>CM076577.1:713197778-713491351 GCA_034641835.2 Pinus albicaulis | reverse complement strand
TTGTTTTTCATCCGTTTAAAATTCATTTTTAGGCTTTAGTTTGATTTTTTAGGGCAAAAATTGGTTCAAAAATGCGCCCGCGGGGCCCGCAGGCGGGATACAGGTAACCTGCGGACCCCGATTTTTTCTGAACTGGAAAAAATCGGGGGTACCGCACCCGGCACACATCTCGCGTGCGGAGCTACGCTCTGTTTACAAAGAGCGGGTGCGGTACCCGCGTGGTTAAATTTAAAGCATGGTTTTCTCAAATTTCTGCCAAAATTTCTCAAATGAAATCATTCTAACTTGCCTTATTTTGTGTTGCAGGATTAACAAGATGCTTATTTGGCGAGAAAGAGAGCATGAGGAAGTGGATGAAGCTGCAATACTTCATTTTCCCACACAAAGGGCATTAAAATCATGCTGCTTATACAAATTCTGGGCCATCTCTGGCATGAGGGCACAAGTGGAACTCTTAACATGGTTGGTAGACAGATGGCATGTGGAGGACCAATGTTTCTTCATTGGTGGCCACCGGCTCGAAATTGAGCTGGAGGATATATATTTTTTGACTGGTTTGTCCAAGAGGGGCGAACATGTATCCTTGTTTGGGACTAGGCCAGGTGGCCAGACTGTCGCTAGTCTTCAACTCGAATTTTGCAATGATCAGGCAGATCCTCGGGACAAACGGATTGACATAAAACATATCATCCGTCCTGAACTGAAAGTTATAGCATTCACTATTACCAAACTATGTGGGAGCGCCGCGCTTCATGTAGCTACTGGTTCCCAAATGCGCATTGCTGTGGACTGTTTTCGCGGCACCATCTTCAACTGGTGCGAAGCTGTGTTGGCCAATATAAAAGGCCAACTTACCAGAGCAAAAACCGGGAAACTAAATAACTTTGGATATGGATCCATTGTCGTTTCTTTTGCACTGGAGAGAATTCCTCAGTTAGCTCCACAGAGTATTTCAGTTGATGCCGGTCGACCTCGAGAACCGAGAATGGTTCGCTGGTCCGCGCTGATGGCTCGTCATGCTATTGAGGGCACTGAGATTGTACGATTCCCTGCTTCATATTTTCGTTGGCTGGATCGCCAAGTTTTCATGATAGAAGATTTTCCGTATGTCGGGATGGATTTCCGTAACGACAGAGAGATGTCTCTCCCTGCAGGGGAACAGTGGGATGATTCAGGTAAAATATTTTTCAACTTTTGCTAAGTTCTAATTTTTTTTTTAGTTTTTTATCGTCTTAGAAAACTAATAACCAAAAGTTTTTCAAATACAGATGTGGGTCCACAACGACCAGCTCATCTCCAACCTTTCGAGAGGAGACAACCAGTTGCGCCCGCACCAGCCCCAGCAGGCCAATCAGTAGAAATTTTGACTGATTTGGAACATCATCTAGAACACTTGACTCTAGATATACCAGAGACAAGCATAGATGACATCCCTCTCAAGCTACAAAGATATGTGATTGGAGTCCCAGGACCTTTCAGGAGGTTCCTATGCAGGGTGGCTCGAGCAGTTGTTTCCTATCGAGATCATCATCAGTGATGAGATGATCATGTAGACTCATTTTTGTACTTTTGTGTTATCATTTTTGCCGGTCATAAGGTGTTTCCAACCTATGATCGAAGACGATGTATATTTTTTGAACACACTCCTATGATATATATATCACTATTTTGACGGCTATCTGCGTACATGAATGAATGTTGTTTGTTTTACTACTTTTAATTATTGCAAATGTCTATTTATCATACTAGAAGCAATTGAATCTGCTAATGTATTTAAATGTCTTGGAATATGCTGATATTCAATATAATCAAACTCACGTTCCAAGAGACGAACTCTCAAAAATAACCGTAATAACACTGGATTTCTAATGGTATAAACCCTGTTAAGCTGTAATACAACAAGTTCCGAATCCAACCTTACAATCAAACTCCGAATTCCAAAAGATATGGACTCAGATAATAACTCAATCACTGCACTATACTCGACAATGTTATTTGTTTTTTGACCAAGGCTTACCCCATGCATGGATACTAACTCGTCAGAGGGTGAATAGATAACCCATGCTGCGGAAGAAATGTTTCGTGTACTACGACAAGCACCATCAGCAAAACCAATGTAGGTTTGAAGAGACGTCGACATCTGCAATATCAAGAGTAAAACTCAGATAAGCAGTCATAGTGACAAAAACACACTTCTAAACTAGGCACACTTTTCTAATCTAAAACACACCAGCAGTAAAGAAAAACTAAACTAACAAAAATCTCCACACCTCGTTTAAGCATAATATCGCTTTAGATAAAGTCCATTTCTGGGTTTATCCAAAGGGACACCATCAAAATCTACTAACTCATAGGCCCCTTTTGCTAACTTTCGTTTCACAATGTAAGGACCATGCCACATGGGCACGAACTTTCCAGCTCCTAGCTTGTCGTTAGCTTGATCATAAAGTAAAACTAGGTCTCCTTCTGAAAAATTTCAAGGGGTCACATTTCTATCATGCTGAGCTTTTATCCTTTTAACATGAGTCTCGTTTGCTATTGCAGCACTTCGTCGATTCTCATCTAATTGGGCCAAGTACAAGAAACGTTTCTCCTCTTCAGACGTAGCTGGAAGTAATTCTACGGCTAATTTTAATGACGGTATTTCGCATTCAATTGGCAGCACAGCTTCTAAACCGTAGACCAGTTGAAAAGGAGTGAAACCTGTTGATGTTTTGACTGAGGTTCGATATGCCCAAAGCGCTGAAAATAACATGGAATGCCAATTCGTCTTGTGAATACCAATGATTCATTTAATCATGGTGACTAAAACTTTATTAATGGCTTCAACGAGACCATTTGCTTGTGGATAGTACGGAGTGGAACTATCGTGGCGTAGGCCAAGTTGTTCTGTTAGTTCAGTCATCATGATGTTCCGAAAATGACTTCCATGATCCGTAATAATAGCCTGAGGAACACCAAACCTAGCAATTATATGATTGAATACGAATGTTGCAGCAGTCTTGCCGTCATCTGAATATGTAGGCATCGCCTCGGCCCATTTCGTAAAATAATCTACAGCGAGAATAATATAGGCATGCCCCCCGGCCGAGTGAGGGTTACATGTGATAAAATCGATACCCCATTTTGCAAATGGACCAACGGCAATTATAGGGTGAAGAGGAGCAGGTGGCGCGCGCATTTTTCTATCAAAAATTTGACAGTTGTGGCATTTCCGAACCGCATAAATGCAATCTTTAAATAATGTTGGCCAGAAATAACCTGCACGCAATATCTTTTGGGCAGTGGCATACCCAGACATATGACCGCCACATTCTCTAGAATGACAGTCATTTAGCACCTTTTCAGCTTCTTCATGAGTTAAACAACGTCTGAAAACAGAATCCGCCCCACGTCGATAAAGAGTATCACCAATGATATTATATTGTTGGGATTGGAAGCGTATTTTTCGTCGCTGAGTTCGTGAAATTTCGG
Organism: Pinus albicaulis; assembly: GCA_034641835.2. Taxonomy (NCBI): domain Eukaryota; kingdom Viridiplantae; phylum Streptophyta; class Pinopsida; order Pinales; family Pinaceae; genus Pinus; species Pinus albicaulis. The sequence goes on along the minus strand of CM076577.1, from coordinate 713,487,877 downwards.
GCCGAAAAGATTGGGTTTGGAGATACACAATAATATCCCCATACCATGGATCAAGCGTACTGATAAGAAACAAAGATTCGTCCACAATGGACTTTTCTGCCACTGTTTCAATATCAGTAGAGGGGAAATCACACATTAGTTGCGCAAAAACCAAAGACTTCTTTGCCTTGGATTTCTCAAATTCCAAGTCAAATTCCTGTAGGATAACTATCCATTTAGAATACTTGCCCCCTAGCAATTGTCTGGTCAAAATATACATCATAGGGTTGCAATCAGAAATTACTGTGGTTTTACGTAACAATATGTAATGTCGAAAATGTTGGACAACTTGAACAGCTGCCAAGGCCAATTTCTCCACATGTGTGTATTTGATTTCAGTCGGATTCAAATTTTGACTAAGATAATAAATCACATGTTCGTTGTGAGATTCATCTTCCTGAACTAGTACCATCCCAATAGTGGAATGAGAAGCAGCGAGATACAAAATGTAATCTTGGTTGTAGTTGGGAGGATGCAATAACGGTGCATGGGTCAACGCATGTTTAAGTGCATTAAAAGATCGATCAGCGACCTCATCCCAAAAGAACGGAATGTCCTGTTTCAACAACCGGGTAAAACCCTTTGCAAGCTCGGCATAGTTCGGAATAAATCTACGTAAAAAGTTTGCTTTCCCCTGCAAACTCTGGAGTTGGCGCAATGTCGAAGGAGGAGGCAATTTAACAATAGCTTCGACCTTCGAAGGATCAACACGAATGCCTGATTTCGAGACAACAAATCCCAGTAAACGACCCGATTCTACGCAGAAAACACATTTATACGGATTCAACCTTATCCGATAATGCCGACATCTCATAAAATTGCTCGTAAATGAGTGGGATGATCGGCCCTACGTAATGAATGAGCAGGTAAATCATCAAGATATGGTTGAACAATGTGCTTAATATCATGAAACGCATAAGACATAGCCCGTTGAAAAGTTGCTCCAGCGTTCTTAAGTCCAAAAGGTAGTTTACAATAGGCAAACGTTCCCCATGGACAAATGAAAGCTGTTTTAGGTTGATCTGCAGGGAGTATGTTTATTTGATTGTAGCCGGAAAAACCATCCATGAAGGAGAATAGTTCACTACCAGCACAATCATCGATTATTTGATCGATATAGGGAGTTGGATAATTGTCTTTTGGACACGCTCGATTAATATCCCTATAATCGATACATACTCTTATCGTTCCTTGTTTTTTAGTGACAGGAACAATATTCGATACCCAATCCATTAAGGGAATTGGATAAATGAATCCTGCTCGAAGTAATTTTTCAACTTCAGTTTTTATAGCGGCAGCTTTTCTAGGATGTATTTGGCGTAATCTTTGACGAACAGGTTTAGCATCCGGGTAAGTCTTAATTTCATGAACTACGATCGATGGATCAATTCCTGGCATTTCTTCATAAGACCAGGCAAACACGTCACGGAATTCTTGAAATAGGGCTTTATAAGTCTGAATTTCTTCATCTGTACAACAAACACCTATATGAATGTTTTCAATTATTCCTGGTTTTACTGAAATGTCAATTGGAACCGTTCTAGATATATTTTCCAAATTTAACTCAGAATCAAGATTTTGCAATGGATTCTGAGGTTCCTTGGCATATTCAGCAGTAAAAATTGAAGCGAAATCATTTTCAAAATGATCTAATTAAGGTAAGAATGAAGACCTGTGATAGAGATCTTCCCATGGTAAATCATCAACAGACAAAAACTCACGAATTTGCTCATCTGTATGAACAATTTCAGGAAATGTTGTCGCATCTGAACTAGAAATAGAAAGCGATTCCTCTTGGATCCCATTCATTGGATCGATTTCGGTTGAAAAGGGGTTGGAAAAAGACTGTACAGTCTGGTACGCAATTTCAAATGGACTCAAAGGCATCGCGCCATCAAATGAATCTATCTCGGATTCTGAAGGAATAATCCAAGGATCATCAAACATAACTATGTCTGACGAAATCATATGAATAGTTGCAGTAGAAGACGATACGTTAGGAGGAGGAAAGGAAAAAGTTCCTAGCAAACCAGAATCTTTAACCAAACCTACTCCAACATCCTTATAAGGGATAGTCGTTTTACCAACATGCTGGATTGTTTCTGTAGAGGCTGGGTCCGACGAAAAATAAGTTAACTGATCTATTGTCACGATCCTTCCTTGATATGGAAATTTTATAAGTCGAAAGACCGAAGAGACAACAACAGTCATAGCATAAGACCAACTGCGACCCAGTAGAAGGTTGTAATCTAGAGGGGCATCAACCACCTCCACATCTAGATTAACTATTTTCCCTTCAACCCCTATGGGTAAATCCTGCAAAATACCATAAGGTTGAAAACCTCGACCATCAAAAGCTTTTAGAATCGTCGGAGATTGGTTAAGTGTAGGAGAACCAAGAGATTTCCAACACTGAAGCGACATAATACACGTTGAGGCTCCCTCATCAATCACAGTCCGAAAAATAGGTATGTTTTTGACTAACACTGGAATCTGGAAAGCCATTTGGTGAGGAAGATGCGGTGTACTAGTTTCTAAATCGAAGATTATAAGGTTAGAATCCTGAACATCAACAGCTCCTATGGCAGACAATAACAATTTACGTTGTGCTGGACACGATTGCAGCACTTCCAAAGCCGACATTGCTGAAGGAGAAACAACTAAATCTTCAACAATGTTGTAATTATGAGCAGCTCTCGCATGTGGATTGAAAGCTGATTTACGAAGAACACCTTTAGCAGGCGGTTTGATTATCAAGTCTGGATTTTGTTTCTCGATCTGTAGCGGACCGGAAACAGGAGGAGTTGTATTTGATGCGTTGGCATTAGAAGACTCTCCTTCTTTTCCATCAACGGGATTCTTAGAACCGTAATCTTGCGATCGCGTCGCGACCCTTACATGAGACATCATCATAATAGGCTCTTCTAAAGTGGTCGAGGAAGAACCAATCATCTTACTATCTTGAACTGGAAAAGGATCCTTCAAGACAGCAGGTTGTTGCGATCCTTTAATAAGTTTCGTAACCTCTTCTCGATATGGGCATTCTTTTGTGAAGTGATCTTGTTCACAAATGAAGCAAGGATAACGAGGTTTACGTTTCTCATCATTGGATTCTTCTCTATCTGTTTTCTCTTTCGAATTTTTCTTGTTTTTGTTCCTCCCCTTCTTTTTACTGCCGGATTTTGATTTTGCCGTAGATGTCTCAATGACATGAATATCAGCAGAAACTTCTTGAGAGGATTCTCCTTTCGGGGAATCAGGTAAAGTTATAATTGGAGAAGAATTCTTTGAGGATTTCTTCTTACTTTTAGAACTAACTGTACCAATCATACCGTCAGCGGCATGAGACCCTGAAGGAGCAGCAGCTATTTGACCTTGTTTGGGTAAATCGGGAATTTTCTCGTGTAGAGTACCTGACTGCGTATAAACAAGGTCAAGGTACTGAGCCTGAGCAATTACTTGCTCTTCAGTAACAACACCAGCCTTAGCTACATCTTCAGTGATCTTGGGCAGTAATGATTTCACAAACCATTCTGCCAAAATTTGATCCGGAATATAAACCTTCACCAAACGTCGTCTACGTCGCCACTCATGAATGTGATCAGAAATATACGTGGATGTAGATTGTTTTAGTGAAGTTAATAATTCTGTGCCATTGTCGTATCTGACAGGCAACTGGAAATGAGTTAAGAAAGATGTTGCTAACTGACTGAAATTATGAAACGAGCCTCGTGGCAACTCAATGTACCATTTGGCTGCAAGACCTATGAGTGTTCTCTGGAAAAGACGTAAGCGAATCGAATCATCAATAATCGAATTAGATGCACACCAAAGATGATAAGTCATCACATGATTTGATGGATCCTCTCCTGACTTACCTTCAAACTTCGGTATATCACTAGGCAACTTATGAGGCATTGACGGCCAGTTCTGATAATAGAAAATAGGATCATTTGTAAGGCGCGTCAAATCTAGTAAGTCCAAAGTTGCGATGAACGGTAACTGATGGTTAGGGTCACGAAAACCTTGAGAAGCCAAAGCAGATCCAGGAGGCGGATACCCAGGATAACTAGGAATCGGATTAGCATTGGGTATTGTATAACCTCCCGGATAACCAGGATGAATCGGACCATACTGAGGTTGTTGATAAGTATAACCAGGGTATGGACGATAGCTTGGATTCTGAACATAGGGACCGTATTGCGGCTGTCCTTGATACGGTTGATAAGTAAATTGAGGTTGACTCGTAACAACTGTACTTGTACCGGCTTGTCCTGCAGGCATCTGAACTGTAGTCTGAGCTGTAGGCCCTGACTGAGGTACAGAGACTTGAGGGATTTTCCCGGATACAGGGATAGCCGAACTCGGGGCTACAGACACTCCATAAATAGGTGTAACAGGTTGAACAGACGTTGCAGCAGTTGCAGCAGTTTGGGGCGGAGTCTGGGGTGTACTAGGCCCAGCCTGCTGAACTGAACTAGGTGCAGGAGTTTGAATAGCTGACTGACCAGGTTGCTGAGTTGAACCAGAAACCAATGGCTGACCAGGTTGATAAGGTAACTGCACATTAGGCTGCAAAGGCTGTTGATATTGGGACGGATCCCACACCATCATTCCGGGGTACTGTCCCGTAGAAGGTTGAACGTAAGGACTAAAACCTGGTTGAACGTAGGGTTGATAATAAGGTAAAGTTCCGGCTCCTTGAACAGATGGTTGACCAGAAGGATGTTGGTAACCTTGCATTGGGTACTGCCCTTGAGGTTGATAACCTTGAGGCACGTACTGAAGTTGGGGTTGTTGAGGACCCTGAGGAGCATATTGAGTTTGGGGTTGACCTTGAGGAATGTACTGTCCTTGAGGTTGATAACCCTGGGGTATGTACTGTCCCTGGGGTTGCCCCCCAAAATAATATGGATCCACAGTTGGTCCTGGGAAAAAGCTACCTTGAGGTTGTGCTCCGGGTGGTAACTGACTACCTTGAGGTTGCCCCCCAGGCGGTAATTGACTACCCTGAGGTTGCCCCCCAGGCGGTAACTGAGTTCCCTGAGGTTGACCCCCAGAAGGAAACTGACTGCCTTGAGCTTGAGGATTAGGAATGTTACCAGACATCATATAAACTTGTGCTGCGTTCGACGTTTCAATTTTAAGTCCACCAATACCAGATGATAACACATTTTCGATAGGTTGAGGAGCTGCTCCTGAGAAAGTACCAGACAAAGACTGATATCCCGCAGGAACAGAAGGACCACCATGTAAAAAAGATTCAGGCGTTTGCGAAAACATGGACGACTCTCCAGCCATAATAGATGACGGATAATAACCTCTGGGTGTAGGATGAAATGGACCTCGAGGTGGATAAAAAGCAAGACCCAGATTTTCTAAAAAATCAGTTAAAGAAAGATACCAGGGATTAGTTCGAATAGGGCTGTAGAAAATAGATTCACGCTCCCTAAGATTTAACGATTGAGGGGAGTTGGGAAGAGATATGTCTTCGTCTGGATTAGTAAGTTCTTCGATAGAAATTAGTCCAGAAGGAAGATTTTCAGTAATGATATTTCTAACCCTAGGTGAACCTGGATCGCTAGAAGTCGGTGAGATAAATCCTGAGGATGTTTCTAACACAGAAGATTGATTGGGCAGTTTCAGTTGTGGATAATTCACCGGAAGAATCTTTCCCGGTGACCTGAGAAGGCAGAAATCGGTTCTTATATATATTCTGTTCATGAAAATTTGGTGATGGGAGTATCCTGATCATGAAGTTTAGGCTCTGATGATCTAGAGTCTCAGCTCATGTGGTACGAGCTCGGCCTTGGAAGTGCCTGCAATTGTAGAATTGGGACTGGGAGAGTTTCTGCATTATCATTTTAGTTGTCTCGGCAATTCCGCCACGATTAAAATTATCTAATCACACGCAAACAAAGAAAAATTTCAATGAAAACACCTAAAGTCTCTAAGAAACAAACAATTGAATCATTCGCTTAAAAATATAAGAGTTCAAACCACACACAAACAAGTAACTTTAGTACTAAAATCTGGTGAGTGGTAAATCCAACACAATGATTTACAACAAAAATGGTTGTTGATTACCGGAGCAACTTTCTTAGCCAAAGCAGCCAGCAGCTGGTTTACCACGCCATCAGTGAAGAGGCCCCCGAGAGGGTCAGTGAGTCTGAGTGGCGTACATTCGAATGCAGGTGGGATCTTCCTCCGCATGCTATGGAAAGAATCCTAAAGATTATGGCCTCTAAGGTTACCATTTGAAAACAAATATACACAAGAGCAGTCTCAGTGTCGACACACACAGTATTGATAACAAAGCTCAATCCCCGTGAAGGCTCCTTGAACATAATCCAAGGTTTACCGACAAGTGACCCCTGGCTCCTCGACAATGGTCTATCCGAGGTTTACCGTTTTTAATACGTGTATCTCTTCTATCGTTCCCAATGAGGAAGGATTGATTACCCCACTGGTTCAGATATGATCTCGTGCTTAACTCCTTTAAGAGGAGCTTCCCAGAGCATACATGCAACAACTGGAATTCTTCCTATCGCAAGATATATCTACTTGTTTGTTTTATCTATCTTGGAGAGTTAATTACTCCTTACTCCAAGATACTAGCCTAAGCTATGTTGGTGATGAGAGCCCTAGAAATAAAAAGATTACTAGATGAATTTTATTTAAGCGTTACTTTTAAGAGCTGTTCCTTAAGTCAATGGGCGCGGAAATGAAACTTTGTATGATGTGAAGACCCGACTTCCAAAAACACTAAAAATGCACCTATGATGATATTCAATTCTTTTTCCTTTCAATGAACTTTCTATCTAAAGAAGAGTTAGAGAATGCAACCTTTAAATTCCTTCTTCAAACATGAAAACTAATTGAAAGAAACTATTTTGTCTTTTCAATAAACTATCAAAGCTCACAAGAAAAACTCTTTTCTTTTCCAAACAAGAAGCTACAAAACAATTCTCTTTCGAAAGAAATCTACAAAAAATTAAAACTATTCAAAACTACAAAAACTAATTTTGAAAACTAATCTAAATTGAGTAAAAGCTTTTTAGAGTTTTTTATGAATGTTTCCCTTAGTTGTTCAGCAAACTAAGAATCTATCAAACAGATCAAAAAACACTCAAAATATGTTTTTCAAAACACTCAAAGAATAAATGAAATTCAAAACTTTGAAGCAAGTTCTTTCGAAGATTTGCAAAGAAATCAAAAGGCTTAATTTCTCAATCTAGGATGTTTTCACAATGAGGTCGGATTCAAGAGACAAAAAGAGATCTTATGTGATCTGAGATACTGCAAATTGTCAAAAAATTTGAATCACTACAAAGACCAAACAGGAAAAATAATCCAATCAGCAAAATCTTCTAGAAAATCATTCAAAACACTAACGCTGTTGAAGTTCTTACACAATGAATTCTTGATAGACACAATAACCAGTCTGGGCAGAAACCAAAGATCTAAAAATTAACCAGAAAAAGAAACCTAGAAATTTTCTAAAATTTTACAGGGTCCGCATGTAAGCAGTGTTGACAGGTGCGGTCCCGCACTGTGTTCTGTAAAGAACGTGCGAAACTGCCCGCACTGTCAAGGTTATGCAGAGTGCGGTCCTAGAAAAAATGATAGAAAAACTCAAAAACACTTCTAAATTTTCAAAAACAGAAAAAATTTAAAGTACCCAGACAGATGTGAATCAATCAAAAACCAGAAAAAAAAAACGTTTTCTCAAGTCAAAAATCAAAGAGAACCAAGAACAAACAAGTTCTTCCCCAGTATGGTCGCCATTTTGTTGTGTAGATTAATCCGTCTTGCGGACAAGACCGATCTCTCTAGTACAAAAGGTAACTAGCAACAAACAACCAATTATACTAATCTCTCTCTAAGCATATAAGATTTATAAAAATACTATACGGGTGTAAGGCCTACCTTATGTCCAACGCTTGCTTGATTTTGTTGAAGTCCTTCCCGTGCACTGAAAGAACGTTCCTCGTATTATCTGCAATCACAAACAAGCAAAAAGATTAAGCAGCACCTGTATAGACATTATCATAAATCATACTTATCATAATGATCAAGGAATTCATGAAATAAACCATAAATTGACAGTTTAATGAGAGAAATGAGTATATTTGTATTAACTTTAAAGATAGAAAACCTTTACAACCTGTGCCTTGATGTTGTGCAGGTCCTCCCGGGGTCCGAAGCAGGAATCTCTTCTACTTTGACAAGCATTGCACTCTTGAACTAAGACAAATGAGGATGAGTGATTTAACCTCACAGAAAGTCTTAGTTACTTAAGTCTAAATCTCAACAGCATTTAACTTCAAATCTCATAAGCTTGAACTCCCTTTGAGGCTACCCAAGGCCTCTTTTTATAGTGAAAGAGAGGAGGTTTCTAGTTCCAAATATGAAGGGATAGAATTCTCCTTCAAAGGGATAAGCTCCTTACATCAAGGGGTTAGCTCCATTAAGTGAGGGATGCATGAACCTCTTCAAAGCGTATCCATTCCCGAAAATTCCCATCCAGAATCTTCTAGAATTCATCTGGAATTCATCTTTTATCTTTACTTTCTCGCCTTTTTATGTTTTACAGGGGTCCGCACCCATTACACACACTATGCCACAGATTGTCCAAAAAATAAGACCAACAAGAAGGCCTTAGGAGGAGCAGTAGGTGAAGAACTTACTTCATAGTTAGAGATAGATTTCAATCTCATCACATGCATGGTGTCATCGGTGATGGGTTTTGTGTGGTACTTCGATAATGGATTTGTGCTTCATAAGAACAAAAAAAAAGATTTATTCTGTAGCTTGGATGAGAAGGATCTCCTAATGAACATCAATATGGGTGAAAACATGAGGTATAATGCTATCAGTGTAGGTATAGTTACCTTTTAGAGGGAGTCAGGAAATCCACTCACATTAAAAGATGTCATGTATGTTCCTAGTATAAAGAATAATTTGGTTCTTGTTGCTATGTTGCAATATCGTGGCTATGATGTGATATTCAGTGAAGGAAAGGTGTTCCTTCATTACAAATTCGTGGGACAGGAGAAAAATATTGGGGTTTGAGTAAAGAACCTTTAAAAATTGGTTGTAAAATACTGTGTTGCATTGAGCATGAAAGTAGAGAAGGTGGAGAGATAAGATATTGGTGAGTTATGGTACAGGAGATTGGGCCATCTACACTACATATATTTGAAGATCATTCAACATATTTCTATGGGACTTCCAAAGGGTGCACTTGTGTAGAGAGATACATGCAAAGGATGTAGATTCAGGAAGTATAACAAATACACCTTTCACGATAAGGAAAATTGATACAAGGCGATCCTTGAGAGAGTTCAGTCAAACATGTGTGGAATATTCTCGAAAAATTTCACAGCAAAACATAGGGCTTATGTGGTTTTTGTTAATGATTTTTAAAGAAAGTGTTTGATTTTCTTCATGCAGAAGAAAGATTAGATGTTCTCCAAGTTTTTTTAGTTCAAGGAACTTGTTTAGGAAGATACATGGAAGAAAGTGAAGGCTCCGAGGAGCGCCAATGGTAGAGAATATATATCTAACGAATTCACTAAATTCTATGCCTCAGAAGGAATTTGAAGAGAATTGATAACACCTCATAACCCACAACAGAATGAGGTTGGAAAAAGAAAGAAAAAACTATTGTGGAAGCATCACGAGCTATGTCTCATGATTAGGGCCTACCATTTCATCTGTTGGTGGAAAGATGCAATACAAAAGTATTTGTGTAGAACAAAGTCCTCATGAGATACTTGGGATGACTAAACCAGATGAAGCGTTTTCAGGTAAGAGACCAGATGCGTCGTATTTTAATTTTCTTGGTTCATATGTTTATTACCATGTAACCAAAGATGACAGGAAGAAGATAGAGCCAACAACAGAGTTGGGGATATTTTTGGGGTACACTGATACACCTCACAACTATCGGGTGTACTTGCCAGTAAATAGGATGATAGTGGTCAGAAGAGATCTGAAATTCAAGGAAGATAAGGCCATGTGATTCTCCCTTGAGAGGGAGCTTGAGTTGCATCCAGTTGAGGAGCTCTTAGCTCGAAAATTAGAACCTCAAGATGTGGAGTAGTCACAAGCAGAGGAACATAGAGTGGAAGAAACCACTCATGCAGGTCCATCCACTAAATATGGAAGTAAGAACACTAGAGAGGCTCACATATTGTTTCTGGATGCGAGAGAGAATGTGGGAGCATTGACATCACAATGCAGACAGAGGAGGTCCCCAGATCAATACACTGGATACATGGCTCTTATGAGCAAATGTATTTAGATAGAACAATCCTCTTTCGAGGAAGAAATGAAACAAATAGTGTGGGTCGATGCCATACTTGAGGTTTATGACTCCATTATCAGAAACAGTGCATGGGAAGTTGTCCCAAGACTAGTGGGGAATTCAATTTTAGGTTCTAGGGGGGTATAGAAGGTGAAGAAACAAGCAAATGGGAGTGTGGAGAAGCACAAGGCCATATTTGTGGCCAGAGGGTTCTCTCAAGTGGAGGGGATTGAATATGATGAGACTTTTGGATCAGTCACAAGGTACTCATCTATGAGATCCATCCTTGCACTCTCAGTGCAGATGTGATGGAAGATACATCAGATGGATGTAAAAATAACCTTTATCGATGGATTTATTGAGGAAGAGGTGTACATTGAGTAGCCAGAATTTTTTGAGATCTTAGATAGGGATTCACATGTGTGGAGACTCAAGAGAGCACTTTATGGGTTGAAGCAAGCACCTCATGCTTGGTACACCAGGATCGATAGCTATTACACTAGGTTGGGCTTCACAAAGAGTGAAGTGGATGAGAACCTATATCATATTGTGGTAGATAGTATTATTTTGATTATTTTACTTTATGTCGATGATATGATACTGATAGGTGATGAGCAGCTTATCAATTCTTGCAAAGAGGACCTTGCAAGAGAATTTGAGATGAAGGACATGGGGATATTACATTGTTTCATGGGATTGGAAATATGGCAAATATATGCAGAGCTATTTGTATCTCATGGAAATTATGCCAACGATATCCTCCGGATGTTCCACATCGAGGGCAATAAACCCATGGAAACTTCTATAGCAGGATACTAGAGGAAGGAGGATGCTACTTCAAGTGAAGTAGTGGATGCTATTGTTTACAGGCAGCTTGTGGGTTCACTCATGTATTTGGTGAACACATGACGACACATATTCTATACATTTTACTAGCTTATTCAAGCTATGTTTAAGCCTACCAAGCTCTTTTGGAAGGTGGGAAATCATGTTTTGAAATACCTTAAAGGAACTACAGAGTATGGATTATGGTATAGACGAATAGAGGGAGTGAAGCTTCAAGGCTTCGATGATGTAGATTGTGCAGGGAGTCCATCCGACAGGAAGAGCACATCAGGGGGCATCTTTGGCATAGGATCAGCAGTAGTTTCTTAGTATAGCAAGAAGCAGAGATCAGTTTCACTCAGTTGAGTAGAGGCATAGTACATGGCGGCCAACCAGGAAACATGCAAGCCCATATGGATGAGGAAGATACTTCTTGGTTTCTTTTTTGAACAGATGGATATGAAAGTGATACGTTTTGATAACCAGAGTTGCATGAAACTCTCGGTTAATCTATTTTTTCATGAAAGATCCAAGCATATTCATATGTAGTAACAACATCTTAGAGATTGTGTGCAGAGGTGGATTATGTCAGTAGAGTACATTCCCATGGAGGAGAAAGATGCAGACATCTTGAAAAAGGCACTGGAAAGATGAAAAGTTGAATTCCATAGAGATAGGATCGAGGTAGCAGAAAATCCCTTTCTTGTTGAGAGGGAATGTTGACATGGCACCCAAAGGGGGCTTCTGATTTAATTTTCCCTTAATTAAATTGGAAGAGAAATTGTAATTTCATCTCATGACAACTTGTATTAGTTAATTGAGTCAGGAAGACTTAGTTAGCTTAGGAAATTTGAGTTGGGAGTTAGAGAGGAGGAATGTAGATTTTTCCCATGATTTTAGAGGGTCTAGTTACAGTTATTTGTGAGTTGTAATTAGTTAACTCAATTAATTGAGTTAAAATCATTTTAACTATTTTTAGCTGAGAGATGAGCTAATGATACGTGTAGTAAATTAAATATGACTTAATTCAAAAGTAGTGATCAATTAGTTAATTGATAATTTTCTATAAATAGTTTTTACGTGTCATTTTTAAAGAAGGTCCAATTAAGAGCTTAAAGGGAAGATAACTATAAATTGTATACTTAGAAAATTGTACTGCTCATGTATGAGGTCATCAGGATGCCTTGAAGGAATTGCACAATAAATTCTTGGGAATTTCTTATTTAATAGGACCATAATTCCTCCAATAATGCATGAGCAAGGCTAGCCAGAAAGAGGCTGAGAATTGGTTAAGTATTTGACAATTTTTTCCTAGACCAAAGTGAGGAAATCAATAGAGTGCAGAGCTTTCTTAGTAAGAGAAAAAAATTGTATTGTTTAATGGCGTTGACTTTATACAATATATAGATAGCGGAGTTTTGAGTAGTTTGTTTCCCTAGATACATCTTGTGTTGTGAAATTTCTCTTACTTTTTATGTGATTGTGTGATCGTATTTGGTTTCTGCAAAATTGTAGAAGGATTCAATTTTTTTTTAGTACATTACAAGATCAGATTGAATCCCTTTAGATAATTTCTACAACTTTTGAATGAGTGTCCACACATCTTCGTAATTCTTCCATTCCTCCCTTGCTATAATTATCCAATTAGGTTGGATAATAGAAATGGCAAAGAGCAATGCTTGAACATCCTCATTCATTCTTGAGAGTGCATCTACAACAACATTTTTCTTCCCTTTTTCATAGATGATTTGAAATTCATAACCCAACATCTTTGTGATGCATTTTTCTTCATCTTCTGAAGATGATATTTGTTCCAAAAATTATTTAAGACTATCATGATATTTTTTTACCTTGACATGTCTTCCCATTAGGTAAGGCCGCCATTGCTTTAGTGCATGTAGTATGGCCAACATTTCCTTCTCATAAATAGGTTTTTGAAAATACTTTCCCTTTATTGGATGACTTTCAAAATAAATGGACCTTCCTTATTGCATTAAAACAACACCAATTCGACTTCTTCCGACATCACATTCTACAATAATAGTTTTTGTGAAGTCTGTTGTAGTTAAGACCAGTGCTTGGTAGATTGCCTCTTTAAGATGTTGAAGGGCCTTAATTTCTTTTGGAGTCCAGTAAAATGCATCTTTATTCAGTAATGTTATTAGAGGAAAATCTATTCTCCCATAATTATTCATAAACTTGTTGTAATTCCCTGTCAACCCAAGACATTCTAGAAGATTATTTAGGGTTGTGGGGATTTTCCATTCCTTAATGGATTTAATTTTTTAGGGTCTACCTTAACACCCTCATGATATATGATATGACCCAAATATTCCACCTCATGTACTCCAAATAAACATTTGGAGGTTTTTGTATATAATTTCTTCTCATCCCATAGTTTGAACACCCTGTTAGCATGTTGAACATGATCCTTCCAAAACATGTTTTATATTATTATATCATCAAAAAGTACTAAAAAAACATTTCTAAGGAAGGGTTTAAAAATGGAATTCATCAAACCTTGAAATGTGGAAGGTTCATTAGCAAGGCCAAAAGGCATGACCAAAATTCATAATAACCTTCATGAGTTATGAATGTTGTTTTTGGAATTTCTTCAATCTTCATTCTAATTTGATGATATCCTTAATCAATATCCATCTTGGTGAAGTAAATTCCTCCATGTAGTTTATCCAACAATTCATCAATGATAGGAATGGGAAATTTATCTTTAATAGTGATCTTATTGAGCTCCACATAATCCCAACACATATGCCATGATACATCCTTCTTGTGCACGAATACTACTAGAGCATAGAAAGACCTTTGACTAGGTTGAATTATACTGGCCTCTAGCATTTCTACAAGCATACATTCAATTCCACTCTTTTGGGAATAGGTATATCTATAAGGCCTGATGTTTGGAGGAACACTTCCTGAAAAATGTGAATAGCATGATCATAATCAAGAATAGGTGGGAGGCCTTTAGAAGTCTCACATACCTTGGAATGATTGTTCCAAACATTTTAGAGATCTACAGAAATTGATGTTTTTGATGTTTGAGCCTCTAGTGAGAATAATTGTGAAATTACGCCATGTTTTTATTTTTTCAAAATCTTTGACATGACATTAGAGCTAATTATCTTCCCTATTTTTCCTGAGATACCCCTTAATTCAATTTTCTTTCCTGCCCAGAAAAAATTCAAGAAAAGTTCTTGAAAATTAAAATCTCTTGTCCAGAAAGATTGTAACCATTAAACTCCTAGTACAACATCAGATTCCCCCATTGGAATGGAAATCATTGGACTATTCAATACATATTCCCCCATGGTTAGCATGATATTATGGCACTTTCCATAGAAATTTATAGTTCCTTCATTTGCAACCATCACTTAACACTTTGGTGTTGTATATAGAAAGAAGTTCGATTATTTGGCTATATTACACTGAATGAAATTATGGTTACTTGATATGTAAACTATCATGGATATTCCATTAGACAATTCAACATAATAGATACGATAATATTATATTAGAAATATGAAAATTATACACTATAATAGTTATATTAAACCTCTAGATCTGTAAATTTACCTGTAATTAGTGCATGCATGCAAATGGAAATTATGCAGAAAAGTAGAGAACTAGAAACTAATCTCTCTGTCACACACAGACACATGCATAAAGACACAAAATATACTCTGGACATACAAGGAAAAGATCCTCTAGTAGAGGTGATAAAGGAGGTTTTTAGTGTTATAAAATTGGCCAAAATTGTCATAAAATAATTTTCTACAACATCCGTTTTTGGTAACGGAGGATTTGGCAGACATTTTAATGGAATTTCAACACAACTAAAAAACCTGGGTAGCGAAAGGTTATTACAGATTTTTTTTTCTTCGGTGCGCTACTAAGATGTCAATGCACCGGTGCGTGTCATATAGATGGTCGGCCTGGGGCGGTCGAAGGTGCATGCACGAGGCCGTAAAGGTATACAACTGTACCAGGCGCACTATAGTTGATACAATGCACGAGGCCGTTCTAATTGGTATTAGGATTTGTGTGTTACCCATATGTCGTATCAACGCATCGATACATAGTCTTGTAGAAGCGCACTAACGCGCAATATTAGAAAAATGCACCAATTGTTCTAATACGTATTGGGATTTGTGTGGTGCCCATATGTCGTATCAATGCACCAGTACATAGTCTTATTAAAGCACATCAGTGTGTAGTATCAGAAAAACACACTGATTGTTCTAATTCGTATTGGTATTTGTGCGGTTCCCATAGGTTGTACAAATGCACCGATGTGTAGTCTCACATAAACACACTGATCTGTAGTATCTCACAAAAACACCGATATTTATAATTGGTATTGGTATTTGTGTGGTGCCTATAGCTCATAGAAACACAACAGTGTTCTGTATCATACAAATGCACTGATGTACAGTAACTAACACACACCAGTGTTAATTTTGTCTTTTTTAGAAACATCGACCTTGTGAAAGTGCAATTATTGTGATTTTTCAAAATTCATTATTCATCAAAAGTCGACACATCTTATAACAGTATTCATATTAATTATTATTTTTAATTCATTTTAATGTGATGCTTGGATTAATTTTTTATATCATATCACAATTATTGTGATTTTATTGAATTCATTATTAATCAAAAGTTGACACATATCTTATAACAGTATTCATATCAATTAAATTTTTATTAGTGCATTTAAATGTGATGTTTGGATTAATTTGTTATATCATATCATTAGATTTCACATCTCTTCATTATAATATTTAATCATCCATAAAATTAATCAGTGGTGTTACATTTCACAGTGAAAATGGAGAATGCAATAGAATAAATTAAAACATATATATATATATATATATATATATATATATATATAGGACAACCGTTTTCATACAAAATGGGGTAGTTATTGGTATCCCTTTGTCTTTCAATTGGGACACTATGTCCATTACATTAAACAAACTGTATTATTTCATAGACAAATATTTCAAAAAATACAACGCCTTGCTTTGATATCCAAACATAATGATCATCATTCTTCACTTGAGTTGATGTCACTGCTAGAGCTACTTCCATGACTTGGGGTTATTTTCAGGAATTTTTTATTCACGGCGTTGATTGTTTTCTTCTTCTTCACCTTCCATTTACAAACATAAAAATAAATTGTAATGAGTGTATATACATTGGTGAGAAGAATGAAAATTGAAATATTAAATAATATACATCAATGCAAATCGAAAAGAAATGACGTACCATAGTAACAATTGACTCATGAACTATACACATTCTTTCAAAACCATGTAGGATGCCATCGTTCAAGATTTCATCTGTTGGCACAACTCCATACTTTGTTTCCTGCAAGTTTTATACCCCATAACAAATCATATAATTAATATAAAATATTTTTTTGTTCTATTAATTATAGACGTAGCTAAGTAAAACAAGATTGATAGATGCGTACAAATTCCACAATTAATTTCAGATATGCCAACATATACTCAAAACCCATATTTAACCCAATGTCAATCAATTCGTCTAATTTTTCTTCTTTGTATGTTAGCACCAATTTGAAGACATTCAATGATATTTTTGTAGAACAATTTAAAATATAAAAAATGAAATCTAGTTAAGTTTTTATAAGGAAGTAACAATTACTCACAAACTTAGATATCAACCCTTTTCTTCCATGTCATTCGGTTTTATGTGATGAATTGGTTCCATTTTATTTTCTTTTATGCAAGAAAATACTTGAAAATTAATATTTAATGCTAAATTATTTATTTATTGTACCTAGTGATCGAAAAATTCAATGATTACATATTACATTTGAAGCACGTTGTTGTTCATATGGCTTCTCCTGTGATGCAATTTTGTCCATTTCTTTGACCATCTCCTTGTACACCTTTTTGGACATTCCTACTGGCATATTTATGATATCAGCTAGTTCATCTTTTGATATTTTCATAATTTTCCCGAAAATGTAACATGGCAATAAACTATTTTATTTTTATATTGATATATGAAAAGTAAATATAAAAAAAGTGATATTTATAAATAATTCTAGAAAAACATTTAAAGGAATATTACTTGTTCATTGCTTATTTTTTGTTGTTGTACGTTTTTGCTGTTAAAAGTATGACATGTCTCATTGACCAATTCTATGGAAACTCTTCCTGTATTTTAGATAAAATTTGGTTCTTGGAATCATTGGATTGATTTTCGTATTGTAAGTGGAAAGAACATCTGTACATTCATTCCAATATATCCCTCAAAATTTTATAAAATTTTTACTCCCTTTCGATAACCTCCATCACCACTCCAGATGAGCTAAGAAGAAATTCATTTTCATTTGCATGTTCTATTTTTTTTCTTTTCTTAGAACAACATTCCTTTTCTGAGTTTTTGGTCCCTATAGAAAACCAAATAGACGTGAATTAATAGATTGTTTGACACATGTTATCTAATAACTTTAAGTATATTATTAATGAAAATTAAAAAAAAATCATATTGGATCGATAGTATTTTTTGATTCACCTAATTCATTCTTTTGCAAATTTTCTATTAATATTTTATGCTCTTCTGGTCCTAGATCAAAAATTATCTTATTGATATTTTCCATTTTGTGGCTCTGCATGATACACAGTAAACAATACATATTAGTTAAACATACATATAGTTCAAAAATAATATTTTTTGTAAAGAATTTACAAAATAACTTGCCTTTTTCAATTTTCTTGATATGTTATTAGTATTTTCGTTACCTGATCTCTTGTCAACCATTTATTTATCAATATGAAACCTGTACCATATCATTCATTAATATATTTTATAAATAAATTGTCAAATTTTCAGTTAAAAAAAATTCAAGAAACCGGTGCGCTTTTCATGGTGTATGCACTGAAGTCAGTGCATGTTGGTATTATAAATGCACCGCCAAAACAGTATAAAACTCCGTACGATGCTCTATGTCAACAAGGAGCACCGGTGCATTACATGCTAACCAACGCACCGATTAACACGAAAAAAATAATAAAAATCATCTAGTGTTAGTTTTTGTAGCAGTGCAAACAAGGGACCACCGTACAATGCTCTCTATCAACTAGGAGACTCAGTGCGTTATATGTTACATGGTGCACTGATTAACACAAAATAGAAAATTATTTTTGCCAAATAGTACATGAGCAGTGCGATATAATGAATAGTGCACCAATGCCCTATTTTACATATGGCGAATGGATTAATTTTATTTTTATTTTTATTTTTTTGAAATAGTATGTGCGCGGTGCACTAGAATAAGCTAGTGCACTGGTGCGCTAGGTTACGCAGGGCACACCAATTAAAAAAGTTGTGTTTTTTAAAAGTTCATGCAAGGATCGACATGTATTGGGATCTGACTATGCAAGTCGTCCCATGGGTTGGATGTCATAGGCTTATATATACAGCAATACAAACCTAAAAATCTAAAATGAAAAGCCGTAATTCTGAAATCACAGAAAAAAGGAAGAAGCAAGGGCAGAAAAAAAAGAATGAAGGGTTTAGGGTAAAAATGGATTTTTTATTTTTTTTAATTTTTTTAATTTTTAATTTTTTATTTTTTTCTTCTGAAAATGAACAAAAAATTGAAATTTTTTACTTACTGCATAAAAAGTATTGAAGAAAATGTAAAAAAAAACAATAAAATTTAATCAGGATATCGTTTGAAATTCTATGCTACAGGGTTTGAATCACTAGAGGTTTGGAATTCTGATTGTCTGAATACTTTTGTTCGAAATTATTTCACTGCTCCACCGTGCTCTCTTGCTCCAGGTATGTCTCTTGCAAATCTAAGGTTGAATTGTTTTACAAAAATAGTGAAATAATGAAAAGTGTTTACTATCTAAAGAATTGTTTTATGAAATTATATTTTCGAAAATATTTTTCCACCAATTTTTCAATTTACCTCTTTTTTTCACTTAAAAAAAAATAAAGTTATGTTTTTTTTTATTTGCGGCTTTTCATCTCCGGTGCATCAGTTAATAACACCACATCGACGCGTCAGTTAATAACATGTCACCGGTGAGTAGTAACTAAAAAAGCACTGGTGCAGTTATCTGTACATAAGCACTCATAACAATAAGTCCATTTTTAAGGCACCGAAATTAATTTTAGGTGTGTGCGCTAAAATTTATTGTTGATTTTTCTCAAATGCAGGAAGAAAATATCATAATTATATTGAATGGACAATTCTTCAAAATCTAGCTCGTTCCATAATATTTCTCAAAGTCGATTGCGGAGTTCTCCCTATCCATCTCGAGACATAATATTTACTTCATATTTTATTTATATTGTCATTATATAATTGAATTTATGTTTTTTATCCATGTCAATCATCTTAATTAAATTTATAATGTATAAAAATTTCCAGGTTCATACAGATTCAGAATTGAGTTCATATGCACAAAATAATCAAACAGCTCCAAAACGTCGGAAGCTCTTATCAGGAGCAACATACCACAAGGCGCATTTGGTAGATGAAAATGGAAAGCTACTTCACCCTGCCAATTGTAACAATATTTCATCTTCTATCCAAAATCCTGGGACAATGATGGTAATAATAATTGTTTGGTATATTAATGTAATTATTGATTTCAACGTCAAACAAATTAATCATGCATTTAAACGTTCTTACTAATTGATATCATATATTTTGTACTAATCATGTTCAAATATTTTTTTTGAAATTATTAGGATTCTAGTGATGAATAGCGACCTACCTATTGTGATATGTTCCACCCCATGTCAATGCCAAATTGAGAGAAGGCTGAGTTAAGAGAAAAATTCGGAGAGGAACGATACCAAGAATGGTTGAATCAACCACCAATTCAATTCCCACTACGTCCAGATTCATCAATTAGGAATCAATACAAAAATAGTAGCTCTTCACAAGTTGGAAATGGAGGCAATCAAATAGAGGTTGGTATGGATGATTACATAAGGGATACGACTGCCATGGAGACAATGTTGTTAGATGCATTCCAAGATGATGATCAGCTAGGGAATGATGCTCATATCATTGACACCCTTTTTGGAAGCCTCAAATTTGCCTCCACCACCCCTCTCTTTGGACTTGGTGATCAGTGAAGGTCTACCTAGTTGGGGAAAACGATGTTACTGTACAACTTGGAAGAAAATTTTTACTTGTCAAATGCATGTTTCTCGGAAATTTTGAGGTAAGTTACCATAAAGTCCTCCCTTATATATATTTGATAAATATAATCACACAATGAACATTACAAATGCTCAATTTTATGAACTTTAATAATTATATTGGCATTAATGTACATTTAATATTTTCCATGATGATCACCAACTATAGTTTATTCAAAGATAATGTTCTTCCAAGTGATCATGTCTTTCCCGGTAGCTATGAAAAGGCAAAGAAATTGTTGAAAATGTTGGGTGTTGAGTACATATCATATCATGCATGTCCAAATTATTGTATTCTATATAGAGGAGAATATGCAGACAAAGAGATATGTATGAAATGTGGGCATGACAGGTATGATAAATAAAAAAGGAAGGGTAAATCACATGGTCCTCCTTTTAAGATATTGAGGCAGATGCCTATAATCCCAAGGATTTAAAGGCTCTTTCATTGCAAAGAATTAGCTATGTTGCAAGGATGTAATGCCTCAAATGGAAGTGAGTTGGGAGTTATGTGAATCCCAATTGATTCAATAGCCATGAAGCATATAGAGGAACATGGCCTGAAAAATTCAAGGATGAAGTATGAAGTCTACGAGTCAGCATAGCCATGGACAGCGTCAACCCATATTCCCTCCATAACACCAACTATTATTTTTGGCCTATAGTAGTGATCGATAACAATACTCCCCCCATGGTTTTTTGTGAAGAATGAACATATTATGTTGGCTCTCATAGTCTCTGGTAGAAGACAAGTGAAGAATATTGATGTCTGCTTACAACCACTAGTAGATGAATTGAAGGAATTATGGGATGGGATAAATGTATACGATGTATCAAGACCCATCACAACAGAGAGGATTTTTACATTGTATGGAATATGTGCTTACACAAACACATGATTATCTAGGCTTAGGAGTTTGCTCTGGTAAATTACATGTTTATTGATTTGTTTATATACATAAAATATTATTTCTCATATTAGTTATTTAATTCGTTGTAATTGGTCTGATCTGCATGATATTATTTAACGTGCCATGCATATAAAATGTATACAATAATCTCGAAGGTCTTGTAGAAAAGGTTATTTTGGATGTAAATGTTGTGGACCTTCTCTGAAAGCTAGATGGTCCAAGGACCTTTGAAAGCTAGTGTATGATTGCTCCAGGGCATTCCTCCCAGAAGCAAACCCTTACAGAAGAGCAGCATCCGTTTTCAATGGTAAATGAGAGAGAACCCAAAGGCATCCAATAAAAACACCAATTGAATGGCTTAGATAATATAAGAGAGAGAAGGAGAAGGAGTTCATATAAATGTTCAATTGAAATGGGGATCCTATGTTCGATGATCCATAATTCTTTGACACCTATGTTAAGAAATTTCCCATAGAGATGAAAAGGAAATTTTTCTTTTATAACCTCCCATATTGGGTGCATCTTAAGATTACCCACTTATTAGATCCCATCCACATATTTAAAAATGTTTCATCTTCTTTATGGAGGCACATATCATCGAAACAAAGTGACACATTGGCTCTTAGGAAATATCTTATTACTTCAAAAAATAAAAAGAAACATTGGCCAAGACTATTAGAAAGTATAGGATTAGAGGTAGATGTTGGTCCCTCTAACTCATGGTATTTCAAAGAAGGTGATGTCCCATGGATTTTAAAAAAATATGATCTTTCTTTGGAAAATGAATTTATAATGGGTGTGAGGGTGCCATGTTCATATGAGTCTTCACTACGACACTGCTTCACCATGGATGACCATTTGTCGGGGTTGAAATCGCATTACCATTTGAATCTTCTAGGAGTATGTATAATTTAAAAAGCATGATTTTATTATTTTTTATATTAATAAATTTTATCCCATGTAGGGATCATAAAACATAAATAATTTCATATATTATTGCACGTGTTTATAACTTTACAGTGTGATTATCCTTTGTTCATGCGTGGGTGTGTGAAACATGAATTCCCTCAAGACCTAGTACGTGCCATATCTAAATTATCTGCATTTTTACTTTGGATCACATCAAAGGAGATTCATATGGCTAGCATTCCATGGTGGCATCAAGAGATAGTTTAGATTTTTTGTATGTTTGAGAAGGAACTACCGACGAGTTTCATGGACTTACAGGTTCATCTTCTAATCCACCTAGTAGATGATTTTGAATTAGTTGGGGTGGTTTATTCTCATTGGATTTTCTTCTCAGAGAGGTATTTGAAGAAATTGAAAGGTTTTGTTCGACAAAGGGAAAAACCCGAGGGGTCTATGGCAGAGGGGTACATATCGTATGAATTTTTCTATTATACCAGTGAGTACAATAGAAAACAGGTTAGGTTTGGTGATTTGGGATGATGAAAGGGATGAAGAAAAAAGGGAAGGGGAGTTGCTCCAAATGAATGGAAAAAAGAGCTTGATAAAGAGTAAGAGACTTATAATTTTTAAAATTTACACAAAGTAAATATTCATGTTGAACTTTGATATAATGTATATTTTGATCTCTATGTACTACATAATGTCGGTTTGATTTCATCAGTAAATGCATAAATTGAAACAATTAATAAATTTGTTCTTTACAATTCCGAAGCGACACAACCGTGGGGCGCATTCTACGAACAAAAGTGCATAAAATGGGATAGTGACAGGAAATAATTCAAACAGTTGAATGGTAGAAGTGTTACTTATCTTGATCATTTAAAAGAAAAAATGCCAAAAATATGACCCAACAGTTGGGTTGCTGACCAAGTCAGAGAGAAATATGGTGCAACCGGTCGTTACCCGCATGCTGAAGAGGATGCGCTAAACATAGGGATTGGGTGAAGGAACTTGGTAATAATCTATTTAATTTATATGTACATTTGAAACTTAATAATGCACCTTTCAAATGTAACTACATCTATATTTCATATTTTAACTATTGGGTTATTATAAGACACATGAAAATATGATTTTTTAACTTTTATATAGGTGCATTTGTTCCCATCTATGTGGGCATATGGACACCATTTTTGCACAAAAAATGTCGATGATGGACACATCACACAAGACTGTGGAGTGGAAGTTGAGTTTGATTAATATAGTCGAACTAGCCACCGTTATCAAGTACAAGGGATGTTGGGTTGCGTCGGAAAGATACAAGAGATCATTGAAGTGGATTTATATTTTTTCCAATGTGCTATTTTTAGGTGCAAGAGGTGGGACACCTTTGATCGGAATAATGTAAAGGAAGATTGTGATAGTAGGCTGATATGTATCAACTCTAGAAAGATGTGGAATGAAGCTAAGGAGCCCTATATTTTCCCTAAACACTGCAACTAGGTGTTTTTTTACCTAGATGTGTTGGATAGGGATTGGTGGTTCGTATCGAGACATGATCCTAGATAAAAACATATTTTTGAGAACAATAGTGTTATTATGCTATGTGAGCTAGAATATAATGAGGGTGATCATAAGAACCGAAAGTGATATGGTACATGTGTTATTTCATCAATATTTATACTATTTAAGATGGGTTTTTATAAAGGATATTATTTCAAAAGCAATGGCGCACTGTATAAAGTCCTTTTTTTTGTATGTAAGATCATAATAAAATAATGATAATTCTAAATTACATGAATTTATTTGAATTATTTTCTAAATTTTATTATGTTACAAAAATTCTAATTATTCTAGATTTATTATTTTACAATTATTTAAAATTTTACAAATTTAGAAATTTAGAAATTTTAATAAAATCATTTCACATTAATACAATTAAAATTTTACAAATATTTTACATATAATTACAATTAAAATTAGAATTATAATTACAATTATAATTACCATTACAATTTTACAATTTCACATACAATTACAATTAGAATTTTAAATACAATTACAATTACAATCACAATCATTTCACAGTAATACAATTAAAATTTTACAAATATTTTACAATTAGAATTACCATTACAATTTTACAATTTCACATACAATTGCAATTAGAATTTTAAATACAATTACAATTACAATCACAATCATTTCACAGTAATACAATTAAAATTTTACAAATATTTTACATACAATTACAATTACAATTACAATCATTTCACAATAAATTAAATATTACAATTACAAATTAAAATTTTACAAATATTTTACATACAATTACAATTACAAATACAATTGCAATTTTAGAATTTTACATACAATTAAAATTATAATTTCAATTTTACAATTTGTCATATATACAATTACAATTACAATCATTTCAAAATAAACTAAATATTACAATTACAATCAAAATTTTACAAATATTTTACGTACAATTACAATTAAAATTACAATTACCATTTTAGAATTTTACATACAATTAAAATTAAAATTTCAATTTTTCAATTTGTCATATATACAATTGCAATTACAATCATTTCACAATAAATTAAATGTTACAATTACAACTAAAATTTTACAAAAAAATTTACATACAATTACAATTACAGTTACAAATACAATTTTACATACAATTAAATTAAAATTTCATGAATTACAATCGCGGCATAATATTTAATAAATATCATGATCATTTAATATTAAATTAATTAATAAACATCACGATCATGATAACCATCGTACAAACATCATATTCGACTAAAACCACATTCAAATTCACTAACATCATTGTGATCGTGATCATCTAACAAAACATAATTAGCATTGTATAGCATCATCACAACAAAAACATCAAATATACATCTCATGTAAAATAATTGCTATCACGTACACATCTATGTGAAAACTGCACATTAAATGAACATATCTAACATGACCTAACAATATACACATCATGATGACCAACATGTAAATTAAGTACAATCGCAACATGAACATAAAATACAAGGACTATATATATATTTTTGGCATTATATATATATATATATATATATATATATATATATATATAATGAAGAAAATATACAACTATAATATAAATGTCAAATATCATCTGGTGGTACAATATTATCAATAACAGTACTAGTCGAGGCCTACTCAGTGAATGGTGCAACCTCGACAAGCTCAGATACTTGATGATCATCATGTGCCTGTTGATCTATTACTTGTGCCTCATGTTGATCAAGATCAACTATCGGTTGGTCATCATGATGACTCGACATGGTTGATGGTACAGCCTGCTCATGATCACGAGTACTACTGGATGTTGCAGGCTGCTAACTTGACGTGGCTGATGGTCCAGCCTGCTCTCCATCATGACTGTCGGTCAATGCACCTACAGGTCACTCATCTGGCCCAACGTGAGGTGAATTATGATCATTCCCCTAATTTTGATCATCGGATGACTGTTGACGTGTTGCATCTCTACCACACCTATAATGTCGAAGGGCCCTCCTCAACCACGTAACTAATGTCGTAGCTCCTACGACATGCCGCATCAGGTTGTACATGTCACGTGGCCTACCTCTCCACATATATACAAGCCTACAACAGGCATGTATAGCTCTCATAGTGGAGGGCCTGACTCCCACCTCAACAAACAATGTATAGAGTTGGTCGCCTAACTCCATCCTCAATCTACTGTCAAGCTTACACATAGCAAAAGGTGGTATCGATGCACTAGCAAGAGTAGGTCTGTCTGCACCGGCTCATGATCCTCGAAATCTGCCATGTCCTGATCGTCATCAAGATCCACACCTAGATCATTTGGTGGCACTAGCATCTCATCGCCATCAAAATACCCAATGTCTGCAAAATATATATAAGTACACAACAATAATTAGACAATTTCATTAAATAGTTTAATAAAATCATGTTAGAATAAATTTAAATAAAACAGTAATATTACCTCTATCATCTGGTGGCTCATCATCTGTGAAGAGGCTTTTGGCACACCCTCGCCAATCCAAAACACCATAAGGATAGGGAGCCATAATGAAGGGATGCTCATCAACACTGGCTAGCAACTCCAGTGCATCATGCAATATCCTCACGGAAAACTCAGTCTCGTACCTCTTGGACATCATCTGTCCCCACATGTGCATCCATGCATGCATCGTTAGCCTATGAGGTTGTTGAACAAAAATAGGCCTCATCTCTAGAAACCTCTCAAAAAGTAAACAAAATAGCTCAGAAGAAAAAGGGAAGTTGAGCCTCCCTTGTGCATGAGCACGAGATCTATCTAAGGTTGTACAGAACTGCTGTAAAAAAATGGAAGACCACCTTACAAGTCATGGCTCCTGTACTAAAGAATCAACATAATATAGAAGCGGGAAAATGATGCGTTTCCCGTCACTGGTGTTGTGTTAAATGGTCGAAATCAGAAGTGAGAGGCACTTTTCTCATCACTACCAAATGCAGCAATATGTAACTGACCTCTGGAGACTTGAAAATATGAAGGAGACAGTATATCTGCGCTAATGTATCTCTGGAAGTACACCAACTAACTCCCTACTGCATAGCCAACTGGAACCTTTGGGAACGAGGGAAAATCCACCCCTCCCATATATAGTCTAGTAATGAAATAGATGTCCTCCTTAGTGGGCCTGTACCATTGGCTAGGACCAACCCGGAAAGCCTGTAGGTGGGCATTCCACCTATGGATAAGATGTCGCAAAAACACACCATGTCCCTTTAGGGAAGTAGCCTCCTTATATAACTTGAGGAGGCCTACCTACCTTAGGAGCCCTTGGGTAGATGTTGTAATAGGGCGAGGGTATGCATCTCTCTCCCTCTCTCGTGCCTCCCACAAGCGAACCATGTTATACTTAGTCTGCTTATTATTGTTTTTGTTTCCTCTCTTCTCTCCTTTCACGTTGTTGAATGATTGAAGTATTAAATAATTTTTTTTTATTAAATGAGACATGTATTTAGGAATATACATATATAATTTTTTTTGAAAAAAAAAACAGTCGGTGTGCCACAAAGAACAGGCATGCACCAGTAATGGTGTGTCTTTTTCTTGTCGCCCACTGGAGGCGATGCACCAGAAAATTTATAGAGCACCGAAAATGGTGCACCTAAAAATTTTCAGTGCACCACCTTGCTGGCATTGTTCGAAGGTCAACGGTGTGGTGGTATTACAGACCGCACCGTTGACCATGGACCGGTGTCGGGAGGGTGGTGTGCTGACCAAAATTTACGCCACGGGGTGTATAGGTTGGTTACCATACCACCCTCCTGACATCACTACATATTCAATGGTGTGGTATTTTACCATAACACACATTTGACCATTCCTAATTGCCAGAATGTTTTGTGTTGAAAAAATTACCCACCCTTGGGTGGATATTTCTGTCAAAGCACCACATTCCCGCTATTCGACATGGTCAAGGGTGCGGTCGGGTAATTGACCACACCTCAATTTTTTTTAAATTTATAGGTAGCATCACAAACTAGTGCGAGCCAAACTGCTCAAGCGCACCGCGCAGGATTTTTTTTTTTTTAAGAAGGTGAATTTTAAGCTAATTTACAAAAATAATATGCTAAAATGTTTAATTATGGAGAAAAAAGGAAAATACCTGTACAATTGGCCATCGAGGAGGCATATTGGCTATAGAATTTTCAAAACTAAATTTTCCCATCGTTTTCCAAAGTTCAAAAAGGAGATGGTGGGCAATGGACAATAGAAGTGCGTGCAATGGGAGCACCGATGGTAGGGCACCTCACACAAGGTAAAGTTGCACCAGTACTTGAGAGCTCTAGAGAAATGAAAAGTGAAAAATGTGGATTTTTGGTTGTATTTTTTTTTATTTAACCCTGTTCCGGTGCGCGGGTTTTATAGGCGCACCGGTGTAGTTTCTAAGGACCGCACTGGGTTGTTTCATTTTTGGCTTGGGGTTTTAGGACACACTGGTATAGAATCCTTGTAAAGCACCGCTGCGCTACAAGACACACTAGGTGGGTTTTTATGGAACACACGATGTCTTGGTATGCCAATGTTTTGTGTGCACTGGTGCTTTCTCTAGTTAAATGCACTGGTGCAATTTATGATGATAAGTGCACCGGATGAAAAACATCCACAAAAAAATCCACCTACCAACCTACTCTAGTAACCTCCGCTAAAAATGGATGTCTGGGGTATTTTTATAAGGGTTTACTCAAAAAAATCCGCTATAGGGTCTTTTCTTATAGTGGGAAAACCCTTTCAGGAGAAAAGTGAGCTCAAAGGTGAGGTCGCTGCGCTCTCTTTCTCTGTCTAGAAAATATGGCTGCAAGTACAAAGAAGTAATGACTATGGCCTGTGGGATGTTACATTGAAAAAAAATGTTTTTGTGCTATAACTCCTATCTCTCGTGGCTATCTTTGGCCAACTATAGAACAAAATTATCTTGAAAGAATCGAATGCATCTTCCTCCTAGTGGCCTGGTTATAACACAACCTGATAACCTATTAGTGTTTAATTTTGACTCCATCAACTCTTAAATAGAGTTAACGTATAGACCCTTCTAGATTATTCTACATCAAAAAAACATAGCTAGAACCTTTTCCATGAATAATGGGGGTTTATGTGGCATCCTCCCAAATTATAGGTGTGAAAACAATAAGGTCAAATTTTGAGTGGCATAAATTTTGCATACGGACTCTGATTGATATGCTTATTGCATTGTTGAAAAGATATCTATGTGTATAACAACATGAAATGGTACTATGCTAAAGAGAGAGAAATTTACCCCTAAAAAAACATCATTTTATGCCCCTAAACACTTTTGGAAGGTTTTGGACCTCATTTTTCAAAACTGGGTTCTGCTGGTAAAAACAATCCTGTGAGACGTTTCCTCAAATTTTTCCACTTCAAATTCATTGAGATGGATGAAAAAATATATAATGATCCAATTTGGATCACACTCCCCATTTTGGGAGGCTCATGGTCCCTAAAATATTTTACTGAAGGAGTTGGGGAAAAGTTTCTTCCACCCTCTCTCTGGTGTACCATTTAGCTTATCCTGGAAGTTATCCCTTCAATCCAATATGCCAAAGGTCACATTGCCCATGTCTTGTAGTCATGGACCTATTCTAAAAAATTGTATCTTTTGTTAACTCTTCCTCAGAATCTGATTCGAAATTCTCCACAAAAGGTAGGACTCATTCCTCTTCCTAATATAGCATGGAAGGATCATAGAGATTCAAATTATCTACATTCAAAACTGAGTAAATGCGAGTATATTGTGGTAAACTGCGTCAATAGGAACTATCACCTAAAATTTATAGTATCTCAAAGGGACCATACCTCAGAACCTTGATTTTTTTACCAGGCCCTTGCAACCTCTCCTTGTTCAATTGTAGCCATATTTTGTCTCCCACCTTAAATTATTTCTCTCTTCTTTGTTGATCATGCGTGGCCTTATACTTCTACAGTGTTTCTCGTACTTGTAAATGCATTTTCTTGATCTACTCTATAAATTTTTCTACCCTCAAAGCATCTCCCGTAGCATCTTCCCTCACTCCTGATTTGTTCCCATATGCAATATCCAAAGGTGAAGGAGGAAAGAAACAAAAATGATGTCTGTTGGTATCCCAAAGTGAACCTAGACCTATATGAAGAACAAGTTTGTTGATTCTTTCCAAATGATGGTTTTTTTACAGGGCATCAAAACATGCATCTTGTTTAACCTGTTAACTACCAAGAATAGGTAGTCATGTCCCTTCTTGGTTGTCGGTAAACATCCGATAAATTCCAGGGAAATTATTTCCCAAGGACAAGAAGGTATAGGTAAGGGATTATATAGATCTTGTTTCCTGTTACTAGGCTTGCTAGTATAAAAGGCATACAAACTCTTCTCAACCAAGCTACCTGCTCTTACATCTTGGGCCAATACACATACCTCTACAAGTTATCCATGGTATTCCCTACACCAAACTTCACTACGTCCTTGGAGGTGTGATCATCTCTAATTAGCTTCAATTTCTCACCTTTAGGAACACATAGATTATCCATACTATAGAGTAACCCATCCTGAAGATGGTATTCAATGGTGATGTCACCATCATGCACTTCATTCTGACTCTGAAAATGTTGATACATCTCCTTGAAGTACTCATTCTCTAAATTTTCCTCTCTGTATGCATCACTGGTGAATGAATCCATGTGTATAAGATTCCCCAAAGGTGTAATCTTTGATGTGGGTGGCCTTGAAAGCATGTCGGCCAACTTGTTTGTGCTGCCATTCTTATATTTGATCACCAAATGAAATTGTTGTAAAAACTCCATCAACTTGTAATTCCTAGTCTGATGTAGCTTACTTCAGGCCTGAAGGTACTATAACGACTAGTGATATGTGTGGATTACTGTCTCCTTTCCCATCAAATAATGCTTCATCTTTTAGGATGTTTTTTAGTCTTTCATGAACATTTTTTTTATCTTTCATCATCTTTCATTATATTTTAGGATGTTTCGTGGAATTTCGCAATATTTGTTCATATTTTGTAATTTTTCATCATCTTTCATGATCTTTTGGGATGGTTTGGTGTCTTTCACAAAAATTCACGATTTTTTCCATCTTTCGCCTTATTTTAGGATGTTTTATGGTCTTTCATGACCTTTTTTCATCTTTCTTGATATGTTTTCATATTTCATGATATTTCATCATCATTCGTGATATTTTAGGATTTTTTGCGGTCTTTGTGATATCTCATCAGCGTTCACGATATTTCATTATCTTTCAACATATTTCGCAATATTTAATGATCTTTCGTCATCTTTCATGATCTTTCATCATGTTTCTTCATCTTTCGCAATAATTTTCATATTTTGCAACCTTTTAGGATTTCTCATGGTATTTCTTGATATTTCATCATCTTTCACGATCTTTTGTTATCTTTTACAATCTTTCATATTCTTTCATCATATTTTTTCATCTTTCATGATATTATGCGATCTTTCACAGTTTTTTGTGATATTTCATGATTTTTCATGGTGTTTTGTGATATTTCTTCATCTTTTGTGGTTTTCGGTGATATTTCATGATGTTTCATCATCTTTCATTATATTTTGAGATCTTTCATGATTTTATGTCATCTTTCGTCATCTTTTAGGATGTTTTGCGATCTTTCGTGGTCTTTCATGGACTTTTGTCATTTTTCATCATTTTCGTGATGTTTCGTCATATTTCAAGATCTTTTGTCATGTTTTAGGATGTTTCGCTGAAATTCTTGATGTTTCATCATCTTCCACAATATTTCATCATATTTCATCATTTTTTACGATATTTCTCGATATTTTGTGATTTTTCGTCATATTTTGCAATGCTCCGTCATCTTTCGTCATAATGTTTTGTGATCTTTTGTTATATTTTAGGATGTTTTGTGATTTTTGTTATTGTTTCATCATCTTTCATGATCTTTTGTGATATTTTGCAAATTTTTGTGATCTTTCTTCATATTTCAGTATTTTTTGCTGTATTTTCATCTTTCGTCATATTTCATCATCTTTCAGGATGTTTTGCGATCTTCCATGACCTTTCATGATCTTTCATGGTATTTCGTTATCATATATGATTTTTGTTATCTTTCACGACATTTGATCATTTTTCAATATCTTTCGTCATATTTTAGGATGTTTTGGAATCTTTCGTGATTTTTCATGATCTTTCATGGTCTTTCATGATCTTTCATGATTTTTCACCATCTTTCATGATGTTTCATCATCTTTCAAAATGTTTCATCATCTTTTGGGATATTTCAGTGACTTTCTTGATGTTTCATCATCTTTCGAAATCTTTCATCATCTTTCATCATTCTTTATGATCTTTCTCGATCTTTCATGATCTTTTGTGATTTTTTGTCATATTTCTCATTTTTTCGTCATTTTTTGTGATATTTTAGGATGTTTTACAGTATTTTGTTATATTTCGCGGTTGTTTCTTATATTTTAGGAAGTTTTGCGGTTTTTGATATTGTTTTTTCATCTTTCATGATATTTCATTATCTTTCACAATTTTTTGTGATCTTTCTTCAATTTTCATGATTTTTTGTGGTCTTTTATGATTTTTCATCATCTCTCATGATTTTCCATCATCTTTCGTCATATTTCATCATCTTTCAAAATATTTTGTGATCTTTCATGATATTTCATGATATTTCATGGTATTTTTTGATCCTTCGTGATTTTTTGCTATCTTTCATGACATTTCGTCATTTTTAAAGATCTTTCATGATCTTTTAGGATGTTTTGCAATCATTCATGATTTTTCACGATCTTTCGTGGTCTTTCATGATCTTTCGTGAATTTTCATCATATTTCATGATGTTTCGTCATCTTTCAAGATCTTTCATCATCTTTTAGGATGTTTCATGGACTTTCTTCATGTTTCATCATCTTTCAGAATCTTTTGTCATCTTTCATCATTTTTTATGATCTTTCTCGATCTTTCGTGATCATTTGAGATTTTTCATCACGTTTCACATTATTTCTTCATCTTTCATGATATTTTAGGATATTTTGTGGTCTTTTGTTATATTTCAATGTCTATTGATTTATTTTAGGATATTTTGCAATTTTTGTTATTGTTTTGTCATATTTCATTATCTTTCATGATCTTTCACAATTTTTGTCATCTTTCTTCATTTTTCATATTTTTTGCGGCCTTTTATGATTTTTGATCTAAAATGATGTTCATTGGTATTCCAAAGTGAACCCAGACATATTCAAAGAACAATTTTGTTGATTCTTTCCAGCTGATGGTTTTTTACAGGGAATCAAAACACACATCTTGTTTAACCTGTCAACTACCAAGAACAAGTAGTCATGTCCCTTCTGGATTGTTAGCAAACCTCTCATAAATTCCATGGAAATTATTTCCCAAGGATGAGAAGGTACAAGTAAGGGATTATATAGATCTTGTTTCCTATTACTAGGCTTGTTGGTATAAAAAGGCATGCATCCTCTTCTCAACCTAGCTACATGCTCTTACATATTGGGCCAATACACATACCTCTACAAGTTATCCATGGTATTCCATAGACCAAATGTCCCAACAACCTTGGAGGTGTGAGCATATCTAATTATCTGCAATTTCTCACCTTAGGAACACATAGCTTATCCATAATATAGAGTAACCCATCCTGGAGATGGTATTCAATTGTGATGTCACCATCATGCACATCACTCTAACTCTGCAAATGTTGATACACCTCCTTGTAGGCATCATTTTTGAATGAATCCATGTGTATAAGATTACCCAAAGGTGTAATATTTGATGTGGGTGGCCTTAAAAGCATGTCGGCCAAATTGTTTGTGTTTCCATTCTTATATTTGGTCACCAAATGAAATTTTCGTAAAAAACCCATAAAATTGTAATTCTTGGTCTGATGTAGCTTACTCTAGGCCTGAAGGTACTATAAGGACTGGTGATATGTGTGGATTACTATCTCCTTTCCCATCAGATAATGCTTCCACTTATTCACATCTTGCACCATGGCATTAAAGCTCCTTGTCGTAGGTAAGGTAGTTAAGAAATTCCCCATGAAATACTTCAAAATGGTAGCATACAAACCTTTCTCCCTACATCAAGACAAATCCAATATCATACCCACTCACATATATCTCCACTTCAAAGTGTCACTTCAAGTTAGGTACTTCCAGAACTGGTGCTTGGATGATATTCTTATTTTGCTCTTCGAAATCCCTTTGCTGAAATTTTCCCCACTGAAATATCTTTCCACTTGTTGTTATGGCATGGAGTGGTGCTACTGCCACTGAAAAAAAGGCTACGAATTTCCTCAGGTACTGTGCTTCCCCAGTGAAACTCTTGACCTTAGAAACATTAGTAGGCATTATCCATTTCATGATGGCATCAACCTTGGAATTATCTATCTTCAAATATTCACCACTGATCACATACCCTAGATACACCAAAAATTGTTGTGCAAACTTTCACTTCTTGAGATTTTCTAGCAGATGGTTCTTCTTCAATATTTCAAGCAACTGCATCAAATGTGAAATATACTCCTCATAGGTAGCACTATATAACAGTATATCATCCAAATAGACAATAAAAAATAAAACTATATCAGGGAACATTATATCATTAATTAATATCATAAATGTAGCTAGTGCATTACATAGGCCAAATGGCATGACTATCCAATCATACAAACCTTGCCTAGTTTTGAAGGCATTTTTCTAGGTCTCTTCTCCTTTAACTCGAACTTAATGATATCCATACTTCAAGTCTAGCTTGGTGAAGAAATTTTCTTCCTGCAAATAATCCATGAAATCATCTATCTTGGGCAGGGGGTATCTATTCTTGAACATGATTTTGTTCAAGGATCTGTAATCTATACACATCCTCCAAGTCCCATCCTTCTTTGGCACAATGGTGATGGGTGGCCCACATGGTGATGTACTCAGTTGAATGACACAATTTTATAGTATTTTTTGCAATTGTTTCTTCACCTCACTTGCTTCTATAAAAAACTGTGTGTACAACCCAATATTTGGAAATGGGGGGTCTCAAAATTTCATCTCCTGCTCCACTTCTCTCTTAGGTTGTAAGCCATTAGTCTCTTGGAACACATCTTTGTATACCTGTAAAAACTCCTACAGTTGTTGTTTCTATTTCATATTAAACCCCTCTAGGGATGCCTTGCCTCTTATTGACTCCTATGGAGACTGAATTTCTATTAGAAACATTAAAACATGTTTTTTGTTGGAACTGCTCAATTTCTTGGCTTGTTTGGCACTTGCTAGTGAAATTTTTGAATTTTATTTGCTCATGTTGATGATGAATTATTTTCCATCCTTGAAGAGCCAGTACTGGTTAGCTCTCCTCGTGAATATTGCATCACGTATGTACATGTATGGACCCCCAAACATGACTCCACATACATCAAGGGGAACGACATCTAGATATACTTCATTAATAAAATTAGCCCTGATAGAAAATCTAATTTTACACTATTTTGTTACCTTAAGCTATAAATCCTTATTTATCCATCCCAATGGATATGGGATTAGATCATCACGAACTTCAAACCCTAAGTTCTTGAGAAACTCTACTGTAATGATATTTTCCTGTGATCCTGATTCAAATAGAGCATCAATCTTTTTATTCTTGACTTGTATCTTTATATGGAAGAGTTTGGTCATGTCCTTCTCTCCCTATTGCTGAAGGATACTCAGATTCACCTCCTTCTGCATCGACATACAAATTATATTCTCATCTATGTATGAGTTTCTTTCAATTTGGTTGCTAAAATTTGTGGACATGAGATTCTTCTCCTTGTTATCTTTCTTCTTGTTCTTCGAGTTTAGCTCCGGTTGAAACTACTAACACTTCTCCTCTATATGGCCATGAATTTTGCAGTGGTTGCTGTGCTTGCTAGGATATTTATGCTAGTGCACTGTGGCTGTCATATTTTTATATTTTCCCCATTCTTTCTTCTTTTTCCCCTCCTTAGAAGCATCTTGTTTCTCCTTCTGCTTCGATCCACTTGATTTCACTCTCTCTGGGTCTATATTTTCTAGGTATTGCACCTATACAAAAGCTTTGTACACTGATTTGGGCTTGAAAACCATCACTTTGTCACGTAGATGGAAGTGAAAACCCCCCAAATAATTTAGGATTACATCTGGGTTCTTTGGAGAGATACCCAACATTATAGACATGTTTCATAATTCCAGGTTGTAATCCTGCATGCTTTGGCCCAGAATTTTCCTAAAGTAATTGCATCAGATCCACTATTCCTCCATGTACCCAATGGGATAAAATTGTGACTTAATTAGAGTATTGAAATTCCCCACTTAGTCATTCGAGGTTCCCCCTCCAACCTCATGGTTTCCTTGTGGCTCTCCCACCAATTCAGTGCATGGCCCTCTAATTTCAGCCGCATGAATGAGATCTAGTTTTTTCCTTCATTGATATGATGGACACTTAAATAAACTTCTAGTTGTTGCAACCAGTGGTTCAGCTATAGAGTTTCTATATTTCCATGGTACGACTTGATATCAAAATTTTCTTCCATTTTGATTAGGGATTGTGATTAGTTCAAGACACTCAAACTGGGTGATCTTTTTCAGGTCCTTTCTTCGACTGGTTCTTCATTTCTCCTCAATATTTTGATCCCCATTCTTATTTTTCCTTTGCATTCAAACCCCCATCTTCTCCAAATATCCCCAACGTGTTATTCAAGGCCGCCATGATGAGGCTTACATTGTGGTTGATATTTGTGACTTTTTTCCAATCACGTACACCTCACATTTGCAGGATCACGAGGTTCATTTACATATTCCTCGACCATGATTAGGGTTTTTACAATTTCAGCCCTGTCAATCTAGATTCATGCAATCACAAAAAAATATCCAAAGAAACTTGCTCTGATACCAAGTGATCCGTAAAATTTCATGGATATTCCACTGGACAATTTTTCACAACATATCTGATAATATTATATTAGAAATATAAAAATTCTACTCTATTACATTTATATTAGACCTTTATATATGTAAATTTAAATTTAATTAGTACATGCATGTGAATGGAAATAATCACTAAAACAAACACACACATAAGACAAAATACACTATGGGAAACCCTTTCGGTAGAAAACTCGGATGGAAAGTGTGGTGGCTTAGCTCTCTTTCTATGTCTAGAAATTATTGGTACAACTATAAATGACTAATGTGTGTAGCCCATGGGCTGCTAAAGTGCACAAATATTCTATGTGTTTTGTACCTCCTATATCTCCTAGCTATATTTTCACAACCATGGAACAAAATTCTCATGAACAAATAGAATTCCTCTTCGTCCTAGTGGGTCGGTTATAACACAATTTGATAGCCTACTACTGGTTAATTGTGACTACATCAACTCTTAAATAGAATTAAAATATAGACCCTTATAGAGTCTTTTACATAAAAAACATGTGGCTAGCCCCTTTTACAAGAATAATGGGGGCTGATGCAACATCCTAATGTTATCACTCCCTCTATTTCCTAAGGCTGAGAAAGGAGACTAAAGGAGGTAACCTCAAACCAATATTTAGTTTCTATAGCTAGCCCTACCAAACCAGAGAGGGCTCTCTCAATGTGAATTTCACAATCAATGAGGTGGCTAGAAAGAAAATTATTTTAGGCTAGATATAAGCTCAATGAATTATGGTTTTGTTTTGAATTTTGATGGATATGAAGTGTCAATCTAGGAACTAGGTCTAGGTTTTCAAGGTCAGATTTCAAATGAACAACTACATAGATGAATATGAGTCTAGGTAGGTATACTTAGAAACAAAATTATATTCCCATAGTGGTATAGGGTTTGAAAAAGAGAGAATCATAATGATCATATAACATGAGTTCATTCATCAGAGGAAGAAGAAAAAATTTATGAAAATATTATAAAAAAGAGAAAAAAAGTAAGAATTATGCTTATAGACTCATAATATTATCATATAGAAGCATAGATGTGATTTCAGGGAAGCATAAAAATTCAATTTGATAGTAACAATGAGAAAAAAAAATGCGAATAATCATACCACTGGAGTCCCAAAATTATATCTCAACATGTCTTTGATTTCACTATAAAAAGATGTAAATAAGCTATACACAGCCATATCAACTATCCAACCTCTAAAGGGACTTGAGTTGGAGTAAATATAGAAAATATAGAAGATGCCACCTCATTGGGTCAAAACCTGATCCAAAATACATCATAAATTCACCTAATGAGTCATTACCTAGAATTTAGCGAAGTTAGAAAGAGTCCCCCCAAATTTAGCTAATAAATAGGAGTCTTTGTCTCCTTCAGTAATTACAAGATTCCTAAAAAATGAGCGGCATAAAGAAACTTCCTTATCAACAAAACAACTCATGGGACAGCTATAACCTCGAGATTCTAATCATTTTTCACTGATGTTTGTTTAGAAATCATCCAAGACAAAAGTGTCTCGTCTCAGATAGTAGCATTGCATGGATTGGAGGGTGTTTTTAGGTGGATTTAAGGAATCTTCTTGCTGATATGAAGATTAGGAGAGGTATCCTTGGATGTCCTCTATCCAACCCAACCTTAAAACTGAAAAAGAACCTCCTACAAGGCCTTCAAAACTTCATTTTCCAAGCTTACTCTAGAAGCATAGCATGCAAGGAAAAGTAGTGGCAGAAGCATGAAAAATAGGGTGCTTTTTGAGCTTTTAGTTAAAAAATAGGAGGTGTCATGAAAAACCAATACCATATATGGAATTTAAACTCCAAGATAGATCCATATATGTAGAGAAAATATTCATTGGACCCTCTGAGGAAAAGCATCGCGTGGTTATGAACGCTTCTGCAAGGGTGAAAATTCCATAATTTCCCAAAAATCACTAAAAATATAAAAAATGCTCAAAGATTTCTGAATTTTGGTCCATGGAATCCCTAAATGATGTTCTAGATAGATAGAGATGCCTCACCTAGAAAATAAAAGGTGTATTTCTCCTTTAGCTTAATTAGGGTTTATTTAAGTTTTTTCTTCAAATTCTTAAGCTGACTTTGGCAATTTGATTCCTGGTGAAATAGTGTCTCGCTATGTGCCTCTAGAGGTGTAATGTTCACAAATTGGTTTTGCACAACAAGCTTGGAAAAATAACGCACTCCTTGGGAGATTGATGTACAGAAATGAGTTTGCATCCCTTGGATCCCTTAGATCAGCAGATCTGGTGTCTAAATCCAAAAGGGGAGAAAAAACATTTCAAACTAGGTGTGGTGAAAAGTTCTCCCACAACCTAGTCTAGCTGGGAAACACCCTACAAGAGGGGCTGCAACTATGCACAAAAAATTGCTTCAAGAATAATGCAGTCTTGGACAATATGAGTAGGAGGCCATAAAATATGATTAATAAATGAATGTACAACAGCAAATCAGAAGTAGAGTGAAGCTCTTTCAATATACAGTGGATTACATGAGACAATGGAGAAATATATCTTCAGAAAAGAGAGCTACAACACACACACACACACACACACACACACACACACATATATATATAGAAATGGCTTAACAATTTTATTTTCAAGAGTTGTAGCAACTGCATATTACAACTCAGATCTAGGACAGGTCTATGGACAAAACATCAGATCTATTTCAGATCTGGAAACTAGTTAGTTTTCTTTACAAGATCCCCTTGGGGTTTTGACCAAATCATGCATAAATAAGAGTAGATCTGAGATACAAGTTGAAAATATGTAAAATGCTGTAGTAATTTCTGAATATAACATTACATTACAAAATATTAGATCTAAACAGAACATGGATCAACAAGATAATCCATGGATCACCAAAGTGGATGGAAAAGCCCAGCACTAGAGATCTCTGATCAAAATTGGAATGAAAACACCATAAAGAACCTCATATCAAAATAATACAGTCCATCAATGGGAACAATGTTGTAGTTCAAAATGACATGGATGGCCACTGCCAAGTTATAGATCTGAAGTATAAACAGGAGAGGGACTCTACCAGGAGGTTAAAAGACACACTCCATGAGAGGAGGCTCCCAAAACAAGCTAGATCTTTGTAGATCTAGAATCCCACTTTCTGCAGCTTTCAAGAGTAGAAGAACCCTCAATGGATCAGTGCTACAATTGTAAGTGGAGCTTGGCCTCAAGCCTGATAGTGGATCAATTCAGAAAATACTCCTCCAAGAATCCTCAAAGGAAGAGGTGAAATCCCTGCATAGGAACTCCAAGCACAATCCTCCACTAAAGAGCAGAAAATAGTATTTGTCTAAGCAGAAAAATTACTTAGAAATATGATCAATCAACAACCTTCTCGTCCTGCCTTCCCTTTCCTTTTATAAGATGAGATCCCTTTCAAACCCTAAACCACCTTAATGAGTTATCTCTTTTTGCAAGAGGGGCCTCCTTCTAAAACGGTGTTGTCCCTTTAGGAGATGCATTGAACCTAGACAGCGCTATAGATTTGGTTAAGGTTGACCTAGTCTCACAGCTCAAACCCCTTTCACACCTGCAAGTGATTATTTACATGGCCCTGATTTATCTATGTTCACATGGGCATTGATTTATTCAGTATTTTTAGGAGTTTAGCATGTCCTCCTTTATTAATTTATTCATGCAACAGAAAATAAAACAAAAATGAATATTCCTCTTAGCTTAGGCTAAGTAGGAATATTACAGTCCTCCCCTCTAAAATGTTTCTTGTCCTCAAGCAACTGATAGGGTAAGAGCTGTAGTTCTTCTCCTCCTCCATTGATGGCATCATCAAGGAGCAAGTCCTCATCATAAGCCAAGTGATCAACAAGCCAATGCATCATGTATTGTTCCTCCAAGGCCAACATAATATGTGCATAGTCCATCCCTTCAGGAATGAAAAAATCAACAAAAATAAACATGGTTGAAGTAATGCTACATCTAAAACATGTATCATGAAGTAAAGGTAGAAGTTCCAAACCATGTGGTACATACACACTGCTCATCCTTTGTCCATACAACCCCATAAAAAATACAACTATGTCATCCAAGTATGGAAGCAAGACTACATATATGCAAACTGAAATTTGCACTTGAGGAGGTGGGTCACAATCCCACATGTGATGCCAGCATAGTGCACTTCTTGTCTTCATTAGATACAGGTTTGGTAAGTGGCATCCCCGCCACACTTTTGCTGCATGAGTCACCTTAACATGGCTGAAGGTGTTACATAATTTTGGTGCCTTTGGGAAGCACCCATCATGAAAAAGAATCTCCCTTTGCACATCAAGGGAGTGGCCAAGCTCAGAATTTCCATTGGCCCCCAACAAAATATGAGATCCGCATGATCTCTCACTCCCTTTAGGAGTCTTATCCTTGAAAAACATGACAAAGGAATGTAATATATCAGAAAATACAACTTTCTTATCATGATCAAATCCTTTACCATCATAGTCCTTCACACACATGGAGTTGTGCATGAGAATTCCCTTCCTCTCAAGCAAAGGAAGAGCTGGCTGAGATGACTCTTGAAAAGAGTCCATTGGCTGCCCCAATCCTCCATGGCTATTGAAATCTTGAAAGTGTTGATGTAAGTCCTCTCTCATGCCTTCCCAATCAAAGCTCTTCATGATTAGGGAATAGATCTTCATTGAATACATATGGCTGAGGAAAAATTCTTCATATGCTCCTTGTAGGATCTTCTGCTTGAGCTTGGAGGCTCTAGCCAAGAAGACATTACCATGATAATAGATGACTCCCCCTTTGAATAAGTAGCCCTCTTCTTGCTCCATGCCATCTAGTATCATACGTGTGTGGATATGTTTGGAATACTCTACCAGTAGTTGAGATTTCTAATAAAGATCCACACTACTCAATAATGACAGCACTGTTGATACATCCATGGGAGTGCTTGCCTTGTTGTTGATTTTATTTTTGACATTACACATGCCAAAATGGTTGGTTGGAAGGTTGATCCTCCAATTCCTTTCCTCCCACAGTGTTGTAGCTTGGTCTTACATTACTCCAATCCTTCCCTGATCTAGATTTGGAGCAGCACTTTGCGAGGCTTTCCCCACAAGATCTAAATTTTATGGCATTCCAGGTGGCTTGCCATGAGATAAGAATTTCCATTTTAGCATCCTCATGAACATGAGAGAAGGAAATGTGAGATCTCTTCTTCCACTATGCAAATCCATCTCTGTTGCTTTTTTGGAAACATTAGGTGAAGGATAAGTGTTCATGCCTTGAATCATTTGTGGTTTCCAACTCTTCAAGTCCACCCATTCCATATGAAAATATTTCCAATCAGTGGTAACCTTCCCTAAGTTAAGTAACCATTGGACACCAAAAATGATGTTGGTGTTTGGAATGTCAACTACAAATAAGTGATCCACCAAAGTGTAGGATCCCATAGTGATAGAGAGTGAGGGGACATATTGCATGCATTGCATAGTCCTATCTCCTGGGACTAAAATATTTCATGCATTGCATGGTCCTATCTCCTGGGATTCCTCTTCTTTGCACAAGGTGAGCATCAAAAAATTTGTGGGTTGCCCCACTGTCAATCAGGACATATACTCTCTGATTCATGAATGAACCTTGTACTCTTAGGGTCAACTACTTAGCCACTCCCCTCAAAGAGGAAAGAGTCCCACTTGTTGGAGAAAAGGCTCCCTTCCCCTCTCTTGATGGTGTTTGATCTCCCTCATCTTCATCAACAGCGTTTTGACCCCTCCTAGGTTCATCACCTTCATATTCCTCCTCAAAATCTGAGAATACTTCTATGTAGTGTGCTTTTCCAGCAACACATCTGTGTCTAGATGCCCACGACTCTTGGAAAGTGAATCAAAGTCTCTTCTTCCTCAATTCCCTTCTGAGATAAATATCAAAAGGTTTCTTGAAAGATCTCTCCTTGGAAGGAGCAATTTTTCCTTCCTTCCCCTTAGAAAAGTGAGGGGCCTTGCTTTGGAAAGTTTCCTTTGCTTTTGGCAAGGCATATTGGAGATCTCTAGGCCTATCAATGGCATCATGCAAAGTGATGGGCTTGGTAGATTTAACCAACCCATGCAAAGGTTCCTCCAGGCCATCGATGAACATGTAGACTCTCCTTGCTACAGATAGATTAGGGACCATGACTGATAATCTTAGAAACTCAAAGATATAAGTCTCTACATCTCCTGACTGCTTCAGATTTGAAAGGCTTATGAAGGGTGCTTCAAGATAATTCCTGTCAAACCTCTCCACCAGTATTATAGTGAACTCAACATAGGTAGTCACATTGCTGTGTCCCAATGTAGACAACCCATGGAACCACCAATTGTGTGTTGCACCTTCGAAGTGCAGCGTTGCAATCTTGATGGCTTCAACTTTAGGGACTTTTTTCAACTGAAAATGGATATCCAGATTTTCTACCCATGCCTTAGAAGAGCTGGAGGATGATCCATCAAAATTGGGAAAAAATAATATGCCCATAGTGTGGTGTCTACCTTGAAATAATCCACCATCTCTATACTACTACCCTGGTCTCCTTCAGTCCTTGAGGTGACAAAAGTCTTGGAAACTCAAGTTATCCTTGAATCTTTGACTCTGAGATTCATACTCCATAAATTAACCTTCAAGGGAGGCTTTCTCTTATGGTCCTTCATTCTCCACATCCCAGAAGGTAGGCATAGTAGAGCGTTGTGAGGCTTGTGGAGCTTGTGGTAGGTTCATTGGTTGACCAGTCCCATGATGAGACATATCAGAGCTTTCTTCTTGATGGAATATTCCAAGGGATTCCCTCATTATTTCCACCCTCATCTCCTTTATCTCCTTGGAAATATCTTTCATGGCCACTAACAAAGTTCTTGCAAACTCTTCTCCTTCATTATCACTGGTAGTTTCAGGGGCTTTACCTTTGTCTTGATCTTCAGTACTATAGTCATAATTATTATGATTTATGTTTTGGTACCTCTTCTCCCTCTTAGTAATAGGATCATCTTCTTCTTAATGCAACATGTCTAGTGCTCCAAGGCAAGCACAGGCTGTGCCAAGAAAGGAGCTTTTATACCACTGTAATGTTCCTAAATTGGGATTGCACAGCAAGTTTGGAAAAATAACGCACTCCTTGGGAGATTGATGTACATAAATGAGTTTGTAGCTCTTGGATCCCTTATATCAGTAGATCTAGAGTCTAAATCCAAAAGGGGAGCAAAAAAATTTCAAACTAGGTGTGGTAAACAGATCTCCCACAACCTAGTCTAGCTAGGAGACACCCTACAAGAGGGGCTACAACTATGCACAACAAACTGCTTCAAGAATAATGAAGTATTGGACAATATGAGTAGGATGCCATCAAATATGATTAATAAATGAATGTACAATATCAAATCTGAACTAAAGTGAAGCTCTTTCAATATACAGTGGATTACATGAGACAAGAGAGCAAGATATTTTCAGAAAAGAGAGCTACAACATATATATATATCATCAGAAATTGCTCAATAGCATTATTTTCAGGAGTTGTAGCAGCTAAATATTAAAACTTAGATATAGGATAGATCTGTGGACAAAAAATCAGATCTATTTCAGATCTGGAAACTAGATAGTTTTATTTACAAGATCCCCTTGGGTTTTTGACCTAATCATGCATAAAGAAGAGTAGATTTGAGATACAAGCTGCAGATCTGTAAAATGATACAATAATTTCTGAATATAACATTACATTACAAAATATCATATCTAAACAGAACATGGATCAGCAAGCTAATCCATGGATGATCAAAGTGGAAGGCAAAGCCCAACACTAGAGATCTCTGATCAAAACTGGAATCAAAACAC
Organism: Pinus albicaulis; assembly: GCA_034641835.2. Lineage (NCBI taxonomy): Eukaryota > Viridiplantae > Streptophyta > Pinopsida > Pinales > Pinaceae > Pinus > Pinus albicaulis. The sequence continues at coordinate 713,443,267 of CM076577.1, read as the reverse complement.
CATAAAGAACCTCATATCAAAATAACGCAGTCCATCAATGGGAACATCGTTATATATCAAAATGACATGGATGGCCACTACCAAGTTACATATCTAAAGTATAAACAGGAGGGGCACTCTTCCAGGAGGTTAAAAGACACATTCCATGAGAAGAGGCTCCCAAAACAAGCTAGATCTTTGCAGATCTAGAATCCCACTTGCTACAGCTTGCAAGAGCAGCAGAACCCTCAATGGATTAGTGCTGAAATTGTAAGTAGAGCTTGGCCTCAAGCCTAATAGTGGATCAATTCAGCAAATAATCCTCCAAGAATCCTCAAAGGAAGAGGTGAAATCCCCGCATAGGAACTCCAAGAACATTCCTCCACTAAACAACATAGAATAGTATTTGTCTAAGAAGAAAAAATACTTAGAAATATGATCAATCAAAAACCTTATCTTGCTAGCTTCCCTTTCCTTTTATAAGATGAGAGCATTTGAAAACCCTAAACCACCTTGATGATTTATCTCTTTTCACATGAGGGGCGTCCTTCTAAAACTGCACTATCCCTTTAGGAGATGCATTGAACCTAGACAGCACTATAGATTTGGTCAAGGTTGACCTAGTCTCACAGCTCAAACCCCTTTCACAACTGCAAGTGATTATTTACATGGCCCTGATTTATCTATGTTCACAGGGGCATTGATTTATTCAATCTTTTTAGGAGTTTAACATGTCCTCCTTTATTCATTTATTCATGCAACAAAAAATAAAACAAAAATTAATATTCCTTTTAGCTTAGGCTAAGTAGTAATATTACAGGAGTTTTTTTTTTTTCTTTCTACCATCTTGAAAAGCTTCTCTAGATTCTCATTCAGCCTATCAAGCTAGAAATCTTTGTATTGCTCAATCTCAGAAGCGATCAAATCATCAAAACTTTTCTAACCTAATGGAGGAGATAACTTTGTTTCTTATTATTTTTTCATGGTTAATCCTCATGTTCTTGGCCTCCTTGGATTTATTTCAACCTCCTTGTCTTCAAAATGATCAACATCTATCACTGCTTTTCCCTTAAATTTTTATACTTCAAGATATTCCTTTGGTTTGCTTTGGAGCAGCTATTAGACCTTCAATTTCATGTTTTATTGTTGTAGGAATGTTATCATGAAATTTTCCCTTGAGAGGCTATCCTTGAGATCTAATACCTTTGCATCATTTTCTATTATTATCTCCCCAATTGATTTTTTTTTCCACCTACTCCACCATGTCACCCTCCATAGGTGCTTTCTCTTCATGTTGTTGCAAGGGTGACTCACTCTCATGCATAGGTGGTTGCTCCATGGTTTCTCTTTGCTCAGGTATAGTGTCAGGTGAAAGGACACCTTTAGTGATCATAGGAGAAAACACCATCCTTTTAGCCTTCTCATAAGTTTGAGTGAAATAAGCCCTTGGCCTCTTTGGAACCTCTTCTTTTCTACTTGAAGAGCCAACCTCGTGTGGTTTTGTTGATGCTGATGATATGCTTTAAATGATGTGTGGACTAGTAGTAGGCATATAAGAAATTGTCTTCATGAGTGTTTCCAAAGACATATTGATTTATGAGAGGTGATGTAAGATTATAACCTTGACCAAACCATGGTGGAACATATTAGTGTGATGATCCTTGTCTTCACTTTGTAGTTTTTCAGTCATTTTAACGAGACTCCCAAATAGATAATGAGGCAAATTGAGTGGCTCGGTGGTAATGAAATGCATCAATAGGCTTATGTGGTACTGGTACAATCTTGAGAACCTCCCTTCACATGTAAAATAATTCATGATCAACTTCATAAAAGGAGCATACCTATCAAGTAAATTCCTGAAAGGAAATAAGTGTTCAGGAGCATCTTTTCAATGTGGTTTTAAGAAAAAATTATGGTTCTCAATGTCCAAGTCCATCCCTTTGAACCATATTTCTCCATTGTTCGGGATGCTTGTTGCTAAGGCTATAACATATGTTGATATAGTGAACTCAATCCATACAATGCTAGATTTATCTCTCCTAAAGCTGGTGGAAAAAAGGCTTGTCAATTGAGCATGGAAGCCTACCTCTTGAGCTCTTTCACAAAATTTTAAACAACCATTGCCTTCAAAGGATTTCTTGGCTTATGGAGAAGCATTGATCTCCTGCAAATTGGATGGATCAAACCTGGAATGATGACCTCCCTTATTTCCCTTTCTCTTCTCAACTTCCATGATGTTTTTCAGCAAAATAAAACACTAACTCGTTGTGAAGGAAAGGGAAGGTCGAAATTAGGAAACCAGGGGATTATTATATAGTGGTTTTAGGGACAGAAATGTGATGGAAAGCAGTTTGGGAAAAATCTCTAAAAATTTGGGGAGATAGGATGGTGAGTCAGTTACATAATTCAAGTGAAATATTTGGAAATGGGTATGGAAAAGGTGGAAAAAGTATTAAGACACATATTTTACCTAATTTCTCTGCAAAAGCATAGTGAGAACTAGGGTTTGAGTGAAAATGGTAGAAATGAGGGATATGAATGTATGTAGTGTTTTGGTAAGGTATATAATTGATGTGTGAAGGTTTTTAGGTGAGAAAACTAAGGTTTTTTTTCTAAAACAAATCAAGCATGAAATAAATCCAAAAAATTAGTTGAAAACCCTATAAGAGGGAATCCACCCTTTACTGCAACAATTCACTTGAATGAGAGGTAAGGAATGTTAACTTACTGACTTGGGAGCACCTGAACCTTGATAAATGTTGGATTGACCCTTTTGATGGATTTTTGGAGCTTGGATGCCAAAAGTGTAGCACAGTGCCATAATCATAGCGTAGCTACCCTAGAAGCATAGCAAGGAGCATAAGTGTAGAGAAGAGCAGTCTTGGAACAATTTTGGTGGTTGCATTCAATCTTGGATGGTTGTATAGAGTTGTGAGCTTGAGAGAGGATATATTTTGAAAACCAAAGGATGAAATTATTTCAAAAAACTTCATTCCCTTTATAACTTACAAACTTTTCTTTTTGTCATTAGTGAAATCAAAAGCACTTTGAGAAATTTTTCTTTTTGAAAAACTTTGACCATGTAGCATACTTCTTGAGAAAGTAAAAGTTTCCTTTTCTTTATTTTCCTATGTTTGCTAACTGCCAATGAAGGTGATTTAACTAATTACAATGACCATTTATTTTCCTTTCTTTCATGACATGATTTGGACATTATGATGGTGAAACAAAAGAAGCCTAGACCATGACCTAGATGAGGGTATGTTGATTGATATATGACCCTATATTGATGATGAATGACATGAACTTGAAATTTATGATGACCATGAATGGGTGAAGGGAGTAGCATCAGACCTAGACAAAATTCAGTGAAAAAAAATTATTTGAGAATATATTTGGAAACATAAAAGTTTGGCCAAGGACCACTACCAAATTAACCTAAAAGAGAGTATTTGATCACTGAAAATTTAGCCACTAACATTAGCTCCATATGGGGATTACAACTCATTCATGAGTTGTTAAGGAAACCGTAGACCAAGTAGCCTCATCCATTAGGCAATCAAGTCAAAACTGGAAACTCAAAAACATAACAAACTCAAATGACTAACTAAAACAGAAAATGACTTTGACTCAAAAAACTGACTTGACTTTTTGAACTTTAAGAAGGAAAACATAAACTAATCATAGAATCCTCATGCCCTTCTCCTCGAGCTTCAAAATTCTATGACAACTTCCTTATTCTTAGACAACAAACAAATTTTTATTTACAATGAAAGTGAGCCTTTTCTTTAAGATCAGGTGAGATAATGTTTGAGGAACCTACCATTCACCGGTCCTCCCATAATTTCTTGCCCATCAAGATATTCTACCAAAAATGCACTATTTCCCATGAATGTTGTAATCTTGTAAGGACCTTTTCATAGGTTATCAAACTTACCATGCTTGTCTTTGTCCTTATTTCGAGCATCCAATTGCAGAACAAGATTTCCTAATTTGAAATAATCAGCTTTGGTTTTCTTGTCATAGATATTATTGATCTTCTCTTGAAGCTTTGAAGTGTGATTGAAAACTTCTTCCCTTTACTGTTGTAAATGAATCATTTGATTGTTTCTTCTCTGCATGTCATTTGGCTCACTGTCGATCTCTTACAGAATTTTGCTCAGTGACACTGCTAAGGAAGTGGGAGAAACTATTTCTACACCGTAAACTAGCTGGAATGGTGACATGTTGATTTATCTCTTAGTGCTAAATTTGTCCACCCCTAGAGAATTTATTAACTTTTTGTGCAAATTTATCTTGTTCTCTTGCACCAATTTCTTGATTATTTTCATCAGTGATTTGTTTAACGATTCATCCAACCCGATGCCTTGAGGATAGAACTCCCATGTATTATGTAATATTTATCACAAAATTCAATCATCTTTTTTGACTTAAAAACACTTACATTGTGAGTGATAATTTTCTATGGGTAGCCAAAACGAGACAAAATATTTCTTTCCAAAATCTTAATAATGGCGTTATATGTAACTTGCCTCGTGGGAATGGACTCAATCCACTTTGTGAAGTAATCAGTGGCAGTGAGTATCCACATATGATGAGATGATTATGGAGGGTGAATATCGCCAATGAAATCAAACCCTGACTACTGGAAGGGTGCCTAAACTGCAATTGGTTTCAACGGAAACAATAATAGCTTTCTCTTTCCCTGAAAAATTTGACACTCATGACAACTCATGACAATTTTATGGACATCGGAAAATAAAATTGGCTAATAAAATCTAGGCCTCAATATATATTTTTTTGTATTATTACAGAAAATATGACCACCACAATCACCTTTATGAAATTCATTCATCACTTTTTCAACTTAACCTCCTACCAAACAGTTCAATAAAACCCCGCCTAGATATTTCCAATATAAATAATTGTTAAGAATGAAATATTTTAGAGCCTTCAACTTCATAGATCTACCTTTACTGCTGGGAAAACCGGGAGGAGTATTCAAATGTTGTAGCACATGAATAATATCAACATAACATGGCGATGAAGTGAAAATTTCAGATACCTAAGGTAATGAATCAATCTCTTGCTCCTATGATAATGCAACAATGAAATTGATGTCGAAGGCATGTAAATTTGAGTCCGACATGAGCTTAGCCAAGCCTTGACCCTTGATCAGTTTTGTAGGTTTTATTTCTAAGTCATATTCCATCATAGCAACTATCCACTTTTCACGTCGACCTTTGGGATCATTCTGTGTTAGCACATCTTTGATAACAACGTTTGGGACTTATGAAAGAACATGGGAGTGAAGAATATAGACTCAAAAGTCCTTCATTGATTTAATTATCACCAAGACCTATTTTTCAATGAAAATGTACTTCAACGCTACATCTCTTATGGTTTTACTAAAGAAGGCAATGCGTTGTTCTGTTTTCTGATCTTTCTTTTGCATAAGGAAAAAAACTAGAGTATGTTCAGAAGCAAGGGAGAAAATGATAAAATCAAGTGTATAATCTGGGTTGATAAGAATAAGAGCATGAGAAAACAGAAACTTAACTTGATTGAATGATTTCCTTGCCTCATCAGACCATTTCACGTCATTTTCTTTCTTCAACATATTAGCAATTTCTCTTAAATGTTCAGAAAGGTTAGGAATAAACCTTCTCAAGAAATTGAATTTACCATTGAATGACTAGGTTTCCTTCTCGCTACTAGGATAGTGCAAATTTTGAATTGCCTCAATCCTTGAATGATCTATCCAAATTTCATCTTTAGATATAATGTGACGAAGCAACTTCTCTTCTTCTGTAGCAAACAAACTCTTCTTTTGATTCAATTATATACCAATTTTTCTGTACCTATGGAAAAATGTCTTCAAATGTTGTAAGTGCTCTTCATCCATATTGGAAAAAACTATGATGTCATCAAGGTAAATGACCAAAAATACATCCTTTTTATTGAAAAAGGTGATATCCATCACTCACTAAAAAATTTCTCCTGCATTCTTCAACCCAAAGGGAATTTTAGCATACATAAAAGTACCCCAAGCTATTGTAAAGGTTGTCTTCTCTTGATCATTTGAATGAACTAAAATCTGATTATACCTGGAATATCCATCCAACAATTAAAGTATGGAAGAACCAACCACCCTTTGCAGAATACGATCCATCTTTGGAAGTGGGTAGTTTTATTTCAGTGATACTTTATTCAGATTACAAAAATATATACATAAGAGAATCTCACCTGTCTTCTTTCTCTACTGGCACTAAGTTTGACATCCAATTTGAAAAACAAAGAGGAACTATAATACCAACAATATGCAAAATTTTCACTTATTTTTGAATGGAGGGAAACAACTTGGGATTCATTCTTCTTAGTTCTAGGTGGAAAGGATCCTTATCAGGATTTAAAGGAATGGTGTGTTGAATTATACTCATATCATACACTTTAAAATTAGAATATTCCCATGAAAAAACATCAGCAAACTGAGATATGAGTGTTGCATATTTACCTTTCATTTCTGGGCTTAATGTTTTGATATCTTGACCATTTTGGGCTTCACAAGAGTGCCAAGATTGAGGTCTTCCACTCCTACTTCAGTTGGAAACATTTTTGGTTTCTGTGCAACATCATCCTGGTGAAAAATCTCCTTGAAAGGTAAAATAACTCTTGGAATAGTATTGTCTTTCAACTGTAGTACCTTCATTTCTGTTGCATGCATTTCTTGATCATCTTAATAAAACTGGTCATCCATTTGTGAACTTCAAACTCCTCTTCTGTCTACAAGAAGTCATTGATTTGTTTGTCATATTGAAATACTTGCCAATATCTAACATTATTTGGAATAGTTGGGCAATGCTTGAAGTTAATTTCATAATTCTTGTTGGGATACACTAGAATTTTGAACATGCTCGTTGAAGTGGAAAAATAATTGGAAATGACATTGTTGTTCCTTGGAATCAATGACAATGTATATTCAGTGAAAGTTTTGAGGATGTGTAACACTACATTTTGGTAAGCTTTCATGTTAGGATGCTTGGCCAGGTATTCCATTTTGAATTTCTTTATTACCAATTTGGATTCGCCATACATAGAAATTTTATTGGCACCTAATTTATTGAGAATTTTGAGACCAGCTATCAAAGCCTCATATTTTGCTTCATTATTTGAACACTCAAATGCCAATTTGTAAGAAAACGTTAAAAAATTAGGAGGAAGCTTAGATGAATGATTCATAGGGTTCTGAATCCACACTCCATGAATCAAAAGAGTTAAGGTCATGGTAGGGTCTGGTTATATCCAATCCTAGTTTCTCCATAATGGCATTAGGCATGAGATTATGGGACGCTCAAGAGTCTAACATGGCATTATGAAGGATAAAATCATGAATTTTGAGGCTAAGATAAAAATGAGGGACCTCACTATCTTCTAAGTCACCATATACAATAGGGAAAAATAAAACTTCAGGGTGATCATCACTCACATTCACCATATCAAACATTTGATATACCCTAAGAAACTTGGATACTTGAAAGTTATATTGGTCATTCCTTATTATTTCAATCAAAGGAATGGAGACTTTCAGTTTTGAGATTTCATTTTCAAGATTAAATAACTAAAAGTGTTTTACTACCTCTTTAGATGGTGCATCTTTCTTCTCGAGCTGATCTTTGTGTGGAATCTCCTTTATTTGTCCTTTTTCTTGAACTTATTTATCTTTATTTTGATTTCTAGTAGATTATTCATTTCCTTTAACATGATTCATAACAATAGACCATTTATATTTGATTTGATTTGAAGTAGTCATCTCTTTATGCTGAGTATCTGTTCGAGAATTATGTTTTTTCTGACTTGAGGTTATAAGCACATTCCTATTCCTCAAACCATACTACCTTTGCACTAGAGTAAGAGCATTTTGATATCCTCTTTGGTAATTTTATCTCTGTACTAATAACATATCATCGTTAGAAAAAACATATTTTTGATCTCTGATGCATAAAGTTATGCAGAAAACTGATCTTCCTCAGTTAGGAAAATAGGCTGCTGATTTTCTTCAAAGAGATTATTTTCACCTGAAATCTCTTATTCTTCTTAATCAAGGCCTTCTTTATAGTTCTACTGAAATGGAGTGAGAATTTTATGTTGAACTCTTTGATCCTAACCCCTATGCTCCCTTTGATCTATCCTGTTTTGAGGATACTATTGTTGATCCCTAAAATTGGGATTTCTGATTGAGGGTTCAACTTATCTATCTGTGATGGTCATTTTTTCCATTATATTCTCCATTATTTTGATAAAGGTATCGGTTTTTTCCTCCAATAAAGTAGATGTTTCTTCCTTGAAGGTTAGCCTCTTTTCTATCCTTATTTTTTACTTCTTGATAATCAGATTCATTTCAACACTCACTGCATTTATCTACATTTATTCAAGGGTATATGGATTTATTTCCCTTAGATGGTAAGCCATATTAGTATTGAAACCATCTAGGTAATGAAGTAATGCAAGGCCTGGAGGAGGCTTGATGTTTTTAGGAATGGAATCATAAATTCTATTGAATCTAGTTGTGAAGTCTTGCACATACGCGTTAGGATTTATTTTCAAGGCATTGTATTCAATTATAATTTGTAAAGGGTTCTTCTTTTCCTCCCATTTTTCCATAAATAAATCAATTAGTTCTTATCAATTAGCTACAGAACCATTTCTTAACCTCTCCTGAGAAACTATGTGATAAAATGTGCATCTTTGTTTCATCATTATCAATCTCTTCAAGGTCGATGAAATCAACCACCTTAACAATGTGTTTGTGAGAAGTAAACTCTAATTTACCATCAAACATAGGCAATATTTGACCATAATTCTGAGGTAGTGCGATGAGTTGTGCCGGTAGAATCAACAGAGAAAATCTGGCCATGACTAATGTAGGAGGTTGTGGAGGTGTTGATGGAGTGTATAACTATAGAGGTAGTGATGGAATGAAAGTGAGAGTAGATGGTGAAGCTATGTCAGAAGGTGTGATAGTAGATGGTGAAGCAAAAGCTTGATGTTGGTATTGGAAATATGATTTTTTAGAAGTTACTTGAAACTTATCGGCCAAACCCTGAAGTTTATGAAAGTCAGACCAAACCTTAGTATCAAGCTCGAAATAAGAAGACTCGGAATATGGAAATTAGGTATAAAAATGAATGGGGTCAAATACTATTTCTGAAGGGAAGGATTCAGACTTAGACCTGAACAAAGGTGTCTCAAATTTGAAATTGAAGGACAAATATTCGAGGGCAATTAACCTTGTAGGCAAGGATGTAGATTTCACAAGTGGAGGTAAACCCTTTCTAACTTTCTGAGACTTTGTTTTCTTCTTTCTCAAAAGACTCTCAGAGTCATTAACAACTGGTGAATGATTTAGGTCTGGAATTGACCTGGTGTGTCTTCTGGGGGTTAATTTTCTTGAGAATCTGCATGTTGGCTCAAATTTACTAACTCAACCTTCTTCCTATGTCATAACTTGTCACCCACAAGTCTAACCTTCAGTGAACTTGTTATCATTATATAATTTTAATATTTGCAAGATGTTGGAAATATGATGCAGGATGTTGTCCTTGATGGCAACCCACTGAATGAAGATGAAGACATGCGACTGTTGACATGTGTTGTCCTTGATGGCAATCCACTTGATGAAGTTATTCTTGACGTAATGGACTTGGTAAATGATGTAAATGCGATGTGTCTACAGAGTAGGTGTTGTCCTTGAAAAAAGATGATGGCAACTTACTTAATGAAGTTGTGTGATAGAATATGGTTTGATGAACCAAATTGATGTATCTACGGTATGTACAAGAGGAGCAGCTGAAAGAAAGAAATTCGTATGTGCTAATTCTATGATGAAAAGAAGTATGTTCTTGGATTACGCGGATTGGCCTAGGGGAGAGAGTCGCGTGTACGAAGGAACGTTCCAAGTACGCGTATGGGCTAAAGCGTAAAAGTCACAAAACCAAGGGTAACCACCATGGTATTGACCCATGGTATTGGGTAATGATCGCCTAATTGACCCCGTCCGAGTAGTTTTTGGGCTCATGGTATTGTTTTGGCCCATGGTATTGAAAAAGGAGCTCATGGTATTGAAAAAGGGTAAACCTATATAAGGAGAAGAAATTCATTGTGCAAATCATGAGAGTGGGTGCAAGATGTCTGAGCTTGAATGAATACTTCTCTCTGAAGTAGATCTGAATGGAAAGGGTTACACTTGAAGATAAATCTGAATGTATGATGCACCAATGATGAAGAAGGGGATCTAGATCTGAAATGCACTTGTATCTACTAGATCTGCTTATGGAAGGCCTAGATCTGTGATGAAGCGAACATCTAGGCGAACATCTGTCTGAAGCAAAAGGGTAGATCTGAACTGAATATCTGATCTGATGAAGTATGCTGCTCTGTAATGATTAAAGATCTATACGCTACTTCGCCGCGAAGGAAGCGCGTATATACGCGGCTTCAGCGAAGAGAAAGCGCGTATGCGCAATAAAATATACACTGAGGTATACGCTGGTTTGTGTGGACGGAAGCGCGTATATACGCGACATAAGTGAAGTAAAAGCGCGTATGCAAACTAGGGTTTGCTGAAGCAAGGGTATGAAATATCTGATCTGTTCTGCTGTGTTTCTGCTATCTGATCTGTGTTGATATGTATCAGTTGATGATGTATGGTTGTGCTTAAAAGTATGGAAAGGGTTCGGTCTGGAAATATGATGAATTGTGGCCTGCAAGTTGTGTTCTATTGAAGTTGTTGGATCCAGTGTGAAAATTGATGAAACGTGGTCCAAAGGGGTGCTGAGGGTTGTAGCCTTCAGTCAGGGGGTCGTAGCTCCCTTCCAGGTGAGGCTGGTAAACGAGATCGGGGGGTCGTAGCTCCCTTCTAGGTGAGGCTGGTAAACGAGATCGGGGGGTCGTAGCTCCCTTCCAGGAGAGGCTGGTAAACGAGTCAGGGGGTTGGAGCTCCCTTCCAGGAGAGGCTGGTAAACGAGCGCAGGTGGGTGCCTGCGTGCTGGTCAAGTCTGCGCCAGCACATATGTTGTAATATATTTTCTCTATATTAAAATATTGAAGGCTGAGCAACTGCAGCGGTGGTTTTCTCCCGACTTGGGTTTCCACCTAAAAATCCTGGTGTTCATGTGTGATGCTTTGTGTGATGGTTTATTCTGTTCTTACTGCACATGTTTACTGTTTATAGAACATCTAATGAATGTGATGGAATGATATAAGAGAAGAACTAATGGCATATTTAGATCTCTGTGTATACGCGAGTTTTATGAAGGATATCCGCGTGTATACGCTACTTGGCTTCAGCAAAGTAGCGTATGGGTTTTAAGGAATGAAAAAGTAAAAGTTTGAATATGCAGTAAATACTGATTCACCCCCCCCCTCTCAGTATTTTTCCCAACAATTGGTATCAGAGCGGGTCCTTGTGCAGAAGCTTGATCGCTTAAAGGAGATCCGTCGCAATGGGAAGTCAAGAAGGAGTAATGTCTATAAAGCCACCTCTATTCAATGGAAGCAATCTGATTTTCTGGAAGGTACGAACAAAAGCATATCTGCAAAGTCTTGGTGCAGATGTATGGGCAATCGTGCAAGAAGGTTATCAATACCCAGCAAATATTCCTACTGATGCAGCTGAAAGAAAGAAGTATGAAATCAATGCCAAAGCGGTGAATGTCTTATTGGGAAGCATGTCTGAATCAGAATTTGCTAAAGTGATGTAGCTACATTCATCAAAAGAAATATGGGACAAAATCATTCTAAGCTATAAAGGAGACACAAAGGTAAAAAGTGCAAAACTCCAAACTCTTAGAATTGAATATGAAAATTTGAAGATGCATAGTGATGAAAGTGTTTCCAGTTTCTTTCTTCGTCTAGATGATATTGTAAATCGGATGAGAAATTTGGGTGAAACCATGGCTGATACTACTCTGGTAGAAAAGGTCTTAAGATCTTTGACTTCATAATTTGACTCTAAAGTTTCAGCTATTGAAGAAAGGCAAGATCTGCAATCGCTTACTATTGTTCAATTACATGGTACTCTGACTGCTTTTGAAATGAGACAAGGAGGTCCTTCTCAAGTAAGAGAAGCTGCTTTTAAGGCATCTACAAAAGGAAAGGAAAAGGAAGTTGTCAAAGAATCCAGCTATATATCCGATGAAGAAGAAGCAAATTTAGTGAGAAAGCTCCAACTAGGTACTGGAAGATTCAAAGGTAAGCTTCCCTTCAAATGTTTTGAGTGTGGAAAAGTTGGTCATTATGCTGCTAAATGTCCTTATAGAGAAAAGCATGGTAAAGGGAAACAATTTGAGAATAGAAAGAGTTATTATGCAAAAGAAGATGATGATGAAGTGTCCGGTGAAGATGAAGAAGATTCTGACCAAGATCTGAAAGTGCTCATGGCTAAGAAGCAAAAGAAGAAGGTTACTTGAGGAAAGGAGATACCTCAGAAATCATGTATAGCAAAAATTGAAGAAGATGAAACAGATTCTGACGAAGATCTACAAGCACTCATGGCAAAGAAGAAAAAGGAGAAGGCCACTTGTAATACTCTTCTTTGTGAAAACAATAGTAAAGATAGTGGAATTAAGGTTGTGGATCTAGAAGAAGCTCTCAAGATTAAAGAAGAAGAACTACAAAGTTCATACAATAAGCAAGAAACTATCTATAAAGAGATGATCTCACAAATGAAAGATCAAATAGAAATGCTGAATGAACAGATGGACAAGTATCAAAGGTGTCATACTTATGCATCCAATCGAATTAAAGATCTAGAAGCAGATTTTGAAAAATCAAGCAAGAAGAATGAAGGACTTGAAGCTGCAATCATTTGTCTTCAGGAAGATTTAGAAGCATCAAGTAAGAAAAATAAGGAACCTCTACAATCATTTGAAAAGGAAGGCCTTGAAGCATAAATCATCTCTCTCAAAGAAGATCTGGAAAAATCAAATAAGAAGAATGAAGAGCTGCAACAAACATGTGAAGAAAACGAAAATTGGTTGAAAGAAGAGATTCTAAATCTGAAGGATCAAGTAGAAGATGGAAGAAGGAAAGAAGAAAGCATGACAAAGCAATTTCAAGCCTTGGAGGTTGAGGTAAACATTCTCAAAGGTAAATTAGAAGAAAAGGCTAAACTTTTGAGGTTTCAAGATAGTACTAATATTTTGGACAATATTCTGAGTAATCAAAGGTCTCCTGCTATCAAACTTGGTCTTGGTTTCCATGAAATTGTTAAAGGAGAATCTAGCTCACAAGGAAGTGCAAAAAATTCAGAGGATGTCAATGCAAAACCTGAAGTGTTGAAAGAGACAAAAGCTCAACCAACAATCATGAATTCTCAAAGGAATTCATTCAAGAACGTTGAATGTTTTAAATGTCATAATTATGGACATGTTGCAGCAAATTGCAGGAGCAGATCATTTCAGCCTCAAACAAACAGTTCCTACACAGAAAGGTACTCTGGTTTCTTCAAGGGATATTGATTTTCATGTAACAAGTATGGACACAAAGCAGCTGATTGTAAAAGGAGGAAGAATAGAAATACTCATTATGATTCTTATGCTTATTTTTCTGGACACATGAGATGTTATTCTTGTAACAAGTATGGACATATAAGAAAGGAATGCAGGTCTAACAGATATGAGAAATTTCAGCACACAAATAGAAAACAAATCTGGAAGAAGATGGAGGGATGGAATAAGAAACAATCTAGAGAAGAAAAGGATGTTTTTGTGCATTCTCTAGAAGACAATGATTTTCTTGAAGAAAACACTCAATTCAAGATGAAGGACCGATCAGAAACGTAGGGAATTATTACCCTAATGCAGTCATCCGCTTCTGAAGCTGACTATTCTTATTGACTGCAGGAATGATGTGAGATACATTATGAGATTTAGTAATGTATCGTCACAGGGGGAGCAATGCATGATGTCTCTCATGGTTGATTTGATTATACTGGTTATGTTTACTTCTGACAGCGCACCTGATGTGGAAAGGACAGGTACAGGAGGTACAAGCTCAGGAGGAAATGAAGGAAGATGGAAATTTTCTATGCTTCACTTTCCATACGCAGGTTCCATTAACTAAAGTCGCGTATACACGCGAGTTCCAGAAGACGCAGTCGCGTATGCATTGAAGATAAGAAAATTTATCTGATAGCTGAAGATCTGAAGCAAAGGTCCAGGGGGAGCATCAGTCTGACTGCTAATGATTGCACTATTCTGGTTATACTCATGATAATGAAATGATACATGGGTTCTTTTGTTGAAAATTATGGATGAAGCCTGGTAGCTTTATGATGAAGAGCATTCGTTGTTGAGATGAAAGTCTTATAGTTCAGAGATGAGGACAGATCATGCAGAGATTGTTGCTGATGACGTGCTGTTGAAGGTGCTTCAGATTGCAAGCTAAGGAAGAGCAATGGTTTAGGGGGAGCAGCAGGTTGAATACTAATGATTGCATTATTGGCAATATGACTGCTTGTTCTTTGGTTTTTGTGATACTCATGCTCAAATGATGATGACTTGGTACATGATTTATTATGATGAGTTTTTGAGCCCTGGTTGCTGATAAGTATCCTTTGTACTCACACATGGATGAGTTGGATGTCATTTGATTCAGAAATAAATCATGCAGAGTGTGTTACTATGGTTGAGAGATCTTTTGCCTACATATGTTACTTCATGTTACATCTTGAAGATCATGGTGATTTTGGACCACATGGATGATTGCTTGACACATATCTGAAGATGCTGTTCTGGTATGATAATCTTTTTTGGAAAGAATGTATTGATGCTGCAAAGGATCCGAAGGCTTGGTTACTAATGGGCTTATGCTACAACCATTGGATGACGCTTGAAGACACAACTACACTATTCTGTTATATCTGTAGTCCAGGGAAGCAGTCAAATATCTCAGAAAGAAGCTGAACATTGTCTTTTCCTCATAGAGAATCAGATCTGCATAAATTTTAGAAGATGGCTTGGGATACGTGGGTTTCCTGAAACACAGTCGCGTATGTACGCGAGTTCCTGCACAGAAAACCGCGTATGGTTGGTTGCTGACAATTTTTGCTTGGTTTAGCTCTCTTCAGCACAGCTGCAGTGCTGTTTGGTATCTCTAATACTGATTGGTATCTCTGGTGGTGTTCCAGTTCTCATAATTCTGCTTCTAATGTTTTGATGAAGATGCCTTGATGATTTGTTGGTGGAAGTTTTCAGGATACACAAACTAAGGGGGAGCCTTAGTCATTTGGAAAGATTGCATGGGGAGCATTAGCGTTGCTGAGTATAATGTAGTATTGGCATTATGATGGTTCTGAAATATGTTCTCTTTCTTGAGGACTTTCTGGTGTTGGTCTTAAAAGTTATATTTGTAGCTTGATGAAAAGGTCATGTTGAGACCCATGATGTAAAATTGTAATAGTCAGTCATGTAAGGACTTGTCCAATTTGTAAACCCACTTGGTTGGGTAGCTGAGTCAAATTTTGTAAACCCACTTGGTTGGGTAGCTGAATTGAAATGTGTAAACCCACTTGGTTGGGTACTTGAGTCTCATATGTAAATCCACTTGGTTGGATATTTGATGTAAGTATGAGTCCTTGGTGATAGGAAGAGTCATGTACTTTATTGGAAAATATGTTTAAAGATTCAGCATGAACTCAGGGGGAGCTTGGCTACTTCAGCACACATCAGATCTACAGAACGCTTCTTCTATATGAGGAGAAAAGGGGGTGAGTGCGTTGGTTTTGATCCGCCCGTTGCCCTTGATGTCAAAGGGGGAGAGTGTGTATATGGGGTTTTGAATGAAGAGACAGAATGATGTCACATATTTGGGAGAGTAACATTGGTTTTTTCCCTTTGCCCTTGATGTCAAAGGGGGAGAGTGAAATGGTGTTTGAATGCAGATAATGGTGTCAAAGAATTGGGAGAGTGACATGGTGTCACTGTACTTATCTGCTGTGGTAACCAAACACCATCGTGGTTGCCATCAAGTCCAAAGGGGGAGATTGTTGGAAATATGATGTAGGATGTTGTCCTTGATGGAAACCCACTGAATGAAGATGAAGACATGCGACTGTTGACATGTGTTGTCCTTGATGGCAATCCAGCTGATGAAGTTATTCTTGACTTGATGGACTTGGTAAATGATGTAAATCTGATGTGATATGATGCTAAGTGTTGTCCTTGAAAAGATGATGGCAACTTACTTAATGAAGTTGTGCTTGATAGAATATGGTTTGATGAACCAAATCTGATGTATCTACAGTATGTACAGAAGGCAATGAAGAAAGGAATTCAGCATGTGCTAATTCTATGATGAAAAAGAGTATGTTTCTTGGTATACGCGGATTGGCCTAGGGAAAGTCACGTATGCACGCGGAAAGGAACGTTCCAAGTCGCGTATGGGCTAAAGCGCTCAAAAAGTGCAAAACCAAGGGTAACCACCATGGTATTGACCCATGGTATTGGGTAATGATCCGCCTAATTGACCCCGTCCAGGTAGTTTTGGGCTCATGGTATTGTTTTGGCCCATGGTATTGAAAAAGGGGCTCATGGTATTGAAAAAGGATAAACATATATAAGGAGAAGAATTTCATTGTGTAAATCACATGGGTGAGAGAAAGATGTCTGAGCTTGAATGAATACTTCTCTGTGAAGTATATCTGTATGGAAAGGGTAAAGGTTTGATGATAGATCTGAATCTATGAAGCACTTATGAAGAAATGATGAAGCGGGATCTTTAGATCTGAAATGTACTTGTATCTGCTAGATCTGTTTATGGAGTGCCTAGATCTGTGATGAGGCGAACATCTAGGCGAACATCTGTCTGAAGTAAAGGGTTGAATCTGAGCTGAATGTCTGATCTGATGAAGTATGCTGCTCTGTAATCATTGAAGATCTATACGCTACTTCGCCGCGGAGGAAGCGCGTGTACACGCGGCTTATCTGAAGTAAAAGCGCGTATGCGCAATAAAATATACACTGAGGTATACGCTGGTTTGTGTGGACGGAAGCGCGTATATACGCGACATCAGTAAAGGGAAAGCGCGTATGCAAACTAGGGTTTGCTGAAGCAAGGAGTATGAAATATCTGATCTGTTCTGCTGTGTTTCTGCTATCTGATCTGTGTTGATATGAATCTGTTGATGATGTATGGTTGTGCTTAAAAGTATGGAAAGGGTTCGGTCTGGAAATATGATGAATTGTGGCCTGCAAGTTGTGTTCTATTGAAGTGGTTGGATCCAGTGTGAAAATTGATGAAACGTGGTCCAAAGGGGTGCTGAGGGTTGTAGCCTTCAGTCAGGGGGTTGTAGCTCCCTTCCAGGTGAGGCTGGTAAACGAGATCGGGGGGTCGTAGCTCCCTTCCAGGTGAGGCTGGTAAACGAGATCGGGGGGTCGTAGCTCCCTTCCAGGAGAGGCTGGTAAACGAGTCAGGGGGTTGGAGCTCCCTTCCAGGAGAGGCTGGTAAACGAGCGCAGGTGGGTGCCTGCGTGCTGGTCAAGTCTGCGCCAGCACATATGTTGTAATATGTTTTCTCTGTAATAAAATATTGAAGGCTGAGCAACTGCAGCGGTGGTTTTCTCCCGACTTGGGTTTCCACCTAAAAATCCTGGTGTTCATGTGTGATGCTTTGTGTGATGGTTTATTCTGTTCTTACTGCACATGTTTACTGTTTATAGAACATCTAATGAATGTGATGGAATGATATAAGAGAAGAACTAATGGCATATTTAGATCTCTGTGTATACGCGAGTTTTATGAAGGATATCCGCGTGTATACGCTACTTGGCTTCAGCAAAGTAGCGTATGGGTTTTAAGGAATGAAAAAGTAAAATTTTTGAATATGCAGTAAATACTGATTCACCCCCCCCTCTCAGTATTTTTCCCAACAATTTCTGCCTATGTTCTATGCCATTTCAAATTAGGGCACAAAACTGAAGAAGATAGAACATACTAATAGATCGATAGAAGACAAGCCAAAACAGAGGTAAGAAATGGTGGCGTTACGGCAATCAGCAGGATGCTTCTACCAGCAAAGTCTCCAATAGGTCATTCAGCCAAGCGTGTCACACATATAACCCAGAACAACCTAAACAAAGAACAATCCATATATATCACAGCTCCAACGCTATCCAGAGAGAGAGAATTCCTCCACCCAATGTGTGTCAAATGAACTCTAAGTCTCTCCAATATATAGGAATCTTTGGGGGTGTGTGATACGTCCTTTAAGACATTTAAGTCTATATTTTATTCCAGGCCGACCTAGCACATAAGTGGAATAAATTCAAAGTACATGTTCTGCTCATCCGATCGAGATGATCTTTAGATCAATCTTACACCTCTCCGAAAGAGGAATCCAATAAAAATATTGGGATCGTCATTTGAGCAGCACAACCCAGAGTTTGGACCTAGTTGTCCAATTTTAACACTTCCTCTCAACTAGGGAGAACTCCGTCTACTAGTGCAATCCAAACATCGTTGTTGACAATAATTTTAATATTTGCAAGAATAATTATATAGGACAACATCAAAACCTCTTTGGAGCCTAGGATCTAGCCCTCCTAGACTCAGAGATGGATCTCTCTTTTATATTTAGCTTTGTTTTATGAATTTGATATTAGGCTAGTTATAATGATTGTAGGGATTTCTTTTTGATTGATTGTTTGGTTGGATTATTATATCTATTTAAACTAATTCCATTGGGCTATGGAGTCATAATAGTTTGGGTTTTTGCATCAAATTTTCAAGAGCATACACAAGGCAAGACAACTACGCTTACTAGATCTTAAAACATAATGAATTATGAGATGAAAGAAATAGTGAATTCGGTAATGGTTAAAAAGAAATTAAGAATTTCTTAACCAGAATTCAGAAGAAAAAACATTTATAATGTCAATACAACCATACATAAGGTTCTCTAATAGAAAATATTAATCTTAATATTTTTTCTTTACAATTAGATTTAAACGATGCAATGAGAGAAAAAAAACAATGGAAAAAATTAACACAGAAAATAAATAACATCACCAGATAAACATAGCTCAAGTATCCTATAGAAGGTGTTTTATTATTAATGCTCTAGCTTCAATAAAAAATACAATGCTCCAATCAAAAATTTTAATAATCCATCGTCCAACCCATGATACTTAGAATGTATGAAGTATTTAACTGAATTCTACAATTATTTTCATATCTACTAGGCAATCTGTTATTAATTACAATAATAAGAAAAATTTGACTAGTGTGACCACGAAGTGGACACGATGAAATAGTTTTACATATGGCCCTATTATTCAGAAGGCCATTGCTGCTTGATTTGATTTTTTTTGTGCTGGTAGATTTGGGTGATCTGATATTGTGTTGATCTGGCTGATATGTTGCCCTTCACCCTTCTTGGTATTCACATAGCTTTTCCCACTATTGCTCATCTGGAATCTTTATCCTAGTCACCTTTCGATAGATTTCAGCTGTCTCTGTGAATCTAATGAAAGTGGGCCTCAACACAAAAAAAAAATTGATTTCATTTTGGATGAACATATCGTTGCTTATGGCCTCAAGGAAATATCTTCTTGCCATTTCTCCTCTAAGATATGCAAACTTGGTTGTATCCTGAACAATGTATTTTAGTTTCTTTACATAGTCTTCCTTGACAATAAGCTTATCATTTATTGCAAATAGTGAAGATAACCCTCTTTTGGTCAGTGACTTGATTCTATTAAAGAATATACTGACAACAATTTCTAAATTATGGCACTTTTCCTCCAACTCTATGACCGAACTTTTCTTAGTGAGTACCTTCTTCACCTCCAGAATTTTTGATGTTTTGTCTTCAACTCCCAATTCATCTAATTCATACTTGATCTTTGAATTTAGAAATATTATGATATTATTTGTTGTCTCAGGCATGTCCCTAAGCTCCTTGGTGACACTAGATATTGTACCATTTACCTTTCCAATTAATTCCTTCTGTTCAAATATTATTTGAATAGAAGGCCATATTACATTCATAGAGTCAATTATGCATGTCCAAATGATATCCTTTGCCTGGCCAATGGTGTGGCCAATGGAAACTTCATTCTCTGCCTTTTGAAATCATTCAATATTTTTTTTAGATCTTTGCACTTTTATCTCATGTGCATTATCAGATCTTCCATTTTGATCCTTCAATATGTTAATTTTTTCTTCCAACATTTTTATTTCTTCTATTTGGATGGAGATATTCTCCATGGCCTTAGCCAGTTTTTCTGTACCACCTAATGTGCTTGTAGTTGTTGATGTAGTTGAAGGTATGACTACAATATGAACAAAATCCAATATAATAATGGCCATTTCTGCTGCTTTTTCCTTTTTCTTGGCCAATTTCTCCATTTATGTTTCCATCTACTTTAGTTGTGTTGACTGTTACATTATCAGCTTCATCATCTCTTATTTTTGTGATTCATTCTCCTCTATGTCCTTGGTCTTAGGATCTTCAGTAGCTGACATTTTGAGCTACTTGCTTAGGGATGTTATGTCTACGTTTTTGTTTTTCAGGATCTCTTCTACTACTCTTCAGCCTCCTGCAAGGTGTTTGTTGTCCACTCTGTCTGGTTCATGAATTTTATCTCAGGCCTGTGGGTGTGAATGTATGAAGTTGATTTATTTTATACCCTCTTCTTAGAGATAATTCCCAATGGTTCATCAGACCAAGTGAAATTGTGTGTAAATTTCATTTCTTTCAGCATCCTCTCAGCCTCCTCTCTTGTTTCTCTAATGTTACAAATGAAAGGACTAATTTGGGATTTGATCTTGAACTAAGACTTATTTTTTTCTCATACAAAATGTACCTCATTTTCATTTATCATCTTCCTAATTTACTCCAGGGAAAATATCCTTATTGGGAGGAACTTTGGAATCCTGTAAGTGGGAAACTCACACCCATATATTCGTATCTCTGTATAGTTATGGTACAAGTACCAATCTCCAATTTTGGCTTGGTTTGAAAGCTGCATGATATTTCTAATTTCTTCAATTATCCTTGGTTCCACTATGTTGTTGAGGATGCTCATAGCTGGATGGAAAAATAATTCAATGAATATTTTGTAAGTCTAATATTTCTCATATTTCATCATCATTGTTGTCCAGAAGATGACATATTGAGGTTGGGAATATTCATTCAATTTTATCATTGTAAACTAGAATATGTTGGCCTAAAAATATACAAACATATAAACGATGATTGAAGTGTATTTAAACACTTCCTCTGCGTGAAACTTGACAAACTTGTAATGAATGGCATCTGCTAGGAATTGACTGAAATTAAACATAATGGAAGGCTTGGAGTCAAATGAAAGTATTGAGAGGGAACCTATCATTGCTTCATCTAGCTACTGATTTGAATGGTATCGTAGAAGGTAAGAAGGAGAAATTTCTATATGATGAGTCCTATCAGGGAATGTAGAAGATGGGTATGGAGGATTCTTCTTAGGCAAGGGAGTGTCTGTAGCCATGAATAATTCAAGTGTTTTGGCTCTTCTGGAAAAATCTAACTTTTGGTATAATTATATAAGGGTTTCATGGAAAAAAGGTGTGGTTTCTTCAATAATAGGAGCTTGCATCATCTGCATAATAGACTGGGCACTAATGGTGAAAATAAATTCTCCTGTGGGGGAAACAACATCCCTATGATTTATATCATAACAGGCATGCCAATTTTTAATAAATTCAGGGAAACTGTGGGTTTTTTGGAATATACAATATTGTAGGTTAGTGTCCCATAACCCTATATCATCAGCATAATCAATGAGATTATCCTCCAACCAACAATATATTTTGAAGAGATCAAACTCTAAAAGAGTATCATGGATCTTAAAATCCTTGTCAGAAAGGGAAACATGGTCAATGTCCACATGAGGGTAAACCATTGGATTGAATGGTTCCTGATCCTTCTTCTTTTGAGGTATGACTTCTCTCTGAAAAATAAACTGAAATAAGTGTATTTTCAGGTGCACAGAAGGGGATTAGAAGAAGAGGGGAAGAAAGAAGAGGGAGTTCTAATTTATCTCCAAACATTTGAAGATTTATGTGCTTTATTTTGATCTACTAAAATCTTGAATTTTATCACCTGTTACAATAAAATAGTGAGAGCATAGTAACCGTTGAAACAGCTGGGGAAAAGTAGTTTTGTAGAGTGGTGGGGTTTCGTTGACATGGCACGGGCCTATTTGGTAATGGTAGATGTAGGTATTTGAAGGCTTTGCTGCTGAAATGGAATTGTAGCTGAAGTTGTAGGAGAAAATACATATTGGCCACTTGCTGGAGAAGAAATAGGAGAGTCTTTGATATTTATCACTTTCTATAGAACTAACTCCTAGCCTTGATCTATATCCATGTGAATTGTTTCTCTCTTCCTATATTTCAATTTAAAATCTCTACTAGATTTATTGGTCCCTAAAGGAGACTGAGCATCTCTCGTTATTTTCCCTATGGCCTCTTTCTCTTGTTCTTTTCCTTTGTCTTGTTTATCCTCTATACTCTGCTTCTCTTGTGGAGTAGAGGTCTATATACTTGAAGATGAAATCACCTTCTCTTTAACCTCCTGAAATATGTTTGCTGTCCACTCCATCTGGTTCATGAATTGTTCAATCTCGGGCCTGTGGTTGTGAATTTATGGAGTTGATTTATTTTCTACCCTATTCTTAGAGATAATTCCCAATGGGTCATAAGAACAAGTGAAACTGTGTGTAAATTTAATTTCTTTCAGGACCCTACCAGCCTCCTCTCTTGTTGCTCTACTGCTGTAAATGAAAGGACCAATTTGGGATTTGATCATGAACTGTGACTTCTTTTTTGTTGATACAAAATGTAACTCATCTGCATTTATCATCTACCTAATGTACTCCAGGGAAAATATCCTCATGGGGAGGAACTTCAGTAGGTTGTAAGGGGGCAACACACACCCATATATTCTTAGCTTTGTATAGTTCTGGTACAAGTACCAGTCTGCAGTTCTGGTACAAGTACCAGTATCTAGTTCTAGCTTGGTCTGACAGCTACATGATATTTCTAATTTCTTCACTGATCCTTGGTTCCACTATGTTGTTTAGGATTCTCATATCGCGATGGACAAACAATTCAATGAATCTTTTCTAAGTGTAATATTTATGATATTTCATCAGTGTTATTGTCCATAATATGATAGACTGAGGTTGGGAATCTTTATTCACTTTTCTCATTATAAACTGGAATTTTTTTTCTTGAAAATATACAAACATATAAACCATAATTGAAGTGTATTTAAACACTTCCTCTATGTGAAACATGACAAACTAGTCATGAATGGCATCTGCCAGGAATTGACTGAAATTAAACATAATGGAAGGCTTGGAGTCTGATGAGATTATTGAGAGGAAATATATCATTTCTTCATCTAGCCACTGATCTGAATGTTCTCCTAGTGGGTAAGAAAAATCAGTGACTATATGCTAATTCCTATCAGGGAATGTAGAATATGGGTATGGAGGATTATTATTAGGCAAGGGAGTGTCTGTAGCCATGAATAATTCAAGTGTTTTGGCCTTGTTGGAAAAATCTAGCTTCTGGTACAACTCTCTAAGGGTTTTACGGGAAAAAGGTGTGGTTTCTTCAATAACAGGAGCCTGCATCATCTCCATAATAGATTGAGTACGAATGGAGAAAATAAATTCTCCTTTGGGGGAAATAACAACCCTATGATTTATATCATAACAGGCATGAAAATTTCTTATAAATTCAGGGCAACTATGGGTTTTTGGGAATATATAATATGGTAGGTTAGTGTCCCACAACATATCATCAGCCTCATCAATAATATTATCCTCCAACCAATAGTATATGTCGAAGAGATAAAACTCTGAAAGAGTTTCATGGATCTTAAAATCCCTGTAAGAAAGGGCAACATGGTCAAGGTCCACATGAGGGTGAAACATTGGTTTGAATGGTTCGTGATCCTTCTTCTTTGGAGGCATGACTGCTCTCTGAAAAAAAAATTGACAGAAGTGTATTTGCAGGTGCACAGAAGGGGATTAGAAGAAGAGGGGAAGAAAGAAGAGGGAGTTTTTCTTGATCTATAGAAAATTGAAGATTTCTGTGCTTTATTTTGATCTACTAAACTCTTGAATTTGATCACTTGTTACAATAAAACAGTGAGAACATAGTAACCTTTGAAACAGGTGGGGAAAGGTATTTTTGTAGAGTGGTAGTGTTTCCGTTGACATGGCGTGGGCCTGTTGGGTAACGAATTGAACAATTAATTGTTTAACAGGTCTTTAGGTGGGAGTGGAGGTGATTGGGTGGATGCGATGGGAATGATAACGTGGAGCAACAAGAATGGTGGAGATTTAATAGAAAATAGAGTTATTTGACTATGATGGAAATCGATTTTCAAAGGGGGTCATGGATGGTAAGCGGGAAAGCATGGGGGTGAGCGCGAAAATATCAGCGCTCAACATGTAGCAGATGGGCCCTTTCGGAAACCACCCATTTTGGACCCCCCTCACCCCCAAAATAAAATTTCAGAGGATGAGGAGGGGGTGGAAATGAATGTGGGTCGTTAGATGTAATGGTGGGGGAAGAGATGAGAAAAATGGGGGTGGGGTATTAACTATTATGGGATGGGTGAGTATATGGTGGGGTCGGGTGGATCATATGAAATGTCGAGTAGATTTTAAAGTTAGGGACATTAGAACATGACATGAAATATGTCAAGTATCTTTAAAATGAATTAATCTCGAAACTTAGGGTAAATTTTCTTTGTTTTTTTATTTTTCCTCTTTAATATGAGAATAAATGAAATCCTTTGAATGAGGCTTTGGAATAAATTTCATGTATCTTCATATTTATTTTTCTTTCATTCTACCTACGTTTTCACTATTCTAACATTTTTTCATCATTCTTTTGCAGGGTGCATTTAGGACTACAGACCCAAATCTCTTTTTTTTTTTATAATCTAATATATCCTACTCTATCCCTTATTCCTTCCATTGACTCATATTAAACTATTGATTCAATTTTATTTCTAATTAGTCGCTAATTTTCCAAGATTGAACTTTTTGGAAAACTGTTATTTTCTAACATATCCAACAAAAATGTAAAATTGTTCAATCATACTTAGACTGTATAAATTGAACAAAATAATCTAATGAGTAGTGGAATTTTCATTTGCATCACTTACAGTATTATACTTTTGGGGTTTTCTTTCTTTTTTTTCTATTTTCTTTATTTTTTTCAAGACACCCTCTTTTTTTTTTGGAAATCATTTGAATATTGAAAATCATGTACAATATGGAATTGCAACTTGAAATACACAATCACCTAGAGATCCTATAATTTATAGGACCCTAAAAAAACTAAAAAAAGTATCCCTAGGGAAAGTTTTACATTCGCTCCCCGAAAAAGATGCCAAAAATTTTATCACTCCCTCTGTTTCCCAGGGCTAAGAAAGGAGACTGAAGGATGTAACCTCAAACCAATATTTAGATTAGATAGCTAGCCCTACCAAACCAGAGAGGGCTCTCTCAATGTGAATTTCATATTCAATGAGGTGACTGGAAATAAAATTATTTTAGGCTAGATATAAGCTCAGGGAATTAGGGTTTTGTTTTTAATTTTGTTGGATAGGAAGTGCCAGCCTAGGAACTAGGTATAGGTTTTCAATGTCATATTTCAAATGAACGACTGTAGGGATGAATATGAGGCTAGGTAGGTATACTTAGAAACACACTTATATTCTCATTATGGTATAGGGTTTGAAAAAGAGAGAATCAGAATGAGCATATAACATGATTTCATTAATTAGAGGAAGTAGAACAAATTTATGAAAATATTATAAAACAAAGAACAAAAGTAAGAATTTTGCTTATAGACTCATAAGATGATCATATAGAATCATAGATGTGATTTCATGGAAGAATAAACATTCAATTTTATAGTATAACTGAGAAAAAAAATTCTAATAAGAATAACATTGGAGTCCCAAAATTATAGCTCGAACATGTCTTTGATTTCACTATAAAAATATGTACATAAGCTCTACACTGCAATATCAACTATATAACCTCTAAAGATACTTGAGTTGGAGTACATATAGAAAATAGAGAAGACACCACCTTGTTGTGTCTAAAACCTTATCCAAAATACATCATAAATGCACCTAATGAGTCATTACCTACAATTTAGGGAAGTTCGAAACAATCCCCCAAAATTTAGCTAATAAATAGGAGTCTTTGTCTCCTTGAGTAATTACAAGATTCCTCAACAATGAGGGGCATAAAAAGACTTCCTTATCCACAAAAAAACTCATGGGACAATTTTAACCTCGATATTTTGATCATTTTTCACTGACAATTGTCCTAAAAGCATCCAAGACAGAAGCGTCGCGTGTCACACAGAAGCATTGTGTTTTTTAGCAGAAGTGTCACGTGTCTTGCAGGGAGTTTTTAGGTGGCTTTAAGGCATCTTATTTCTGATCTGAAGATTGGAAAAGGTATCTCTGGATTTCCTCTATCCAACCCAACCTTAAACCTAATAAAATACCTCTTGAAAGTCCTTCAAAACTTCTTTTTTCCAAGCTTACTCTAGAAGCGTAGCATGCAGGGAAAAATAGTGGCAGAAGCACTAAAAATAGGGTTTTTTTTGAGTTTTTCTTTAAAACTAGGAGGTGCCATTTAAAAAAAAAAATACCATATCTGGAATGTACACTCCAATAGAAATCCATAGATCTATGGAAAACCTTCATTGGACCATCTGAGGAAAAGCGGCGTGTGGCTATGCGATGCTTTTGTAAGGGTGAAATTTCCAAATTTTCCAAAAAGTACAAAAATATCAAAAATTCTCAAAACTTGCTGAATTTTCGCTCATGGAATCCTTGAATGGTGTGTTGGAAATATGATGTAGAGTGTTTTCCTTGATAGCAACCCACTGAATGAAGATGAAGACATGCGACTGTTGACATGTGTTTTCCTTGATGGCAATCCACCTGATGAAGTTATTCTTGACGTGATGGACTTGGTAAATGATGTTTGTTAGCAATATGATGATGAGTGTTGTCCTTGAAAGGCAACCCTCTTGATGAAGATAATGGCAGCTTACTGGATGAAGTTGTGCTTGATAGAATATGTCTTGATGAACTAAAACTGATGTATCTACAGTGAGTACAGAAGGCAATGAAGAAAGGAATTCAGCTTGTGATAAATATATGATGAAAAGAGTATGTTTCAAGGAATACACGGATCTGTCTAGGGGAATTCACATATGCACGCGGAAAATAATGTGCCAAGTCGCGTATGGGTAAAAGCGCTCAAAAAGTGCAAAATCAGGGGTAACCACCATGGTATTGACCCATTGTATTGGGTAATGTTTCGCCTAAATGACCCCGTCCAGGAATACCATCGGATGTAATGTAGTTTTGGCTCATGGTATTGAAAAAAGGGGCTCATGGTATTGAAAAATGGTAAACCTATATAAGGAGAAGAAATTCATTGTGCAAATGATGAGCGTGGGTGCAAGATGTCTAAGCTTGAATGAATACTTCTCTCTGAAGTAGATCTGAATGGAAAGGGTTACACTTGAATGATAAATCTGAATGTTTGATGCACCAATGATGAAGAAGGGGATCTAGATATGAAATGTACTTGTATCTACTAGATCTACTTATGGAAGGCTTAGATCTGAAATGAGGCAAACATCTGTCTGAAGTAAAGGGTTGAATCTGAACTGAATGTCTGATCTGAAGAAGTATGCAGCTCTGTAATGGTTGAAGATCTATACGCTACTTTGTCACAGAAGAAGCGCGTATATACGCGGCTTCGCTGAAGAGAAAGCGAGTATGCGCAATAAAATTGGCTCTGTAATTTGTACTGAAGTATACGTGGATTTATGTGAATGAAAGCGCGTATATACGCGACATCAGTGAATGGAAAGAGCGTATGCAAACTAGGGTTCGCTGATGCAAGGGGTATGAAGTGTCTGATCTGTTCTACTATGTTTCTGCTATCTGATCTGTGCAGTCTGAATTGATAAGTATATGTTGGTGATGTATGTTTGAGCTTAAAAGTATGGAAAGGGTCCAGTCTAAAAATATGATGAAATGTGGCCTGCAAGTGGTGTCCTAAAGGAAGCTTTGGATCCAGTGTGAAAATTGATGAAACGTGGTCCATAGAGGCAGCCAAGGTTGTAGCCTTCACTGGGGGTCGTAGCTCCCTTCCGTGGAGAGGCCGGTAAACGAGACCGGGGTCGTAGCTCCCTCTCCAGAGAGGCTCGGTAAACGGGATCGTGGGGTCGTAGCTCCCTCTCCATGTGCGAGAGGTCGGTAAACGAGTTTGGAGGTTGGAGTTCCCTTCCGTGAGAGGTCGCAAACTAGCGCAGGGTGCTCATGTCATAGAGTCTACACCAAGACATATGTCACATGTTTTCTATAATAAAATATTGAAGGCCGAGCAAACGCCAGCGTGTTTTCTCCCGTCTTGGTTTCCACCTAAAATCCCGGTGTTCATGGGTGATGGGTGTTCATGGGTGATACCTTGTGTGATGGTTTATTTTGTTCTTACTGCACATGTTTACTGCTTTTTACACATCTGATGAATGAATGATGGAATGATTTAAGTGAAGAATTAATGACATAGATATATCTATGTGTATACACGAGTTTCATAAAGGGTATCCGCGTATATACGCGAGTCTACATCAGGAAAGTAGCGTATGGGTTTTAGAAGCAAGAAAAAGTAAAATTTTTGAATATGCAGTAAATACTGATTCACCCCCCCCCCCTCAGTATTTTTCCCAACAATTGGTATCAAAGCAGGTCCTTGTGCAGAAGCTTGATCGCTTAAAGGAGATCTGTCGCAATGGGAAGTCAAGAAGGAGTAATGTCTATAAAGCCACCTCTATTCAATGGAAGCAATCTGATATTCTAGAAGGTACCGACAAAAGCTTATCTGCAAAATCTTGGTGCAAAAGTATGGGCAATATTGAAAGAATGTGGACAAGAATTTAGAGAAGAAAAGGATACTTTTGTGGATGCTCTAGAAGACAATAATTTTCGTGAAGAAAACACTCAACTCAAGGTAAGCCTAGAAGAAAAGAACATAATCATAGAGACTCAAGAAAATAAGCTTGAATCAAAAGAAAAACGCATTGAGGAATTGGAGTGTGAAGTAGTAAATCTAAGAAAAGATAATGAGAAAGTGAAATCTCTCAATCTTAGATTTGCTAAAGGTTCAAAAACCTTAGATGAGATTATCAAGGTACAATGGTGCCCTCTTCTAAAAATAGGTCTTGGATATATTGGGGAATCTTCCCAAACTTCAGCACCAAATTTCCTAAAAACAGCCACAGCTGGTTCTCTACATTCAGCCACTCAGCAAGGGAACAAAGGATATTTACAGGTAAATCATGATCATCTCAATTCAAGGAACACTAACAAGGAGATCGTTCAAAGAAGCTACAACCAACAGGTAAATTCTAATAGAAGATTTCATGATCACAGAAATTTCTACTTCAACGGACAATGTTTTTATGTCACAATTTTGGTCATAAAGCTGTTCAATGTGTTGCATATAAAACCATCATGACAAGAGAAGAAAGAAATAAAAGGATGAATATCTAACCAAAGAAGAACACCTACAACAACTTTTCGCCTCTTCAAAACGAAGTTGAATGTACTTATTGCAATAACTTTGGTCATGAAGAATCTGAATGCAGGAGCAAGGTCCAGCCAAAAGAACATGTTCCCTCAAGCTCTAAAGTATGGAAAGAGAAAGAAATACCGGTTGAAAATTGTGGGATAGCGTTATTTGCAGAAGGTGAAGAAAATCAATGGTACATTGACAGTGGGTGCTCAAGACACATGACAGGTGACAAAAGCAAACTTCTTGCATATGATGCTCTAGAAAAGGAAAAGAAAGTTACATTTGGAAATGATACTCCTACTATAATTAAAGGAAAAGGGTCAGTATTTCTGAAAGAAAAGGTAAAGGCTAAAAATGTCATGTATGTGGATGGATTAAGGCATAACCTGTTAAGTGTAAGTCAAATGTGTGACCAAGGAACAGAAGTGGTCTTTAGTTCAAAAGAATGTGTGGTTCGTGATCTTGATACAGGTAAAATCATTATTAAAGGAAAAAGAAATCCAAGCAACCTATATGTACTGAACAACATAGATCAATGTTACTTGAGAAAGTCTTCAGAAAATTGGCTATGGCATAGAAGGCTGGGGCATCTGAGTTTCTCTCAAATCAACAAAGCAAGCAGACTTCAAGCTGTTCGTGATCTTCCAAACGTCAATCTTCCTGAAAGTATCATATGCAAATCTTGTCAATTTGGTAAGCAGACCAGAGTACGATTTAATGCCAAAGAAGGATCATCAAGTAAGCCTCTTGAACTCATTCATACTGACATCTGTGGACCTATGAGAAAAAATTCATTACGTGGGAAAGAATACTATATCTTATTTATTGATGACTACTCTAGAATGTGTTGGATCGGGTTTATTAAACACAAATATCAAGCATTTGAAAAATTTCAGAGCTTCAAAGCATTGGCAAAAAATGAATTAGATCTAAAAATCAAGTGTCTTAGATCTGATCGAGGAGGAGAATATACTTCAAATGAACTCTTTGAATTTTGTGAACAACATGGCATTAAAAATACGGAGTTCCAAGGCGAGGCACTTCCTGACAAAATGGTGTAGCGAGAAGAATACAGACCTGAACAATTGTTCAAATGGCTAGAGGAGGCTATGCTTACTGATTAAAACAGTACGACGTATTACCGGAATAAAATGACACATCTGGCGTGCCAGTATATGAAGGCTCATGTTCGGGTAAATAGTGACAAAACTCATATGAGCTGCGGTATGGTAATTCTTTCTTGTCGACATTTAATTTTTTGAGAGTAAATGCTTTATCAAAATAATGATGAAAAGCTTGCTTGGGATTGAACTAGATCATACATGAAGGATATTTCTTGGTTATAAATATTCCCAGCAAGCATACACATGTTACAATAAAAGGCTTCGAAATATTGTTGAATGTATTGATGTTGTTATTGATGAGTCTCCTGCAGCTCCTAAAGAAGAAAAAAAAACAACAAAAGAAGATGATAGTGACATATGGCCATCTACATCAAATGGAAATGATATAGACAGTGGATCCAATGAAGAACCTGAAAATGATCTATCTGAAAAGGCTCCATCCAGATATGTACAAAAGAATCATCCTGAATCTCAAATTTTGGGAGACAAGGAATCAGGTGTACGAACAAGGAGAACTCTTATGGGATCTTCTAGTCATCTGGCACTTCTATCCACAATTGAACCACACAATGTCAATGAAGCTAGCAAATATGAATGTTGGAATCATGCCATGGATGAAGAGCTTGAACAAATTGAGAAAAATGACACTTGGGAATTGGTACCAAGACCACATGATAAAAATGTCATTGGAACTAAATGGATTTTCAAGAACAAGTTAAATGAGAATGGGGATGTTGTAAGAAACAAAGCTAGATTGGTTTGCAAAGGGTATACTCAACAAGAAGGTATAGACTTTGAAGAAACATTTTCTCCTGTAGCTAGACTTGAAGCCATAAGAATGTTTCTTGCTTTTTCAAGTTATCAAAAAATCAAAGTTTATCAAATGGATGTCAAATCTGCTTTTCTTAATGGAGATCTAGAAGAAGAAGTATATATAGAACAACCGGAAGGATTCATTTTGGGAAATGATGAACATCTTGTTTGTAGACTTAAAAAGGCTCTATATGGTCTCAAACAAGCTCCAAGGGCATGGTATTATCGTCTTGACAAATATCTTCATCAACAAGGATTTTCAAAGGGGTCTGCTGATAGCAACTTGTACACAAAAATTGAAAATGATAAACTGTTGATAGTGGTTGTATATGTTGATGATATCATTTTTGGGAGTAACGAAAAATCTATGAGTCAAAAATTTGCTTCTGTCATGCAGCAAGAATTTGAAATGTCTTTACTTAGGGAACTAACATTCTTTCTTGGCTTACAAGTGCATCAAACTGTAGATGGTATATTCCTATCTCAAGCAAAATATCTTAAGCAAATTCTGAAAAAGTATGGCATGGAAGAATGCAAACCTGTAAGCACACCAATGATAACCGGATGCAATCTCAGTGCTCATGATGATTCTCCCACGGTGAATCAACCAGAATACAGATCAATGATAGGGAGTCTTCTTTATCTCACTGGAACTAGACCAGACATTATGCATGCAGTTGGGATTGTTGGACGATTCCAAGCTAATCCAAAAGATTCTCACCTTCAGGCTGTTAAAAGAATTTTCAAATACCTACAGGGAACTCAAGACCTTGGTCTGAGAACATCCAAAGAATGCGATCTTACTCTTTACGCACGTACGGATTAAGGGTGGAAGTGTTGATGATCGAAAAAGCACTAGTGGTGGTGCATTCTATATGGGACCACGATTGGTATCTTGGTTCAGAAAGAAGCAAAATTCTATTGCCTTATCTACAGCAGAAGAAGAATATGTGGCTGCCGCATCTTGTTGCACTTAACTCCTTTGGATGATGCAAACCTTACAAGATTTTCAAATCAAGTGTACACCTCCTGTCCCCATTATGTGTGATAATACAAGTTCCATCAGTATTTCAAAGAATCATGTTATGCATTCGAAGACCAAGCACATTCCTGTCAAGTATCACTTCTTACGTGAACAAGTGCTTGAGCAAAAAGTGAAGTTGGAGTATGTTCCCTCCAAAGAACAAGTTGTTGATATCTTTACTAAACCTCTGCCCAGGGAAGCGTTTGAGTATCTAAGACAGAAGCTGGGAGTGTTCTCTGCCAGTCAAATGAACAAATATGCATAAATATAGAAGATGGTATTGGATACGCGGGTTTCCTGAAACGCAGTCGTGTATATACGCGAGTTCATTCACAGAAAACCGCGTATGTCTGATTGCTGACAATTTTCTGTTTGGAGTCAGCTCTCTTCAACACAGTTGCAGTGCTGTTTGGTATCTCTGATACTGTTTGGTATCTCTGGTGGTGTTCCAGTTCTCATAATTCTCTTTCTAATGTTTTGATAAAGATGCCTTGATGATTTTTTGGTGAAAGTGTTCAGGATGCACAAACTAAGGGGGAGCCTTAGTCATATGAAAAGGATGCTTGGATGCACAGTTTCAGGGGGAGCATTAGCATTGCCGAGTATAATGCATTGTTGGCATTATGTTGATTCTGAAATATTTTCTCTTTCTTGAGGAATTTCTGGTGTTGGTCTTAAAGTTATATTTGTATTTTGATGAAAAGGTCATGTAGAGATCCATATTGTAAATTGTAATATTCAGTCATGTAAGGACTTGATAAATTTGTAAAACCCACTTGGTTGGGTAACTGAGTCAAATTTGTAAACCCACTTGGTTGGGTAGTTGAGTCTCATATGTAAATCCACTTGGTTGGATATTTGATGTAAGTATGAGTCTTTGGTGATAAGAAGTTCATAGAGTCATGTACTTTACTGAAAAATATGTTTGAACATTCAGCATGAACTCAGGGGGAGCTTGGTCACTTCAGTATATATCAGATCTGCAGAACGCTTCTTCCACATGCAGAGAAAAGGGGAGAGTATGTTGGTTTTTGTTCCGCCCTTTGCCCTTGATGTCAAAGGGGGAGAGTGACATGGTGTTTGAATGAAGAGAAAAAATCGTGTCAAAAATGGGGAATATGACATGGTGTCCTTGTATTCTTAATGTACCTATCTGTTGTGGTAACCAAACACCATTGTGGTTGCCATCAAGTCCAAAGGGGGAGATTGTTGGCAATATGATGCACAGTGTTGTCCTTGATAGCAACCCACTGAATGAAGATGAAGACATGCGACTGTTGACATGTGTTTTCCTTGATGGCAATCCACCTGATGAAGTTATTCTTGACGTGATGGACTTGGTAAATGATGTTTGTTAGCAATATGATGATGAGTGTTGTCCTTGAAAGGCAACCCTCTTGATGAAGATAATGGCAGCTTACTGGATGAAGTTGTGCTTGATAGAATATGTCTTGATGAACTAAAACTGATGTATCTACAGTGAGTACAGAAGGCAATGAAGAAAGGAATTCAGCTTGTGATAAATATATGATGAAAAGAGTATGTTTCAAGGAATATGCGGATCTGTCTAGGGGAAGTACGCGTATGCAGGAAAAAGCAGTACAGTGGTGCCATGGATAAGCATAAAGAGGCATGTAAGCAAGAGTGGCTACCATATTAATCGACCCATTGTGTTGGGTAATGATCCGCCTAATTGACCCCGTCCAGGTAGTTTTGGGCTTATGGTATTGTTTTGGTCCATGGTATTGAAAAAGGGGCTCATGGTATTGAAAAAGGATAATCATATAAAAGGAGAAGAAATTCATTGTGCACAACATGAGCGTGAGTGCAAGATGTCTGAGCTTGAATGAATACTTCTCTCTGAAGTATATTTGAATGGAAAGGGTTACAGTTGAATGATAGATCTGAATGTATGATGCACCAATGAAGAAATGATGAAGGATCTAGATGCGAAATATGTATGTCTACTGAATCTACTTGTGGAAGAGCTTAGATCTGAAATAGAGCGTATACGCCACAGTAAAGGTTGAATCTATTCCAAATATCGATGCGAAGAAGTTTCTTGTTCTCGCAATGGTCCCGAAGAACCATACGCTAGTTTTCCGCAGAAGAAGTGCGTATATACGAGGCTTCGCTGAAGAGAAAGCGTGTATGCGCAATAAAATTAGATCTGTAATATGTACAGAAGTATACACGGGTTTGTATGGTAGAAGGCGCGTATATACGCGGGATTAGTTAAGTGAAAGAGCGTATGCAAACTAAAAGTTTTAATTACGAAAGTATGAAATTTCTGATCGATACTACTATGTTTTCTACTATAAGTCTGTGCATTAAAGAATTGATAAGTA
The DNA here is from genome assembly GCA_034641835.2 of Pinus albicaulis. Taxonomy (NCBI): domain Eukaryota; kingdom Viridiplantae; phylum Streptophyta; class Pinopsida; order Pinales; family Pinaceae; genus Pinus; species Pinus albicaulis. The sequence continues at coordinate 713,408,299 of CM076577.1, read as the reverse complement.
TCCATTTTAGTGATGTATGTTTGAGCTTAAAAAGTATCGTCAAGGTCCGATTTAAAAATATGATGAAATGTGGCCTGCAAGTGGTGTCCTAAAGGAAGCTTTGGATCCAGTGTGAAAATTGATGAAACGTGGTCCATAGAGGTGCTGAAGGTTGTAGCCTTCAGTCAGGGGGTTGTAGCTCCCTTCCAGGAGAGGTTGGTAAACGAGATCAGGGGGTCGTAGCTCCCTTCCAGGACAGGCTGGTAAACGAGTCAGGGGGTTGGAGCTCCCTTCTAGGAGAGGTTGGTAAACGAGCGCAGGTGGGTTCCTGCATGCTGGTAGAGTATGCACTAGCACATATGTTGTAAGATGTTTTCTCTATAATAAAATATTGAAGGCTGAGCAACTGCAGCGGTGGTTTTCTCCCGTCTTGGGTTTCCACCTAAAAATATTGGTGTTCATGGGTGATACCTTGTGTGATGGTTTATTCTGTTCTTACTGCACATGTTTACTGCTTTTTACACATCTGATGAATGAATGATGGAATGATTTAAGTGAAGAATTAATGACATAGATATATCTCTGTGTATACACGAGTTTCATAAAGGGTATCCGCGTATATACGCGATTCTGCATCAGGAAAGTAGCGTATGGGTTTTAGAAGCAAGAAAAAGTAAAAGTTTTGAATATGCAGTAAATACTGATTCACCCCCCCTCTCAGTATTTTTCCCAACATGGTGATATAGACATCTAGAGATGCCTCAGATATAAAATCCAAGTTTTCTTTCTCCTTTAGCTTAATTCGGGTTTCTTTAAGCTTTTTCTTCAAATTCTTAACGCTAACTTGGCGATTTGGTTCCTGGTGAAATAGTGTCTCGTCATGTGCCTCTGGAGGTTGTTGTTTCTTTATGACTTATTCAAGAGCTTCTCTATATTCTCATTCACCCTATTAAGATAGAATATTTTTTCTTGCTCAATCTCAACAGCGATCGAATCATAAAAAATTTGCTAACCTAATGGAGGAGATAACTCTATTTATTGTTCTTTTTGCCTAGTTAATCCTCTTATTTTTAGCCTCCTTTGCCTTATTTCAGCCTCCTTGTCTTCAAAATAATCAATATCTACCACTTCTTTGACGTTACCTTTGTCTACCTCAATATCTTCCTTTCATTTGCTTTGGATAAGTTGTTTCACCTTCAATTACATGTTTTCTTGTTGTAGGAATGTTATCATGAAATTTTCCCTTGAGAGGCTATCCTTGAGCTCTGATATCTTTGCATTATTTTCTATGGTTATCTCCTCAACTGATTTTTTTTCCCACCTACTCTTCCATTTCAACCTCCGTAGGTCCTTGATCTTCCTTTTGCTGCAAGGGTGACTCACTTTGATGCATAGGTGGCCGATCCATGGTTTCTCTTTTCTTAACCATAGTTTTAGGTGAAAGCACACCTTTAGTGATCATAAGAAAAAACACCATCCTTTTACACTTCTCATAAGTTTTAGTGACTTCAGCCCGTTACGTCTTTGGAACCTCTTCTTTTCTACTTGAAGAGCCAACCTCCTGTGGCTTTGCTAATGCTAATGGTATGCTATAAATGATGGGTGGACTAGTAGCAGAAATAAAAGAGGTTGTCTTCATGAATTTTTCCCAAGACATATTGATTTCTGAGAGCTTATGTATGACTATAGCCTTGACTAAACCATGGTGGAACAAATCAGTGTGGTCCTCCCTGCCTTTACGTTGTACTTTTTCAGTCATTTTGACCAGACTCCTGAATAGGTAATGAGGCAAATTGAGTGGCTTGGTCGCAGTGAACTGCATCAATAGCCTTATGTGGTGTTGGGGTCCTATGATTTGGAAGATTGGCATACCAAATGACAAGGCAATATCAAAACCAGTCTTTAGATCTCTAAGACCTAGCCTTCCTAGTCTTAGAGAGGGATCTCTCAATTGTTTGCAAAGATATGACTTGTTTGCTTGTAAAAGGTTGATTTTAGGCTAGTTATTAAGCAAGAGTTTGTTTGATTGTTTTGTGGGACATGATGATCTAGGAAGCATAGATAGAAAAGGGAAATATCTAAGTCATTGTGAAATGGAGTCAAGTGGAATTTGTAACAAGTTTATAGATGAATTAGGGATATTAACGGGAAAATCTAACTTGGCTAGTGGATCCAAAAAGTCTTTCAGATGAAATGAAATGGACATTAAAGGTTTAGAATGAAAAGCAGAACTAAGGGAAATTAAGAATACTTAATTATATGTACTTCTCAACAAAGGAAATTAAAACATTATTAGAACATGAAGATGCATTCCATAGACAGGGCTAACCATAAATTCTAGAAACCACACTTTAGCAAATAACAATTTCAAAACAAACTTTTCAAATGAAATCTAGGAGTCGAGGAACACTCTATTTCATCCAAAGATTTCACTTTCAAGGATAAGAAAACATAAAATATTCACAAATAATTGCATTCATAGAGGAGGGAACTCCTAAAAATCCTTGATTACAGCTATAAAGACCTTCAAAAAAGTTATTTAAGCAAAAAAAAATGGTATGATCAAAACATGCCTCTTTGAAAGACTGTAAACAATGGTACTTTAAAGGGAAACTTCAGAAGTAGTTTTCAAGTGACAGAAAGTAAGCAGGGAAAACCATCAATCATTCTTGAGACCAACTGTTTGAACTATTTATGAAATAAACAAGCATACGGGTTTAAGAGAGCAATTAAGAATTCTCTAGAATGCCTCAATAGAGGAAAACATAAAACAGTGGAGAGTAAATAGGTCTAAGGTGCTTCTAGGAGACATTTATTAGCCTAAAATTTTTACTCTACTGTAGTAAGAAATGATGAAACAGAATGGAAAATAGGGAAGAAACAATAACAGATTTAGAGTACTTCACCAACAACCAAGCTCAGGGATCCAATGACAGAGCTTTCTCCATTAACAAATAGGTCAAAACATCCACAAGTTCCAGAACATCAATTTCCTTTCAACTTCAGCAAAGCTATGTATTACTTCAAAGAGTCATAAAAAATGCCACTTCACAATGAGTTCCAATGCAGTATTTATGATGCAAATGAGGAGGTGGAGTTGATCTAGGGTTCAAAATGTTATTAATTACAGAGTAAATGCATTTCTAGCCTTGAAAACCATGCAAGGCATAAGGCAGAAATAGGTGCAACTACTTCTCTGTGTCAATAACTTTGTCTTAACTTCTGATATAAAGATAGGAGAAAATATTGACTTTCAAGGCTTATTTTTATCTTTACAATAACTTTCCTGACAGATTAAAATATCTTTTAGACTGTAATAACTGCCAATTTGTCTTTGCAGGGAAAAAGTAGGCTATAGGTGGCTTTCAGATATTATGAGTGAATAATTTCTTCATTTTTATGTATCTGAGGCTTTTTAGCCCGAATTTCCTTAATTTAATCATTTAAACTGTGTTTATGGCCTAATTCTGCTTTAGCTTTCATAACTCATCATGCCACTTTTAACACTTTTCAGAATTCTTTAAACTTCTATTTCATCTGTTTTTAACTATGTTTTTAACCTTTTAATCTTCTTTTAAGCTTTAATCACTGTCTTCTTTGTTTGCACAGGTGTCTTTTGTTGTTGTGGTGGAGGATTCTATTATGCAATCAACGTTCATGAGGCACTGATCACCTTTAAATCTTGGACTTGTAATCTCCCATTCTATGTCCTTTGGAGCCAAGGATCATCATCCTGAGGCTTTTATGCAACTTAAATTTTCAATGGGAGGATCAGTCCACATGGTCATCATAAAACCTGCATACAAACACAAAACCATAAAATAAAACCTGCATTTGTGGTTTGACTGCTAACAAAGGCTCGGGGAGGGGTTATAGAGTGATGCAGAGGAAGGGGTTATTGTAGGGAAGGGGTCCCATAGGTGGAAAAATAGGAGAAAATGGCAGAAAAACCAAATATGGGCATGAAAAGAGGAAGGGTGGTTTTGCAAGAAACCGTTGATTTTCACACTGAGGTTGGGAGGTTAGCAGTTTTGGCCTAAATGAATGCGATAGTGCTTAGGGGATGACACTTATCTGAGGAAAACTGCCCATTTCATGTTGAATTTTGGGTGTTAAAAGGTTTTGGTGAAATGGGCACGAGAGTGAATATGGACTGTTAGATATGGATGATCGATGGTCAGGATCTAATCGCAATCTCGTGCGGATCACAGATGGTTGAAAAACTCAACTAAAAGACGAAACAGTGACGACAATTGGATCGGGAAGATCAAAGGTCAGGATTACATCGCAATTTCGCGCGAACACCAGATGTGCCAGAAGGTGGGTGAAAAATGTGACTGAGTGCTCACCTTTGGATCAAGAGGATCAACGGTGGGGATTCATCGCAGGACATGCAATATATAACATATGGGGGAGGGGACAGACGTATAGCGATGAAGCGCTGACCGTTGGATTAACGATATCAATGGTCGGGATCTATTACGAGGGGACCATGGAGGCACAAGGGGCAGAACAGGGAGGAGTTTTGCTGGCCATTGGATTGTGATGAGATCAACGATGGAGATGCAATCGGGGGCAAGTGCAATATATAGCATATGGGCGAGGGGAGAAACAAATAGAAATGAAGCAATAGAGCGTTGAGCGTTGGATTAAAAAAGATCAATGGTCAAGATCATTCAAAATAAAGTGAATAGGAGGAAATGATTGAGAGCGGGATTAAACAGGTGATGCAACGATGGCCGTTGGATCAGGAAGATCAACGGTCATATTATATCAGCGGGGTTGAACATCGGTGGTGAAGATATATAGAGAAAGTGGATGGAAATGGGGAGGAGCGAAGTCTGATGGTGCGAAAGGTGCTTAAAGCTTATAACTGACGGTCGTGAGTCTCAGTTATATGTGCGGAGGGGCTAGGGGTTTAAGCCCACGAGGGATTAAAGGTCCGCTTATGAAAAAGCTGGTTTTTAAGGCCGAAATAGGGTTTTTTGAGGGTCTTTGAGGGGTTCCGATAGAGTTAAAAATGGGTTTAAAACCAAATAAAGAGGGTTTATAAGTTTTAAAAAGGGTTTTTTAGGAAGTGAAGGATAGTTAAAGGGAAAAAGGGATATTTTAGCAGAGGGTAAAGGTTATTTGAAATGAATGATAGTGAGTGAAATAAAGGGTTCTTGAAGGCATGAAATGGTGGAGATTGAGGCCTTGTAAACAATTTCTTTTTGAAGTAATAGGCTATTTTGAAGGATTTTTAAGTGAAAACATCAGTGAGATGGGTCTTTTGGACAAGAGACACAGCAAGGCTTCAAGAATTCACACATTTTGCATGAAATTTGTTTCTTGCAGGCCACAGACTTGTTTTAGCCATCATTTTATATGACAAAATTTATTATTTATGGCTAACATGTGGTACTATTATAATCTTGAGAATATCCCTTCACATGTAAAATAATTCATGATAAACTTCATCAAAGGGGCATACCTGCTAATTAAATGCCTGAAAGGAAAGAAGTCTTTAGGAGAATATTTTCAATGTGGTTTTAAGAAAAAATTATATTTCTCAATGTCCAATTCCATCCCTTTGAACCATATTTCTCCATGGTTCGGGATACCTTTTGATAAGGCTATAGAATCTGCTGATATAGTGAACTCAATCCCTACTATGCTAGCCTCCCTCTTGAACTCTTTCACAAAATATTAAATAACCATTGTCTTCAAAGGATTTCTTGGTATATGGAGAAGAATTGATCTCTTGCAAATTGGATGGCTCAAACCTAGAATGATGACCTCCCTTATTGGCCTTTCTCTTCTCACCTTCCATGATGTTTATTAGCAAAATGAAATCCTTGCTTGTTCTGAAGGAAAGGGAAGGTGAAAATTAGGAAAACATGGGATGATGATACAATGTTTTTAGTGACAAAAATGAGATGGAAAGGAGTTAGGGAAAACCCCGTAAAATTTTGGGGATATAGGATGGTGATTCAGTTACACAATGCAAGTGAAATTTTTGGAAATGGGTATGGGAAAGGTGGAAAAAGTATTAAAACACAGATTTTACCTTGTTACTCTACAAAAGCATAGTGAGAACTATGGTTTGAGTGAAAATGGTAGCAATGAGGGATATGAATGATATGTAGTGTTTTGGTAAGGTATATAGGTGATGTGTAAAGGTTTTTAGGTGATGAAAATAGGGGTTTTTTGTTGAAATAAATCAAACATGAAAGAAATCCAAAAACATAGTTGAAAACCCTAGAAGAGGGAATCCAACCTTTGCTAAAGAAATTCACTTGAATGAGAGGTAAGGAATTTTCACTTACTAACTTGGGAGCACCTGAACCTTCAGAAATGATGAATTGACCCTTTTGATGGATTGTTGGAGCTTGGATGCCAAAATTGTAGCACACTGCCATAAGCGTAGCATAGCTTCCCCTAAAGCGTAGCAAGGTGCAGAAGCATAGAGAAGAGCAATCTTGGAACAATTTTGGTGGTTGTCTTCCATATTTTATGGCTGTGGAGAGTTGTGATGTTGAGAGAGGAGCTATTTTGAAAACCAAAGGATGAAATTAACTCAAAAAGCTTCATTTCCCTTTATAACTTACAAACTTTTATTTTTGTCTTTAGTGAAATCAAAAGCACTTTGGGAATAAATTCTTTTTGAAAAACTTTGACAAGGTAGCATACTTATTGAGAAAGGACAAGTTTCCTTTCATTTATTTTCCTATATTTTCTAACTCCCAATGAAGGTTATTTAACTAATGACAATAACCATTTATTTGCCTTTCTTTCATGACATGATTTGGACATTATGATGGTGAAACAAAAGAATCCTGGACCATGACCTAGATGAGGGTATGTTGACTGATCTATGACCCTATATTGATGATGAATAACATGACCTTGAAATTTATGATGACCATGAACGGCTGAAGGGAGCAGCATTAGACCTAGACAACATTCAGTGAAAAAAAAATTATTTGAGAATGTGTTTGAAAACATAAAATTTTGACCAAGGACCACTAACAAATAAACCTCAAAGAGATTATTTGATCATTGAATGTTCAGAAACTAAATTTTTTCCAGCTGGGGATGGTAGCTCCTTCAGGAGGTGTCAAGAACACCGTAGACCAAGTAGCCTCATCCATTGGGAAATGGAGTCAAAACTAGAAACTGAAAAACTTGACAAACTAAAATGACTAACTAAAATAGAAAATGATTTTGTCTCAAAAAACTGACTTGAATTTTTGAAATTTAAGAAGGAAAACATCAGCTAATCATATATGCCTCGTGACCTTCTCCTCGGGCTTCAAATTTCTGCGATAACTTCCTTACTCTTAGGCAGAAAATAAAATGTTATTTCAATGAAAGTGAACCCTTTTATTCAAGATCAAGTGAGATGATGTTTGGGGAAACTAAAATTCACCAGTCGTCCCATAATTTCCTACCGTTCAAGATCTTATAACAAAAATTCCTTATTTCCCCTTAATGTTGTAATATTGTAAGGACCTTTCCATAGGTTATCAAACTTACCATGCTTTCCTTTGTCTTAATATTTAGCATCCCATCGAAGAACACCAAATCCTAATTTGAAATCAACAACCTTTGTTTTCTTTTCATAGATCTTCTTGATCTTCTCCTGAAATTTTGAAGTGTGATTGAAAACTTCTTTATGTCACTGTTGTAAATGAATCATATGACTGATTCTTCATTGAATGTCATTTGGATCATTGTCGATCTCTTACAGAATTTTTATCACCGACACTACTAAGGAGGTGGGAAACACTGTGTCTATACCGTAAAATAGCTATAAGGGTGACATGATGATTGATCTCTTTATGCTAACTATGTCCTCCCATAGAGAATTTACTAACATTTTGTGCCAATTTCTCCTATTCTCTTGCAACAATTTCTTGATTATATTCAACAATGATTTGTTTGGCAATTCAACCAACCCGTTGCCTTGAGGATAGTGTGCATTATAATTCCCAAGTCTTATGTGATATTTATCACAAAAGTCAATCATATTTTTGTACACAAAGGTAACTTCATTGTTAGTTATAATTTTCAGTGGGTAGCCAAAACGAGACAAAATATTTCTCTCCAAAAACTGAATAATGGCGGTCCCTATAGCTTGCCTTGTGGGGATGGAATCAATCCACTTTGTGAAGTAATCGATGGCAGTGAGTGTCCACTTATTCTGAGTTGATGATACAGGGTGAATATCACCAATGAAATCAAGCCCCCACTGTTGGAAGGGTGCTTGAATTGCAATTTGTTTCAAGGTCAATGGTAAGAGCTTTCATTTTCCCTGAAAATTTTGACACTCATGACAATTTTTTAGACATTGGAAAACAAATTTGGCCAATAAAATCTAGCCCTCAATATTTTTTTGTTTTAGTCTTCCAAAAAATATGACCACCACAATCACCTTTATGAGAGTCATTCATCACTTTTTCAACTTTTCCTTCTACCAAACAGTTCAATAAAACCCCGCCCAAATATTTCGAATATAAAAAATTGTTAATAATGCAATATTTTAGAGCCTGCAACTTCATATATCTACCTTTACTACTGGGAAAACCCCGAGGAGGATTAAAATGTTGTAGCACATGAATAATATCAACATACCATGGTGATGAAGTAAACATTTCAGATACCTGAGGTAATGAATAAACCTCTTGCTCTTCAGATAATGCAACAATGAAATTGATGTCCAAGGCATATAAATTTGAGTCTTCCATGAGCTTATCCAAGCCTTGTCCCTTGATCAATTTTGTAGGTTTTATTTCTGGGTCATATTCTAGCATAACAGTTATCCACTTGCCATGCCAAACTTCGGGATCATTCTATGTTAGCACATATTTGACAGTAACGTTTGGGACATATGCAAGAACATGAGTGAAGAATATAGACTCGAAAGTCCTTCAATGCTTTAACTAGTGCTAAAGACCTATTTTTCAATGATATTGTACTTCAAAGTTGTGTCTCTTATGGTTATACTAAAGAAGGCGATGTGTTGTTCTATTTTCTGATATTTCTTTTGCATAAGCACATTAGCTAGAGTATGTTCAGAAGAAAAGGAGAAAAATGATAAAATCAAGTGTATAATTTGGGCTGATAAAAATAGGAGCATGAGACGACGCAAAATTAACTTGATTGAATGATTTCTTTGCCTCATTAGACCATTTCACCTCACTGTGTTTCTTCAACATATCATTAATTTCACTTAATTTTTCAGCAAGGTTAGGAATAAACCTTCTCAAGAAACGGATTTTACCATTGAATGAATGGATTTTCTTCTTGCTTCTAGTAAATTCCAAATTCTTAATTGCCTCAATCCTTAAAGGATCTATCCAGATGTCATCTTTAGATATAATGTGACCAAGAAAATTCCCTTCTTCCATCATAAACAAACTCTTCTTGACCATTTTTGGCTTCTTAGGAGTGCCAAGATTGAGATCTATGCCTGAAATCTCTTCTTATTCTTCATTAGGGCCTTCGATATAGTTATGCTCAAATGGAGTGTGAATTTTCTACTGACCTTGTTGATCCTGATCCCTATACTCCCTTTTCTTTATCCTATATTGAGGTTGTTGTTGTTGACCCCTGAAATTGGGATTTTTGATTGAAGGTTCAGCTTGTCTATCCATGATGGTCATTTTTTCCATCATCTTCTCCATTGTTTTGATCAAGGTATTGAGTTTTCCCTATGATTAATAGATGTTTCTTCCTTGATGGTTACCCTATTTTCTATTTTGATTTTTGACTTCTTGATAATCAGATTCACTTCAATCCTCACTGCATTTCTCTCCATTTCTTCGACGGTAGATGGATTTATTTCCCTAAGCTGGTAAGCCATATCAGGATCGAAACCATATGGGTAATGAAGTAGTGTGAGGCCTGGAGGAGGCTTGATGTTTTCAGCAATGGAATCATAAATTCTATTGAATCTAGCTGTGAAGTCTTGCACAAACTCATTAGGATTTCTTTTCAAGGCGTTGTATTCAGCTATAATTTGTAAATGATTATTATTCTCCTTCAATTTTTGCATAAATAAATCAATTAGTTGTTGTGAATTATCTACAAAACTATTTTTTAGGGAGAGGAACTATTTCTTAACCTCTCCTAAGAAAATCCATGGTAAAATGCACATCTTGGCATCACCGTTATCAATCTCTTCAAGATCAATGAAATAAACCACCTTAATAATGTGTTGATGAGAAGTAACTTCTGGTGCACCATAAAATAGAGGCAATATTTGACCATAATTCTAAGGTAGTGCAATGATTTTTGGTGGTAGAATCAATGGAGAAAATCTGGCCATGACTAATGGAGGAGGTTTTGGAGGTGTTGATGAAGTGTATAACTACAGAGGTAGTGACGAAGTGAAAGTGAGAGTTGATGGTGTAGTTGTGTGAGAATGTGTGATAGTAGATGGTGAGGAAAAATATTTTTGTTGGTATTGGAAATAAGTTTTTTCAGAAGTTACTTGAAACATATCGACCAAACCCTGAAGTTTATGAAAGTTAGACCAAACCTTGCTATCAATATTGAAATTACAAGACTCAGAAAATGGCAAGTAGGTCTCAAAATCAATGGGGTCAAAGAATTTTTTTGAAAGGAAGGATTCAGACTTGGACCTGAACAAAGATGTCTCAAATTTCAAATTGAACGACAAATCTTATGGATAAATTAACCTTGTAGGGAAGAATGTATATTTCACAAGTGGAGGTAAAACCTTTCTAAATTTTTGAGACTTTGTTTTCTTCTATCTCAAAATACTCTTATGGTCATTAAAAATTGGTGAGGGATTCGGGTGTAGATTTGACCTGGTGTGTCTTCTCGGAGTGAGTTTTCTTAAGAATTTGAACTTTGGCTCAAATTTACTAACTCGACCTTCCTCGAACATCAGAAATTGTCACCCACAATTCTAACCTTCATTGAACTAAAAGAATTATCCCCAGGGAAAATTTTACATTCACTCTCTGAAAACGACACCAAAAATGTTATCACTCCCTTCGTTTCCCAAGGCTGAGAAAGGATACTAAAGGAGGTAACTTCAAAACAATCTATAGATTCTGTAGCTAGCCCTAAAAAATAAGAGAGGGCTCTCTCTATGTTAAATTCATAGTCAATGAGGTGACTAGAAATAAAATTATTTTAGGGGATATATAAGCTCAGGGAATTAGGGTTTTGTTTTTAATTTTTCTGGATAGGAAGTGTCAGCCTAGGAACTCGGTCTATGTTTTCAAGGTCAAATTTTAAATGAACAACTGTAGAGATGAAGATTAGACTAGGTAGGTATACTTAGAAACACACTTATATTGTCATTGTGGTATAGGATTTTAACAAGAGATAATCTGAATGAGCATATAACATGAGTTCATTCATCAGAGGAAGTAGAACAAATTTATGAAAATCGTATAAAACATAGAAAAAAAGTAATAGTTCTATTTATTGAATAATAATATCGTCATATATAATCATACATGTGATTTCATGGAAGAATAAATATTCAATTTGATAGTAAAACTGAGAAAAAAAAATGCTAATAAGCATACCACTAGAGTCCCAAAATTATAGCTGAAACATGTCTTTGATTTCACTGTAAAAAGATGTACATAAGCTCCGCACTGCAATATCAACTATCTAACTTCTAAAAAGACTTGAGTTTGAGTACATATAGAAAATAGAGAAGATTCCACCTCATTGGGTGAAAAAATGATCCAAAATACATCATAAATTCACCTAATGAGTGATTACATAGAAATTAGGGAAGTTAGAAACCACCCCCCTAAATTTAGCTAATAACTAGGAGTCTTTTTCTCCTTCAGTAATTACAAGATTCCTCAACAATGAGGGGCATAAATAGACTTCATTATCCACAAAAAAACTCATGGGATAGCTGTAGCCTTGAGATTTTTATCATTTTTCACTAACACCTGTCCAGAAAGCATCCAAGATAGAAGTGTCATGTGTTACACAGAAGTGTCGTTTTTTAGCAGAAGCATCACATGGCTTGGAGGGAGTTTTTAGGTGAATTTAAGGAATCTTCTTGCTGATATGAAGAATAGGAAAGGTGTCTCTTGATGTCCTCTATCCAACCCAACCTTAAAAGTGACAAATTACCTCTTGAAAGGCCTTCAAAACTTCATTTTTCAGAGATTACTCCAGAAGCGTAGTGTGTAGGGAAAAATAGTGGCATAACCATGAAAAATAGGGTCTTTTTTGAGTTTTTATTCAAAACTAGGAGGTGTCATGACAAAAAAAAGACCATATATATAATGTACACTCTAAGAGAATTCCATCTATGTAGAGAAACCCTTCATGGGACCCTCTGAGGAAAAGCATCGCGTGGCTATGCGACAATTCTGCAAGGGTGAAATTTCTAGAATTTGCCAAAAATCACAAAAAATATAAAAAATTCTTAAAACTTGCCAAATTTTTTTCCATGGAATCCTCGAATGATGATATTCATAGCTATAGATGCCTCATATATAAAATCAAATTTTTATTTCTCCTTCAGCTTAATTAGGGTTTCTTTAAGCTTTTTCTTCAAATTCTTAATCCTCACTTTGGTGATTTGGTTCCTGTTGAAATAGTGTCTCTCCATGTGCTTCTGGAGGTTGTTGTTTGTTTCTTCCTTCTTCAAGAGCTTATCTAGATTCTCATTCACCCTGTCAAGCCAAAAATATTTTTCTTGCTCAATATCAACAACGATCAAATCATCAAAACTTTGCTCACCCAATGGAGGATATGACTCTGTTTCTTGTTCTTTTTTCCTAGTTAATCCTCTTATTATTTTCCCTTACCTTTTTCTACCTCAATATCAGCCTTTGGTTTGATTTGGAGAATTTTTTTCACCTTCAATTTCATCTTTTCTTGTTGTAGATACGTTATCTTGAAATTTTTCCTTGAGATTTTGCCTTAACCTCTACTATCCCTACATCATTTTCTATGATTATCTCCTCAGCTGATTTTTTTTCCACCTACTCTTCAATGTCAACCTCCGTAGGTGCTTTCTCTTCATGGTGATGCAAGGGTGATTGAATCTCATGCATAGGTGGCTGCTCCATGGTTTCTCTTGCTCAATTTTAGTTTCAGGTGAAAGCACACCTTTAGTGATCATAGGATAAAACACCATCCTTTTACCCTTCTCTTAAGTCTGAGAGACTTTAGCCCTTGGCATATTTGGAACCTCTGCTTCTATACTTGAAGATCCAACCTCTTGTGGCTTTGCTAATGATGATGATATGCTCTGAATGGTGGGTGGACTAGTAGTAGGCATAGAATCAACTGTCTTCATCAATGTTTGCCAATAAATATTGATTTCTGAGAGCTGATGTAAGACTATAAATTTGACCAAAACATGGTCAAAAAAATTACTGTGATTATCCTTGCCTTTACTTTGTACTTGTTAGTCATTTTGACCAGACTCATGAATAAATAATGAGGCAAATTGAGTGGCTTTGTGGCAGTGAAATGCATCAATAGCCTTATGTGGTGCTAGTACAATCTTGAGAACCTCCCTTCACATGTAAAATACTTCAAGATCAATTTCATCAAAGGAGCATACCTGTCAAGTAAGTGTCTGAAAGGAAATATGTGTTCAGGAGCATCTTTGAAATGTGCTTTTAAGAACATTTTGTAGTTCTCAATGTCCAAGTCCATCCCTTTGAACCAAATTTCTCCATGGTTTGTGATACATATTTATAAGGCTATACCATCTGATAATAGAGTGAACTCAATCCCTTCTATGCTAGCCTTCTCTCTCCTAAAGTTCATGGCAAAAATGCTTGCTAATTGAGCATGACAAATACCTCTTGAACTCTTTCACAAAATATTAAAGAACCATTGGCTTCAAAGGATTTACTTGCAATTTGGATGGCTTGAGCTTGGACTGATAACCTCCCTTATTGGCCTTTCTGTTCTCACCTTCCATGATGTTTGTTAGCAAAATAAAACCCTACCTTGTTGTGAAGGAAAGGGAATGTGAAAATTAGGAAAACAGGGGATGTTGATACAGTGGTTTTAGGGAAAAAAATGAGATGGAAAGGAGTTAGGGAAAATTCCCTAAAAAATTGGGGAGATAGGATGGTGAGTCAGTTACCCAATGTAAGTGAAATTTTTGGAAATGGGTATGGGAAATGTGGAAAAAGTATTAAAACACAACGTTTAGCTAGTTTTTCTGCAAAAATGTAGTGAGAGCTAGGGTTTGAGTTAAAATCGTAGCAATGAGGGATATGAATGATATGTAGTGTTTTGGTAAGGTATATAAGTGATGTGTGAAGGTTTGAGGTTATGAAACTAGGGGTTTTCTTCTGAAACAAATCAAACATGAAATAAATCCAAAAATGTAGTTGAAAACCCTAAAAGAGGGAATCCACCCTTTGTTGAAGAAATTCACTTGAATGAGAGGTAAGGAATGTTCACTTACTAACTTTCGCGAACCTGAACCTTGAGAAATGCTAAATTGAACCTTTTGATGTATTTTTGGAGCTTGGATGCCAAAATCATAGCACACTACCAGAAGCGTAACGTAGCTACCCCAGAAGTGTAGAAAGGAGAAGAGCCCTAGCGAAGAGTAGTCTTGGAACAATTTTGGTGGTTTTCTTTGATATATGATGGCTGTGGAGAGTTTTGAGCTTGAGAAAGGATATATTTTGAAAACCAAAGGATGAAAAGAACTCAAAAAGCTTCATTTCCCTCTATAACTTACAAACTTTTATTTTTGTCTTTAGGGAAATCAAAAACATTTTGAGAAAAATTTCTTTTTGAAAAATTTTGGCCATGTAGTCTACTTCTTGAGAAAGGAAAAGTTGCCTTTGCTTTATTTTCATATATTTTCTAACTCCCAATGAAGGGGATTTAACTAATGACAATGATGATGTATTTGCCTTTTTTTCATGGAATTATTTGGACATTATGATGGTGAAACAAGAGAAGCCTAGACCATGACCTAGATGAGAGTATGTTTATTGATCTATGACCCTAGATTGATGATGAACGAAATGACCTTAAAATTTATGATGACCATGAATGGGTGAAGGGAGAAGCATAAGACCTAGAAAACATTCAATGAACAAAATTTATTTGAGAATGCATTTGAAAACATAAAATTTTGACCAAGGACCACTACCAAATAAACCTGAAAGAGATTATTTGATCACTGAACATTTAGAAAATATCACCTCCAAAATTATGTGTTTCAAAACAAGGAGGTCAACTTCTGAGTGGCATGACTTTTGTATATGGACTCTGATTGATGCGCTTCTTGTGCCAATGGAAAGATATTTGTGTGTAGATGTTAGGGCCTTATAATATTACGATTTTCCTCTTAATTTTATTGTTAGTGTATCCCCATATTGTTATTTGTGTGCCCATTTATCCCCCATGTTGTTATTTTTGTGCCCCATAGAAGCCCATTATTGTTATTGTTGTGCCCATACATTATTATTGTTATGTAGGATCTAATTATATTGTGACCCCTTAGACTCCTATATATATGAAGGAGGCATTATCATTTGTATCATTCAATAATTGTTCATTTATATGATGTAAAGGAGGTTTCTCTCTCGAAGAGGCTAATTTGGAATTCATTGATATATCTCCTTTGTTATCAGGTTACATAACATTTGTAATGAGAGCTTTGGATCCTAAGGTTTAGCTGCTGCAAATAGGCCATCTTGGCATTTTCAGTATAAATTTTTTTATACAAAGGTTCAGAAGCTAAAATGTTGACCACATGGAGGAGAAATCCTGATGAAATTCTTGTAAATATTTTAGATCTTGGTTCGCTATATTATCAGAGAGATAGTTCGAAGACATTAGGGTTTTCGTATGCTCAAGAATTTAGTCTTAAATTGGTGACATTGGGAAAATATTCCTAACTTCCTCTACGAGCATTAGATTCAGATTTCATAAAAGGTGACCAAAGTTGCATAGATTTTAGTATATTTTGTATCATTTCTATGTTTGAAGGTCAATAGTGACATGTGGAACTCTGTATAAGTTCTTTATCCTAAACCAGATGATAATCAGGCCATCATGGGAGATTGGGCATTGCTTTATATTGAAGAATACAAATTTGGTCTAAATTGTTGCACTGGAAAGAAGACTCAGAGGACTAACAAAGGACCAAATTTAAAATCTTAGAGAGCTAGAATTACAGAGATACACCAATTCTAATATCCAGCTCCATAAAATAAGGAAAGAAGGTGTGTATGTATTTTTTAATTTACATAACTTTTTTTTTTAAGTCAATTTGAAGTGATTCAAGGGTCATAGTGAAGCATAGATATCATTGTTTGATTCCAAAATTCATTTTAACAAAAAATTGACACATATGGTAAGAAAATAGAAATCTCTTCTATGGCACATGACGAAAAGGAAGAAATGTAGCATGATATATCAAATTTACGAAACCAAGTGAAACAAATTTTGCTCTTGCAAAAAGTAACAAAAAATGAATTGGAAGCCATGATGAATGTTAAGATAGATGTTATAAAAAGTGACATGAGAGTTTTTGATGATGGTTTAAAATTAGACATGGAAGCAATGATGAATGTCAAGATAGAGGGGTTGAAGGAAGGTTTGGCACAGTTGCTAGAAGAACGACTTCCTAGTGGTGACAAGGTAATCCATGAAAATCATGATGAGGAAAAAAATAAAATGAATTACAATTTTAGAGACTCCAATGTTGGGTTTAAGAACCACCACATTCCAAATATCTATATGAATAATCTTTATGGAAAGGATCTGGTAACACAAATACTACATATGGAGAAATATTTTGATCTTCATGATGTGAAACACACACAAAGGCGTAGAAATTGCAAATTTATATTTAGAACCAAATCAATTTGTATGGTATTGATGGATTTTTTCTCACAACCCACTTGTCACTTGGTCAATTTTTAAATGATACCACATTATGAGGATACGAAGAGAAACGCCTTCTTTAGCCAATTGATAAATCTCAAACAAAAGGGTTCAATGGTAGAGCACATTGAGGACTTCCAAAAATTGAATATCAAGGTAAATGATATTCTAGAGGAGCACAAGATTGATGTATTCATAGGTAATTTGAAGGATATCATCCAAAATGAGGTTTTCCTATGGAAACCTCATTCATCGGGGAACGTATTCAGGGTGGAAAGAAGATTTTAAAGAAAAAATATGGCAACAGGGAAGTCTGTCACTCAAAACTATAAATATGGAAGTGTTCCTACTCCTATCCTTTCACAACCTACAAGGTTGATGCCACAAAAATTGGAGGAAAAAAGAGAAAAATGGATTTGTTACAGTTGTGATAGAAAATACACTAAAGGTCATAAGTTTACTGAGTAGAAATTTTTCTACATTGATTGTGAAGAGGAGGAAGAAAAGAAACAAGAAACATCAAAAGAGAAGGATATACACTAGGAACCAACCCTTGAGAAACAAGAAATGAATCAAACCATATATTTCAATGCATTGGAAAGAAACACCCCTCCTAAAATGCTTAATATAGAAGGATATATCAAGAAAAAAAAGGTAATAGTGTTGATAGGTTCAAGTAGTACTCATAATTTTATTCATTCTAAGATAACTGAGGAATTGAATTACTTCCTACTTCTAGCACTAGAGTGTCAAGTGATGGTTGAAAATGGAGGAACTATAAATTTCTCTAGAAAGTGGCATAGTATCAAGTTAACCATGGGGGAATATGTATTGGATAGTCCAATGCTTTCCATTCAAATGGGTGGTGTTGATGTTGTACTAATAGTCCAATGGTTACTGTTAGCACAGTTCTAATCTAAGTGATGAGTAGGTTTTAATTTTTTTTCTTTTAGGATTAAAATTTTAAATTTAAAAAAAGAATTTTTTTTTTAGAACGGTAACAAAATTTTTGGTGGCGTGTGTTTTATCCCTTTTCAGATATTTTGCTTTAATATTTTTTTATGTCTATTTTTCTTTAACTTGATGCTACCGGAAATTCTGGTAACCTCCCCTATTTTAAAAAAAGAATAATAAAAAAGCGCATTTGATTTTTTCTAAGCCACGTGTTCATGTTAACAACTACATTTTAAACTTTTGTCATGAGTTAGGTCATGTGATTGGAAAGTTTTATGTTGAGTGGTGTTAAGTTGGAGTTGTGGTTATACATGGAGCATGCTAGGTGTCTATCCGCATTTTTTAAAAGCCAACCATTGTTTTTCCTTTATGTCAGCTGATTCGTTAATCCACATGTCAAGGTATGTATTGTGTTAAGGTACATCATATATCTGTAGTTTTAATGCAATGGCCGTTATGTTCGATCATGCATGAACGCTGCCAGAATTTTAGGCCTGTAATAAGGATAAGATGGAGGTGACTGCCAGCTCTAGCTCCGCTCATCTACAGCCACCTGTAGCATATCATATGAAACACCGCAGCCAACTCAAGTTAATCATGAATACCACAAGTTGTATGCTATGGTCTAAGATATTTACCATTATGAAAAATCTCATGCATGGAAAGGTGAACCAACATATTTTTTTTAAACCACCTAAAAGAAGGGAAAACCATTAGTTTCGAGTTTAGCTGTTGGTGACTTAGCAGCTCCAGTGACAGGCTTAAGGAAGGAGACTCATATTTCAAATAGATTTCGTTGAATACATAGCAACATATGTTAGGTGAGCTCCTCTAATCTTGACACTTATAAGATTTCAACATACAAACTTATTTATTACTGAAGATGACTAAGAAAGGAGGAAAGCTAAAATGAATTGAACCCCAAGGAGCTGATCTGTTCGATTCTAATCCGAATGTGAGAAGGTTCTTTTTTCAAGCAGGGTGGTATCCACTGTGTTCAAGACTAGGAAGCTCTAATTTAGGAGTAGCTTAGGAATTTTCACACTCTTTCAATGGGCAGGAAGCAATTAGCTATGGTCTCAGATTGTAGGTATCAATAGAATCTATTGCTGAAGATTTCAACCTTCCATAGGAAGGGAAAAATGGTTTAAAGGCCAATTCATCACTGGAGGAGACCTCAACAGTCTCATTAAATATGGAGACAGATACCCCAACTAGGTTAAAGGAATTTCTGGTAGCTACCTCAAGCATGAATGGGCTGAGACTGTCAAGTTCATCAAATTTTCCTCACCTATGAGAGGAGGTATACTATTGTTTCTCTTTATCATATGAGATTTTTGTTTTGTATTGCAGGTATGAAGACCCTCAACTTACCATTGTTTCTACTCAAGAGCTTGAAAAAGATGTCAACTAGGATACAAAATCATTCAGCTGTGTCAAAATATATGTTATATCATCAAGCTATTATCAAAGTATTGGTTGCGGAAGAACTCAAGAAAAGAAACCAGTCATGGGATATTTTTCTATTTTATAGGGCAAACCAACCTATTGATCAGCAGTTGTCATTGATGTCAACCCAAGCAACACCAAGAGCTAACCCAATATTGAATGAGAAGTTTGACCTACCAAATTAATATATTCTAGGTCAATAATGCTTTTGATGGTTTCTACTTTTCAAGATGTTTCTGTTGATATATGGCATGCCATGTAATTCTTCACGGTTTGAGAGATATTCATGTTTGAAGTTTGTACCCCAGTTAGTGGGCTAAAACCCCATGGGGTTGGGGCATGGGTCATTGAAAAGTCATAATTAATATTTTATAAGCTTCTAAAATCCCTCCCACGTTCACTTGTTGAATCCCCTCTCAACTTAAGCATTCATATATATTTTGATCTTCATTTCCTCGTTAGGCAAGGGATTTGGCCATTTGAAACAGGTCATCGTGGAATTTTTGCTCTAACTTTATTTCTACGAAGGCTCAGAAGATGAAATTTTTATGAGGCGAAGCCGAAATCCTGAGGAAGCTGCAGTAAAAATTTCAGATCAAGTTGTACAATATTTTTGGAGATATGATCTGTGGAAGTAAAGGTTTTTGCAGGCTCCTGAAATTCATCTCAAAGAAGTGACCTTGGTAAATTCATCATAACTCTCTCTCTGAGTATTGGATTGGAATTCCGTAAAAAATTATGGATAGTGCACAGTATTTAATTTTCTCTCTATCAAGTTCAGAAGAAAATGAATAAACAGTGACACGTGGCACGTCGTACATGTGCGCTCTGCTGAAACAGTCCATAATTAGGGCAGTGTGAGAAATTGGGTATAAATCTCTCTTGAAGAATCCAAATTGAGTCATACCTATGGCATTGGAAAAAATAATTAAAGGAATACTACAGAACTGAAAATCAGATATCGAGGATATGAAATAACAGAGATACACCAAATTCAATATCGAGCTCCTAGAAGGCAAGAGAAAGCTAGATCACGTGTTGTCAAGGATTGCAAAGGACCAAAATTTCTACGGCGTAAAATCAAAACAAGGTGCAGCAGAGGGTAGCATGAAAAGAGCAGTAACCAAGGGTCTATCTGTAAAAAATTTACTAGTGTCTATCTGCCAAGGGTTGAAGAGGCAGTGTTGGGAGGTCTAGGATCATCATTAGGTGGTTGTGTCAAAGTTGGGGTTATGGTCTAGTATATCTTCTTCTTATACATCATTCTATATCATTGTAAAGTGGACCATTTTCCCTGGTACAGGAGTCCATTCTTCTTTTTTTCTTCTATAGGGTGGTAGGGTGGTGCTAGGGTGAGTTGTAGCTCATTGGGTGTTGGGGCATCCATTCAGTGACTACTGAAGAATCTTGAGCATTGGAGCGTCCATCCAGTGGGAGCTGGAGAAGAATGCTTTTCTAGATTCTAGGAAGTTGGAGCTTTATTTTCAATTGGAGTTGAAAAGAATTATTAGAAAATCATTAGGTGGTTTTTGTCCTGGGGTGGGTTTCCACCTTAAAAATTGTGTGCATTTGTGTTCCTCTTGTTTGCTGCTATCATTGTACAAAAACTAATAATAATTGAAGATTAACTAATGCTATAATTGAAAGAAATATTGATTCACCCCCCCCCCCCCCCTCTCAGTATTTCCAACACAACTTGCACCTACACTAGATATTCCATCTCAACCATCTCCAACTTCACAACAAAATCATGAGCCTGCCAAGAAAAAAGAGAAAAACCAGAAACAAACTACTTCATCAGTTGGTAAGAGAACTAAGAGAAAGGCTAAGAAGGAGAACATTCATAAAAAGACAAAAGGCAGAAAAGAAAAGGCTCCTTCAACCAAGGTTGAGAAGAATTTGGAGAAAGGAGAAGGCTCATCAACCAGAAAACCTAAGTCAATGAAGATGGTTCCTCCCATTTCAAATTTTCCCAAAGTTTATATTAAAGCTCAGAGAGAAAAGTTTGGAACTACAGTAAAATAAAAAGAATAGGTGCTACCATAAGTTTTGGAAGTGGACATTCAACAAAATTTATTCAGAAGCAATATCAGCCCACTGAGTCTGATGAAGATCGCCTAAAATATGTAGGGTGTGATATTAGCAGGAAGATAAGGAAAGAGGATGCAAAACTATTTTTTGGTAGCAGAAAAAGACACACCATAGATATCAACTAGTTTAGGCTTCAATATAAAGCCTTGCATAATCCAAGTTTGCTGACAGAGGTTGTTATCACTGGAGAATAGGACAAGTAAAGATGACATTATTTAATGTCAAGTAGAAGGATTTATAAGGTTGAGAGACATTAGAGAATCTAAAGTATTTAAAAAATATCTAAGGTTTGAAGGGAAAAATTGAATTGCGCATAGAAAGAACCAGTCAAATGTGCCTTTGCATGCAAAATTCTTCGATAAGCGTGCCTTTGTGCGGCTTTTACTCAAAAAGTCATGCAGTCTTGAGAATGGTGGGAGTCATTTTCCGGGACTATGAGGCACAGTCCAAGACATTGATTCCACACTTGAGGGCACCTAAGGGAAACCACGCAAGCCTCCTTAGGACGTCAAAGAAGCACAAAATGGAATAAATGAGGCACACAATGGAATCACCCTCCTCTCTTTGGTCACCATCCACAATGTACCAAGAGAGGGAGGGAAGATTTGAATTCTCCTATAAAATGCCACCAAGAGATGAAAAATAGGAGAGCACATTGTTATGTTGGCCATAATTTTCCCAAGAAATAACAACAGTGTGTGATCTAGAGAAGAGATGGAGGGGTCTCAGTTGTTGGCCATCCAACAACTCCAGTCCACCATAGTAGAGGGAGGGAGACTTTGCGCCAAGGCAGTTTAGAAGTAAAGACATCCTTGCATCGAGACTTGGAGCTCCATAGTTCCAAGAGCCCCTTGGAAAGTGGGTTAAAGTTTCATCCTAATTTCCTACCAGCACTCAATAAGAGGGGACATAAGCGCCATTTTTTGGATTATTGAAGTTGTATGACTCTATTTAGAGTTATTGTTTTATTTGTTTTAGTTTTAGTTTAGTTTCTATGTTTGAATATACATGTTATTTCTCTATCTAGTATGTTTATGTTTCAGCATGTTCCACTAACTTGCTTGAATCCATCTATTTTATTCCTGTGACCAATAACTTAAGAGGGAAAAACCACCCCTCTTAAGAAAGTTTGATTTGGTACATTCATGTGCCAAACACACCAACATAGGATTGGTGAATTCACTAACTTTTATTTCCAAGTTTATGTGGTTGTGCCCTTTTTCAGAGACCTCCATATTTGTTGTGGAGTTGGGTTGGAATTTCCCCCTTCTCTCCTTCACCACCTGGTTCATCCCAAGTGACAGGCTGAAGCTAAAGAGCTCCCAAAAATTTACATTTTTGGAATTTGTGGGCTTTCTTCTAGATAGACACGCCCTAGTGTGTGCATTCATAGGTGACTTGCATGCAGAAATCATGCTTGTTACATCCCTTTACGCACGGAAAATAGAAGTATGACATTTCCTACTATTTCCCAATTTTTTCTTTCTTGTAAAGGTGTCTGGAAACCCATAAGACATCTTCCATCACTGGTTGAGATGCCCCGAAACTTGCTAAAGCTCACTCTTAGCTGCTTTTAGTTGTTTAGGTGTTGTTTGTATTTCAAGTTGATTTTCACAAAGTTAAGACATCGTTTAAGTAGGAGGTGAATTAACTTTCTTTCCAAAATAATTTATTTTTTGTGAATTTAGGTATCAAAACACCTTGATAATTAGCCAAAGTAAGTGGCCAATGTCCGTGCATGCTCAGCTAGTTCTTTTTTCTAGTGTAAAAATCATTAGTTTAGTTCAATTTTTGCACTAGGATTTGGGGACCAGGATTGAGTTGTTCATAGAAGAAAAATTAATCTTTGCTACCTTTACACCCTCCGGTGATCCTAGGCAAGCATATGAACACTCTCTATTCACAACTCACCATCTCTCTATAGTTTATCATTTATATTAAATAGGAAAGACTGAAAGTGGCTCATATCTGTACATGCTTTTATTTTGAGCAAGGAACAATAGAACATATTTTAAATAGGGGATTTTGAAAAGGATCATCACATATCCACATGTTCAAACTATGTGCTTGTTCACCTTTTGTTCACACACATCCACACCCTAACTGAAGTAAAGACACCTAAAACTAACTTAACAAAACTCACTAAATTCTCCCCATAGGGGCCAAAAAAGAATCTATATTCTAAGTTAGGACCAAGGGGGTAGGCATCCAATAAGCCGCCTTGGTCATTCTTCATCTTGAAACATTGAAGTTGATTGTTTAGGGAGATTTCAAATCTGCCTATCATCCCACAGAAAAGAAAGCCTGAGTGCGACAGAGACCTGATTCAGAGGGGGCTAGGCTTAGGCATAGTGCATGCGATATCAGTTAGGGCTACCTGACCCGACTGATACTCAGTACTATCAGTTGAACTACCAAGAAGCCCAAGACTCAAACACTCATGTGGGACAATAGTGCTTAGTGGCCAAAGATTAGGGAATCCTTTCCCTATAGGTGACGATGCAAGAAAGAACTAGATCCTCTACCCTTACCTTGGTGGATTTTCTTTGGTTAATAAGGTTCATCGCCAATTCTTTCAGGACGTTGCGCCAGAATTCACAAGATATATTATCAAGGCCCAGTTACATTTGAGTGTGCGAGGACAATTAGGTATTCTAGGATTTGAGTATCATACGCAAACAACACAAACCAAATATTTTGATTGACTGGTCATAAAGGATTAATTTAAAGGGAAATTTTATTTTATTTTTTCTTTGTTTTATGTATGTGATCAGATTTTTTATTTGATTATAATCTCTATTCTCTCAAATATCCCCAAAGCCATACCTAGTCGATTCCAAAATGGACCCAATGGGACCTCACCGATCTAGACATCATTTGGAACTCCCCCTATTACCGGGAGTGGTTCCAGGTCTTTCACCATTTAGGCATCAAAGATAAAACACACACCACACACCACTCCTCCCACAATCCCTAGCGGGCAGAGGATTGCTTCACATTCAGGAAGCTAGGTAAACACACAATAGGGTACGTCACAGACAAACCCTATTCCTAACCAAAACATTTAGTTTTCACAAGTCGCAATGGCTACAACCTCATAGTTAGTTAACAATCAACAACGCCCTCTGCTATCTGAGGCTTGAGGCAACTCCAACTGAAATCAAAGCCAGGAGACAAGAAACTCCTAGAGGCATAACAAAAGGCCAATTCTTCGGACAAACCACTTTTGTTCAATCTGTGGTGAGTACGGACATTACACTCACCACTATCCCGACCTCCTTGAGGTAAAGAAGCTATAGAGTAACCGTGGATAGGGGGGATCCTCCTAGTAGACAACAGTCATGCAGGAGCCTTTCCCCCATCAAGGGATAGTTAGCATACAACAACAAATCCCTGACGATTATGGAAAAAACAACCAAGAAATATACATTATTGGCGGGGAAATTTTTTTTTAGACACAGAATCGAAATTACGACACCCCACCAAACACCAACGCATCAGGGGCTAGTACCAGTGCACCAACAGAACCTTTCACCATATCAAATATGCCTATTGAACCTTTGCCAAAGATGGCTACAGGACTAAGTAGGCGGATAGGAAACTATTCCAAAGTAGCCCATAACTATAGCATTTTGGATGATCTAGCCCAATCTCCCACTACTATGTCAGCTTTGGAGGTATTAAAATCATTCCCAAAGCATCAGAAATCCTTAATTTCCGCATTAGGCACCATCAATCTTGCCGATTTGTGCCTAATTATTTTTTATTTAGATAAATTCACCCCTGGGCTTCCTTCAATGGTCGCCTTCCAAATATCAGTGTCAGTCCAAAACATTACCATTCATTGATGTATCATTAACAAAGGTGCATCCACATGCATCATGTCAAATAATGTTTGGAAGAATTTAGGGTCCCTCGATGTAAAGCCATTAGACATCATGCTTAGAGCATACGATGGTCACCCTTCAGACCCTATCGGTTTCTACCAAAACGTCCCTGTCTGCTTAGCCAGAAATATGGTCCTTATAGACATTGAAGTCTTGGACACCCATTTGGACTACAATATACTCCTTGGCTAGAGTTATATGTACGCCATGGCAGCCATCGCCTCCTTCTTCTTCCGAACTATGATGTTCCCCCACGAGGACCGCATTGTTACTATCGAGCAATTGACACATAGAGAAAAGAGGCCCCTAAAAAATACCGATTTCATTCTAACCTACATAGAAACATCTGTGGATGTGCTTTCACGATACCAAGAATATGGCCCCAGCTAGTTCAAACCTTTGTCCATCGTAGGGTATTCCTAGGAGATCCCCTTGTTATACCTGAGTCATCACCTAAGGTCATTGGGGCTCCTATGTGCATGATATCCACATCAAGCACCGAAGCTAGTCAGGACATGGATATGAGTAGTAATGACACTTAGTCCTCGTCTATGGAAGCCTCTCCACCCTATGCCACCTCTCAAACCCCTTTCCTCTACCCCCCCAACTAGTTTTGTATCCCAGAAGGTCTTGGCCAGCATGGTGCTACGAAACATATCTTTCGCAATACTAGTTTGCTACCTCATTATCCCTACTGGGAGGGGAGCCACAAACATCACCTCTACAGGGTTAGTTCCCCTCAATCATGAGGAGCCCCCACCCATTCAGGAAACTGTCGAAAACATCCCTAAAAATGAAAATCCCATTTCAAAACCAATGATTACGACTAAGAAAACCAAGAGAACAGGAAATAAGGTGGAGACTCCCACCATGCAACAGGAATCACCAAGATGCACCATATGTGACATAGTATGACACCCTACCCACATCTTCCTAGAGCTGGATGAATTAAAACTGCTCCTTAGCTCTATGACATAAATCGCGACACCATGTTCTCGTAAAAAGGAATGCCACCAAAAGTCAAGGAAAAGCATTGTGTACCAAACACACATGCACTATCTGCAAAAACTATGGACACTATACCCATCATTTCCCAGAGATAGTGTGATATAGGAACACCTTACACACCATCGATCAGTCCTACAAAGAGGATCCCTCCACCCAGTCATCTAGAGATGAACCTCACACCATCCTTTACCTTCAGGACGAGTGACAGTCGCCTGAAAGACTCCCAACCATTCCCCCTCCTCCCATCAAGCGTTTTGTACTCTGTGATGAGTGCAATTATTTTGTCATCAATTTCCCATCTTTGGAAATGTTCCAACGATGGTATCCACTTCATGTAGTATATCACACTAACATGGACACCCAGTATTCATGTCATATATGCGGTGGAAATCACCTAGTGTGCCATTGTTACTACATACCTATATTCCATGCAGCGCTAGTGTGTATGCGATCAACCATAGTTCACCTCTCTTAGGAAGATGGCTCAGAATCAGAACCTACGAAAAGCTGGACAACCCAAGAAGATTTGATGAGTAGATCCATCCTCTTTCTGTCAGCTGAAAAGCGACCAATCATGGAACCTTTAGTTACCCCCAACCGCTCTCTTCAAAGAAGACCAACATGTGCATTATGTAAAATTCCCAATCATGTGGTCACCACCTACCCTTAATTAGAAGCACTATGCCACTGGTACCCCATCACGCCACCAACTGAGCATGATGGGCGCCCCATATCTAGGCCATTTTTCTTATTATGTCAAGGCAATCACTGTGGACAACATTGTACCTAAATCTCGCAAGTTCATCATCTAATTGATATGATACATACATTAGAGAAGAAACAATATGATATCCTAAAATATTATAGAAATTATATCACCCCTAGACCAACAACCTGCACCCACACCAGCGTGATGGTAAAACTGGGGTGGTGCACCAACCAAGCATGACCCAGGTAAAACCTAGGATAACATGTGGACTATGCAACCTGATTGGCCACTGGGTCAATCAATGAAAAGAATTGAAGAACCTCGCAAATAGTTTTTACACAATCTCTTCTCTCCCATAGAAACTTCTCTCTAACCAAGAGAAATTCACACATACTTATTGCCAGATTTTTTCACATTTTCATCATACAATTAAATGTGAGCATCTCCCCAAGCTAAGAGCGGAAATAGCAGTGTTAAATCTATACTCTTCAAAAGAGCTAGACACACCCAAGCCAAAGACATGGAAATGGAAGTAGAAGACCTTGTCTTCTACCATAGATCCTTTCCAAGCATCCACATTTGGGACGAAGAGTAGCATTTATTCCCACACAATCTAATTAGTTGGCATGGTGGTACCATGCACCATTTGCATTGTCCATAACCATGAATCAGAGGCATGCTCGTTAATGGAAACATTTAGGCACCTCTGCACCTGGCACAATTTCCACTGACAGGAAATTGACCATCCCAATAGGGGACCCAACCTTACACTCTCAAAAGCTCCCATCACAGAGATTCTCCCCCCACCAAATGTCGACGACACGATACAACACATACGATCCGTATCATCATGTATCGAAACGATGACTCAAGATGTCTGATTATATACCATATGTGTCCTGTGAGCTGCAACTACGAGAGTAGTTGTACCTAAAATAGTGCAAACCCAATCTGTGTACACTCTGTCAACCGCTTTTGGTTCCACCACATCGACGATGGAATCCTTCTCATGTCTATCAACTAGCTCAATGTAGATTGACCCTCTTCAGCCCAGCCTTGCATAGTATCAATCTCCCTTAGGGTCCTTATTTCATTCAGATGAGGACATCCTAGAAGCCATAATAGAGCTGGATTATCCATGGGATGCAATGCATCACCATTCACTTTTTCTCCCCAGGAAAAAATTCAGTCCTGACAGGACAAAAGAAAAAGAGATATTTATGATCAAATCGAAAGATTTCCTCCCATCAGGGAAATTTGATTGGTTCAAGAATGCTATCCCAGCGCCCGATGCGTTCGAGGAAGGAAATATGTCAAACATATCACCTACTGTCAAGGTGAACATATCCCAAAATCCTGGAAAGTTTGAAGAAATCTCACCGGGGGCAGCACACTCTCCAGAAGAAATAAACTCTTATACCTAATTGCTACAAAAGTATAGAGATATATTCACGTGGGACTACTCATAAATTATTAGGCTTAGTCCCACTATTGTAGAGCACCATATTAAAACTTGTCATTGCGTACGTCTAGAATGACAGAAACAGGGTCAAATGCATCCATCAAAGGCAGAAGAAATAAAACAAGAAATTGATAAGCTTCACAAAGCCGGGTTTATCTACCTCATTGCTTACACATCTTGGGCTTCCAACCCTATTCCCGTCATGAAAAGACATGGTAAAATACATGTTTGCACCAATTTTTAGGATTTGAACAAAGCATGTCCCAAGGGAAATGATCCCGCCCCGTTCATCAACCAAGTCATCGATGCTTGTGTAGGTCATGAGCCTCTCTACATTATGGATGGAATCTCTTGGTACAACCAAATTCAAATCCTCCATACAAACTAGTCCAAAACCGCGTTCACCACCCCCTAGGGCACATTTTCATATAAGGTAATGCCAATTGGCCTAAAAAATACTGGAGCCACCTTCCAGAGGGCCATGAAATATATATTTCATGAATTCTCACACCTTATCCTTCCCTACTTGGACGACTTGACCATCCACTCCAAGAAGTGCTTAGACCATCTTGAGGATATGCGACTGGTATTCAAATGATGCCGACAATACAAACTATGGTTGAAACCCCTCAAGTGTGTCTTATGCATCATAGCAGGAAGAATCCTAGGCTTTATCGTGTCTAAGCAAGAGATTCACGTGGACCCCCTCAAGGTCCAAGCCATCAAAGAGATACCTCCACCTCAAACCCTCAGGAAACTACAAAGCCTGTAGGTGAAGGCGAGTTTTCTGAGATGCTTCATCCCAGATTATGCCACTTGTGCTCAAGGATTCTTGCACCTCCTTCACTAGGAAATCCCATTCAAATGGGATAATCATGCCCAACAAGCATTCGATGTGCTGAAAGAAATATTGTCTTCAGCACCACTCATCATTCCCCCATACTATGACAGAGATTACATCCTGTATCTATCATATTCTGAGACTGCCTTGGCCGGAGTATTGATTCAGGAAGGCACGGATGGGAAGGAGCTCGTAATATATTACGTCAGTGAAACCTTAGCAGGCCAAGCATTAAGATATGAACCCGAAGAAAAGACTGCCCTAGCGCTAATACCTGCAGTCCAAAAAATTTTCCACTACATCATCTTAAATACCACTACGTTCATGAACCAGAATTATGCCTGTTGTATAATCATTCTCCAGGAATACGACTTACAGTTTCTCTCTCCTAAAAGAAAAAATGCATTTATCTTAGAAGAGTTCATTACGGACCTCCTAAGAAATACCAAGGGATCACTAGTAAATGATTCACTACCAAATGAACATATCTTCTTCATAGAAATTGACAACCCTTGATATAGAGATATTATCCTCTTCTTACGAACCCAAAAGTTCATACTTCATGTTATCACCAAAATAGAACCCTGATAGGCTGCTAATCAAACCACTTCAGTGTAACTATTTCAAACCAATTTTTTTGCTGAGGCTTAGCCTTCTCAGCCTGAGAGAGCTTTCTCAAAGGTTAATGATTTTGAATAAAGATGGAAATAGATGGCTAACTCTATGGTTTATGATTTTGTAGGTTTGTTGGTTGAAAGATGGATACTAGCTACCATTGCGCTATGGAGTCAGTGACAGGGATAAAGATAACAAAATAACTCTTCTTATAAAACTGAGGCTTGTATATACTTCAATGAAAGAGTGACACATTCAGGAAAGTATCAATATATTAAGGTTCAAAGGAAGTCAGAGCATGAGTGCATGAATTCTGAGTAATGATACCTCATGATATTGAAAGGAAAGTATTTAACAGATATTTATCAAAGCTTAACACTTAAAGGAAGTCAAAGCATGAATGACCATGAATTATGAGTAATAAGTATTAAACATTGAAAGAAACCATCTACAGATAGGACCTAAGAACTCAATTCACCATAATTTAACACTTAAAGGAAGTCAGAGCATGTTCCTATGAATTCTGAGTAATAAGCATTAAAGCTATGGAATTAAAACATATAATAGAAGATAAAGCTCACTGAAGTATTCTAAGAATCTAAATCTTAGAAAAGTTAAACTGCTTCTGTATATATCAGTGCATCCAAAGAATTTACAAAGTACACTATTCTGATGACATTGTCCAACCTTGTGTACATCAAAGTCTACACTATTTATAGGCTTTTAGCCTTTACAACCAGTCTGCCAAGTGGCTAGACCATTTAAATTTAAACTGACACTTAAATCTAACCATAAACTGGATTTTAGAGACTAGGACTAACACCTATTCAAAATAATACTAAGAGTCCTAATAGGACTTAAAAATTTATTTATTACATTTAAACTAAACTAATCCAAGTCTTCCTTAAAAGGAATCTAAAATTTTTACCATGCTAGCCATTAAAAAAACATTTATATCATGATTTTCTTCGTTAAGTAACTCTGCCCCTCATTTAAAAGAAGTTAATTTGATGACATGGCATATGTTAGGTCCCTATATTACTAGTATAGTACCTTATTGTTGTTAGTGTAACCCCTTTATTGTTATTATTGTACCCTTGTAACCCCCATTCTGTTATTATTGTGCCCCTAAATTATTATTGTTAGGTCGGCTAGGATTACATTGTGGCCCATTGGGATTACATTATGGCCCCATGGACTCCTATATATAGAAAGGAGGTTTTGTAAATTGAATCATCCAAGAATTGTTCATTCATGTAATGTATTGGAGGTTTCCCCCTCGAATTGGCTCATTTCTAAGGCGTGAATATCTCTTTTCTTCTCTCTTTGGAGCTGGTTACACAACATTTGGTATCAGAGCTTTGGGATTCTAGGGTTTCGCTGCTCCAAACAGGTCATCGTGGCATTTTCGCTATAAATTTTTTTCTACGAAGCTTCAGAAGCTGAAATTTTTAGGGTGCGAATCTGAAATCTTGAGGAAGGTTGTCTAAAAATTTCAGATCTTGGTTCGCAATATTTGAGGAGATATCATCTGTGGAAGTTAGGTATTTGTTCAGGCTCATAAACAGGTCATCGTGGCATTTGCGCTATAAATTTTTTTGTACGAAGGTTCAGAGTCTGAAATTCATATGGTGCGAAGCTGAAATTCTGAGGAAATTCGTCAAAAAATTTCAGAGCTTGGTTCGCAATATTTTTGGAGATATGATCTGTGGAAGGTAGTGCTTTTTCAGGCTCCTGAATTGCATCTCAAAGAGGTGATCGTGGGAAAACTTCAATAACTCTCTCTCTGGGGATTGGATTGAAGTGCCGTAAAAAATGGTCGCAAGTACACAGACTGAAGTTTCTGAGCTATCAATTTCAGAGACAAAGGACAAAACAGTGACACGTGGCAAGTCGTACAAGTTCGCTCTACTGAACCAGTCCAGAATTAGGTCATTGTGGGAGATTGGACACAAATTTGTCTTGGAGAATCCAAATCAGGTCAGACCTGTGGCATTTGAAAGAAGCTTCATAGATCTACTACAGAGCTGAATTTCAGATATCGAAGATTTTCAAATAAAGAGATAATTCAATTTCAATATCGAGCTTCTAAAAGCTAGTAAAAGGTGTGTATTTTTTTTTTCCAAATTGCATAAGTCTTGTTTGAAGAATCAAGTTGAATTGATTCCAAGGGCATATTGTAGAATAGATATCAATATTGAATTCTAAAATGGCCCCTAAAAAGAATTCAACACCCATCAAGCCTTCAGAAGGCTCTACCATGACTCATGAAGATGAAGAATTGCAACATGATCTATCAAAATTACAAGAACAAGTGCAACAAATTTCACTCTCGCAAAGAGCAGCAAAAAATGAAATGGAAGTTTTGAAGAAAGGTGTGGAAGTGAAGATGGATGGTTTGAAGAAAGGCATGGAAGCTAAGATGGATGGCGTGGAAGTAAAGATGGAAGGTTTGAAGAAAGGCGTGGAAGCTAAAATGGAATTGGTGCAGTTTTAATGCAGGAAGGAAGACCCATTGCTTTTGAAAGTCGTCCAATCAAAGGAAAGTATTTACAGAAACCTATTTATGAGAAGGAAATGTTAGCAATACTGCATGCACTAAAGAAATGGAGAACTTACCTAATGGGAAGACACTTCAAGGTAAAAACTGACCATGATAGTCTGAAACACTTTTTGGAACAAAGACTATCTTCAGAAGAGCAGCAAAAATGGGTCACAAAGATGTTGGGTTATGACTTTGAAATAATCTACAAAAAGGAAAGCTTAATGTTGTTGCAGATGCACTCTCAAGAAAGAATGAAGAGGTGGAAGCATTGCTTTGTGCCATTTCTATTATCCAACCAGATTGGATAACCGAAGAAAAAGATGAATGGAAGAAGGACAAAGATGTATGGACACTCATTCAAAAGTTGCAGCAAGATCCTAGTACATCTGATACATTTAGTTGGAAAAATGATTCCTTATGGCACAAAGATCGCTTATATCTTTGTAAGAATTCCCAACTAAAACAAAAGATTCTTCTGGAATTGCACACTTCTCCTTTAGGAGGACACTCAGGATTTTTAAAAACTTACCACGGGGTGAAGAAAGAATTTTTTTGGGATGGCCTTAAATCTGATATTCAAAAGTTTGTGGCGGAATGTTTGGTTTGCCAGCAGAATAAAGTTGAGACAATTAAGACCCCGGGACTTCTACAACCTTTATCCATTCCAAGTCAACGTTGGGAGGATATTTCAATGAATTTTATCACAGGTTTACCTAAGTCCAAAGGAAAGAGTGTCATCATGGTGGTAGTTGATAGACTTACCAAGTATGCACACTTTTGTGCATTATCTCATCCATTTAAAGCAAGTACAGTTGCTACTACATTTATGGACAGAATTCAAAAGCTACATGGAAGCCAAGGGTTATTGTGAGCGACAGAGATCCCATTTTTACTGGAAATTTTTGGACGGAGTTATTTTCTTGTTTGGGTACTCAATTAGCTCATAGCTCATCTTATCATCCACAATCTGATGGTCAAACTGAGATAGTAAATAAATGTTTGGAAGGATATCTTCGTTGTTTTGTATCTGATAAACAAACACAATGGGTCAAGTGGTTACCTCTCGGTGAATGGTGGTATAACACTTCCTTCCATACTGCAGCAAAAATGACCCCATTTATGGCACTTTATGGATATCATCCACCATCGATCACATCATCTTTAAGGGAAAATTTGAAGGTTCAAGCGGTGGAAGATCACGTCGAGCATCAGCAAGAAGTTCTCCAACTCTTAAAGGATAACCTGAATTTGGCACAAAATCGAATGAAACAACAGGCAGATCAACATCGCGGCGAGAGAAGTTTTGATGTAGGAGATTGGGTATTTTTACGGCTACAACCATACAAACAAATGTCCCTCAAGCAAGCTAAGAAGGATAATAAATTATTGCCAAATTACTATGGTCCTTACAAGGTGTTGCAAAAGATTGGTACTATGGCATACAAATTGGAGCTTCCTGCTTCTTCGCGAGTACATCCAGTTTTCCATGTTTCATGCTTAAAGAAGGTTATAGGAAAAAATCTTCCAGTTCAAACAATATTGCCAGAACTTGATGAGGAAGGAAAAATCATATTGGAACCAGAAGCGGTCATGGAAACAAGAACTCGACAACTACGGAATCGATCAATTTCAGAGTATCTCATCAAGTGGAAGAACTTACCCACAGAAGATTCTACATGGGAGGATGAGAATTTTATACAGAAGCACCCAGAGCTACTCAAGCGTTGAGGACAACACTTTTTTGAAGGAGAGGGGCATGTTAGGTCCTATATTACTAGTATAGTCCCTTATTGTTGTTAATGTAACCCCCTTATTGTTATTATTGTACCCTTGTAACCCCCATTTTGTTATTATTGTGCCCTTAAATTATTATTGTTAGGTCGGCTAGGATTACATTGTGGCCCACTAGGATTACATTATGTCCCCATGGACTCCTAATATAGAAAGGAGGTTTTGTAAATTGAATCATCCAAGAATTGTTCATTCATGTAATGTATTGGAGGTTGCCCCCTCGAAGTGGCTCATTTCTAAGGCGTGAATATCTCTTTTCTTCTCTCTTTGGAGCTGGTTACACAACAGCATATGTTGGCTAATATCTTTCAAACTCCTCTAACTGAAAATATCCACTTGGAAAATATGATACTCTTTGACACATTTTTGATGAATAAATTTACACATGCTTAACCTTTTTCAGTCTTTTTCATCATTTATCATGAAAATTGTTCTTACTGTCAAACTCTGTTTTGAGCTACGAAAACAACCTGTTTTCGTAGCGCACACTAAAAGTTGATATGTGAAATTCCTCTGCTATTTTTAACCATTGGAATATGTTCAATGATAAAAAAAATTAAACATGACCTTCAAAACTGCTCACTCTCATCAGTTTATGTCTCTCAAAAACAAAAAGAAACCTTCAAAAATTCCACAGCAAAAACTGGGCTTCAAGCCTGACACTTATTGCAGAATTGCCTAACATTTTGGAAATTTGACAAAACTTAGATCTAAGCTTTAGAAATTATATGCACATGCCTACATGTAGTTTATAAGACAAAAATATGATGATCTAATTGTTACCTCCTTATCTATCAACAGTTTCAAACAGCTTTGTTCATGATTCCTCTTTCCAAGTCTCCTTTCTTTGATTCTATTTTCATCAATTCCATTTCTTCTTTTAATTCTTTAACTTGCCTCTACAGGTTTCTCTTCTCTTCTTGTAAACATAAATTCCTCTTTCTTGTATGTGACACTATGATGCGTAAAGGTTGTGTCCTTTTCAACATATTCTTGGCTTTTGCAATGGAAGTCTCAAAATGAATAACCTGTTTAGTTACTTTGTTCTGTACCTCATCTATCATCTCTCTATCTTTTTTATATCCTTCCAATTATTTCTTTGTCTCAGCCAATTCATCTTTGATAGCTTTCAATTTTTCTTCCAAAATCTCCTTTTCAGTCTTCTCTATGGCCTTCTCTTCCTTTTCTCTGTTTGACTGTTTCTTCTTTGTCCTTGCTTTGTATTTTAGAAAAATCTCTCTCAAGTTTCCTTTGAGACTTATCTTTAAATTTGTCTGTCTTCTTATCCTTGATAGCCTTTGTCTCACTAGGTGATATAACAATAACTTCCTTTTCCATTTCTCCTTTACCTTTATCTTCCCTCTTTTTACTATCACCAATAGTAAAAGTATCTGACATTTGTGACCTAGTAAGAGGTTTTCGAGGTTTGAAAATAAAGGTTGAATCATTTGAAAATAAGTCTAATTTCTTGACTATGAGTCCCTTACCTGTGGCTTTAGATGTTTTATCTTCAACTACTTTCACCGCAGGAGTTTCTGCAATGTCAAGGGCCTGTATGATGTCTTCAAGTCTGCCTTTTCCTTTAAGATTTTCTTCAGCATTTCCTTTGGATCTCTTAGCTTCAGATTTGATCTTGTTGTTTGTAACATGTTTGTTAGTTCTATTTCTAGTTCTAGTTGCTGGAGGTGATGATGTATCTTGGACTAAATCATTTTTCTCTACCAATTCTTTCTCTGAAACCTTTGAAACTTCATGCTGAGTTCCTTATAATCTTGCAGTAATATTGACATCCATTTCTTGGTTGGAAGAAGAATTTTTAAGCTTGAAGGCTTTCCTTGGAGATAAGACATCAAGCTCATATCCATTCATGAACATGAATGATGCCCAGTATCTATTTAGTTTGTTTAATAGCTTCAAAACTAGCAATTTGATCAACTCATGGTGGAAAATGGAAGTTTCATTCCTTTCAGGTTTTCCTTGCACCTTGTCTGCCATTTTCCCGAGACTTCTAAAGAGATAGAATGAAATATCTATCAATTTCTTCCCTATGAAATGAATCAATAATTTTAAATGATACATATAAATTATCTGAAAACAACCTTCACATGTAAAATATTTTTGTATGACTGCTAGCAACTTGGAAAATTCATCTTTAAGGCAGCTTCTAGGAATTCCTTCAGTCATTTTGATCCCTGCATGCTTCGGCTTTAAATAATCATCACAAATTTTCAAGTCAATTTTTTTGGCTTTAAACCATTCCTCTCCGGTTCTTGGGATCCCTATTGCTTTAGAGATACTATCAGGTGAAATTGGGATATGAAGACAACCTACCTTTGTAAATGTGCCTCTAAAATTTGCCACAAAGTCTCCTGATACCTGTTGATGATTCCCTTGCAGTTTCTGAAAGAATTTAATACAACCTCCTTTGTAAATAACTCGGTGAAATGTTCATCTCCTAAAACCAAGTCTGGAGCTGTAGGTTCATAGCGGAATGGAAAACCTCCTTTATAAACCTTCTTGGGTGTAGCTGTAGCCATTTCCTATATGATGCAGCAGTGGCTTTCCTTACAACTTTACACCTATTTGGGAAAAAACACTTGATGACAGAGAGCAGTTAAGATGGAGAGAGACTTATATAAGAACAAGGATTTTTATTGGGGAGCTTCTTGATAGAGGGTTGTTTTGGTAGCAAATGATAAGTGCAGAAAAAAAAATTGAAAGAGGTGAGAGATAAACTTTTACAAGAGGAATGAGAAGACATAAGACAAATGATGACTGGTATGAGAAAGTGTATAACTTTTAAATGATGCCTTAAGTATGGCAACAGGTCCTTGAAATTCTCAAACACTTAACCATTCATAATTACTCTTTAAACCGTTAAAGACTGGTAGAGATTTTGTAGCACGTTTCATTTGACAAGTGTCAGTTCTGCTAAGGAACTACTAGGTGTTTCCTTAGCGAATTTGGTTAATTTCGTGCTGTATTTGCTGCGAACTTAGACAGTTTTCTGACAAATGGAAAAATTTCAGAATCATGATCATTTCAAAGTGTTTATTTAGAACACACTTCTCCAATGTGACTTGGAATCATTTCTAAAGACTTATCAAAGTTTTAAAAACTTAAATACACCATATTCATCATTTTATGATATCTTGCAACCTAAGCAATTTAAAGGAGTATTATGACTGATTTTCACGCATGATATTTTGAAAATTTGAGGTATGATAACACCTCATCTCACTCAAGATGACCATCAATGCATTCACCATCAGGCCCCCCTATATCTCCTCATGGGAGATGTTTTGTACTGACAGAGCATCGAGAATATTTTAAGTTGATGCCTCACTCACGACCAAGAAGGACAAGCCCTTAATGATTGTGATGGAGGAGCTTGCGGCATCCACCTCTTCGGGATGGCCACTGCCCAAAAATTCCCACAGGCAGGATATTTCTGGTCGTCCTTGTTTCGCGATTGCATTACAACAGTAAAGATATGCGAGTGATGACAACATTTTGCTCATAAAGAAAGAGTCCCTCCCGCTCCTTTGCACCTCGTCATCGTCACTGACCCCTTTTGTAAATGGGGAATTGACTTCATGACTTGCAACCCCACATCGTCAGAAAATCATAAATACATCATAGTGGCTATCGATTATTTCACCAAGTGGACAGAAGCCATGCCCACATATGAGAATACCACAGAAATCATCGCTCAATTTCTATTTAACCATGTGATTGCACGTTTCAACGTCCCTAAGGAGTTATTCTCCAACCATGGGAAACACTTCGAGAATGAGGTTTTTTAGGAGCTATCTCACCACCTCGGATTCACTCACAAATTCGCATCACCATACTACCCCAATCTAATGGACAGGTAGAATCTCTGAACAAAGTACTGAAAACTATGTTACAAGGCATGGTGAATAACCATAAAACCAACTGGCACCATATGATTTTGTCTGCCCTATGGCCATATCGCATAGCCGTGAAAAAATCCACTGGTTTCACTCCCTTCCACTTGGTATACAGGGTTGAAGTTGTGATTCCCATAGAATGCGAGATCCTGAATTTACATTCCGCCATCGAACTACTCGATGATGCCCAACCCATAGAACAACGTCTAGTACAACTAGAGCTCGTCGACAAAAGAAGATGAAACTCAATGCAATGAAACGAGGTCTGCAAGAAACACGTAAAAGCATCACTTGACTACCACATCAACCCTCACTCATTCACCGAGGCATAACTAGTCCTCCACTACGGTGTTGCAAAAGAAGCCCTAGGGCTAGGAAAGTTCAAACCCTTGTGGAAAGGATCCTACATCATAAAAAATTTCCTCCTCAAGGGGGCATACATCTTGACTGAACCGAATGGGACATGCCTTAGCAACCCCGTCAATGGTCTTTACCTCAAGAAATTATACCCATAAGGGCCAAGGAAGCCCTACCCTAGAGTCAACGTAAACAAAGCCAACAGTTGTAAATTTTTGACCGAAAGACTTGTTACAAAGCGTGCTCGAGTGTCACAATGGATTACAACCTCAACCCTTACTTCGTATTTGTCGATGGAGCATCACGATGGTCTCAACATTTAGTATCAGCTGTCTATGTCATCTATCACCCTGACTGATCACCACTCTGCACCAATGGTGTGTGCATCAGTTCAGGAACAAACAATTAGGCATCATATGATGTCGTTATCATAATTTTGTGCGACACCCTTTATCAGGGCATACGCCATATGCATGTATACCTTGATTCTCAGTTAGTATTGTCGTAGTTAAACCAAAAATTTGAGACAAGAGACCCACATCTATTTATAAAATACTAGCATGCAAAAAGATTAAGTGGACAATTTGATTACATTACATTCACATATGTAACAAGAAGTCAAAACCAAATAGTTGAACACATAGCGAACAATATTCTAAACTGGAATGCATCTCGAATAAACCATCATACATAAATAAATAAAACATAGAAAAAATAGATATCCATCAGCATAGAATAATCCATAAATAGAAACAGGTGGCACACCATGTAGAGCTGCAAAAAATATCTCTCACATATATATACCAAAAATGTATGTGTCTGAGTACAAAAAATAATATCTCTGACCTATTGGTCAACCCAAAAATATATACAAGTCAACAAAAATAGGGAGGCATCCTCATGACGGGTGCTTTCCCCATGTACAAAAAGTCTCTAGGGCAGTGCTCCCCCAGGTGGGGCACTTGGAACCATTGCCGCTCCTGGTACCACTATTGGAGCTGTCATCAATACCGAGACCGCCACCCGACGTAAAACTGGCTGATAGCTCCTCTCCTGAGCCATCAAATTCTCCAACCATACATCCTCAAGGTCATCCAAAAATCCTTGAGTAGGCATCCCCTGGGTCAAGTAGTCCACTCAATCCCAGGCATCCTCTATAACTACCACTCGCTCGGTCAACTTAGCAACATGAGCCTTTGCCACATTAGCACGAGCTCATTAAATAGTAGTCTCAGCGGCAGTGGAGCTGCTACCCTCCCCCAAAGGGCCAGCCTCACAACCTGGTGCTCCACCTAGAGGCTGGGCAGGAACTCCTCCCTACCCCCCGAGAGCTCCTCGAGGTTGTTGAATCGGCTAGTGCCCAACCAACCAAGCCACAGGACGACCGACCTCGCTAACATCTACAAGAGTAAGAAAAACTATGTCAGTGTCATCATAATACACATATAAACATAAATAATCAAAGAAATGACGAAAACACAAGAACATACTTGTTGGCCCCCAAGTGTATCCTGCAGGAAGACCCATCTCTAAATCTCCCCAAAAGTCCATCCCTCCATAAGGGAATGGCATGAACATCTAAGGGTTGGCCTCAAACCAAGCCTCAGTGTTGGCATTCCAGTAACGCTCCACCCTACCACCACCTCCTTGAGGCATCATGGGAGCCGACCTCCTCATGCGAGGCTCTTGTGGCCCCCCAGCAGGCACTGCCACCATAGGTCTCAGCAATACCACCTGCTCATACATAATGTTTCATAAAATGTTGGCATAGGTAAAGATCTTCGATCCATCCTAGACCTTCGAAAGCTATGCCAACATCCTGTCGTAACAAAAATGGGCAAAGTAAAAAAAGTGCTTGGCCCTCAGCCAACATAAGGCATCAATATGCGGACCTGATTCCCTATGAGGAGTAGACAACCCTACCAACTGCATAGTGGCTGCTAAAGCAAAATGCTCGGCCAAATATTTCATTGTAGCAATGGCTATGCACCCCTCAGTAAGGGGTGAACCACCGTGATGACGTGCTTGGAACCGATCAAGATCCACCCTCCTAGAGGGAAGTGGATACTGAAGCGCCTCACCCTAAGGAAACAACCCGATCACAAAGTAGATATCTTTATTGGGATGGATAGTGAGGTCACACCCACGTAGCACCATCACCTTGCGCCGCCTATTCCAACACTGGATCAGGTAGCGCAAAAGTTGATCTTATGATCGAAGAAGGTCATTCTCTAGAAATTTCAAGAGACCCCATTGTGCCAAATTTTGGTGTGCCTGACCATCAGTAGCTAGGGAAGTACGAAGCTTGGGCCAATCCCTATCCCTCTAGAGCATCCTGTCATCAAAATAGGATCACATTAGTAGCATGAAAAATACCGAAAATAAACAAAATTTCCAAAAAATATTGACAAAACTTTCCTCGGGTTTCTGCGTGCCTGTTCCTTAGACAGGCGAGAGGAAGGAGCACCTGTTCACATCATAGGCATGCAAAAGGCATTCCCAAAGCATGAAAATGCATGCAAAAACTTCCTTTTGCATGCAAAAGGTGCGTTAGTACCCTGATCTCTCACGCGGTCAAGGGAAAAAATGGCTAAAAATATGTACAAACTAGTATTGTACAAACCTCGACACTCATAGACTATAAAAATTAAAATGGTCATTAATTTTACCTAGCCAAAAAATCGCTAATCTCGGGTACTCAGGCTGACCGCAATGACAAGAACTACTCTGCAAAAGCCTTTGACCTCTCAATACTCAACAGACACAAATGAACTGAATTGAGCCATATTGGCCTATATGTCGCCCTTTTTAGAAACTTTGGAGGACCATAACAAGAGCTCAAAAGGTCCAATCACCGGACTGAAAAAAACATTGTGATCAGCGCTCCATAATGCCCAAGGGAAGTGCCACACATTCGCACCCCCGAAAAAATAATTTTTTAGCACCGACAGGTATGCCCTTTCTTATCTTCTTTTTTAAGCACACATCGTTCCAATAAATATTTGAATAAAAAATATGATTTCACTTGGGGTATTTGTTTTTGCAGGTAGTATGCAAACCATCCGCAGCTCCATCCACTAAAAGTTCTATAGTAGGTATCATTCTACCCCCAACAAGATAGAGTCCCAGAAAAACTCTACATATCTTGACATTGTTTCTCCATCATAAATTAACCATAGGTTCCAAACACCCGACCATGTTTATCATCACCCCACCTTGCATATGATAAGCATCCTCATTGGTTGGTAGAGCCTCCCCTCCATGGAACTTTTCACCCCAAGTAGACCATATATCACAACAACAGTGATGCCATGACCATACCACTATATTCCTAGAAGCACCTCATGACCATTCACTCTCCATGAATTAGGTCAAGTTTTACCATATAAAAATAAAACCCCTTTCCTAGGCGAGCAGGTTGTGCAAACATATCAAAATCACACTATTGTGCCTCGCATTTGGCCTACCATACCTCCATATTCATAACCTATCTGCGATAATTTTTCATCTGCTTCATCAACCTCACACACGAGACCAACCAATGGGGCCCCCACCATCAGAAAAATACCTTCCTCACATAATCAGTGAGCGAAAAATTTCATGTTTAGTGGCGCCCGTCTCTTTTTTTTGTTCAAACCAAACCCCATTATTTTATTCTTTTGGTAAGTGTACAAAGACTGCAAACAACACACTACATCCCCCACCCACCCATTTTTTATCCCAGGGCAGCAGTCCCTCATCACCCTTGGTTGGATTATCACACCCTCACAAAAAAGGCACCATGACATTCATAACTGATTCATACCCACCCTAGAAGTCCTACCGACTCCAGGGATTTCCTTGTTACAAATAGTTATGACCGTCGCCAAGTTTCTTTTCATAGTTCGAACTTGGGCCACTGAATCCCCATCATCAATTTTTAGTCACCCCTTGCCAAGCCTATGTTAAACCCTTCAAGTTCAGGATCCTTATCCTCTGTATCAGTGACCCCCTCATTCATTTGAGGCTTCCTTTTTGTTCACTTCAACACCTCTTTTCCAAAAAGGAAGAAGTACCTTGGATCACCCCTCTCCATAAAAGGGACATCCTCAGGTGGCATAGTGGGAGACATCATTGCCCACAAATATCATTGATCCTCCTAACATTCGACTATAACAAAATATTTCATGTCAAGATGGTATCATACGTTACAACCATTGCACTTTTATCAAATTTGTCAAAGACCCATGCATCTATAAACGTCTCTTTCAATAATGCTTACACGAGAAGGCCCCAGCCAATGCCTATGAATACAATGTGCATTTATATGCCATAACAAGTTTACGCATATGAGTACCACATTCTACCTATTTTCAAAGAAAAAATTCCCCTGAGGGCATCAACAATCATCATCATCAACCAACAAATCACTACCTTACTAGTGGAACATATAGAATATATATTTGTATAATAGATTTGTTTAACTAGCCAAAGCATCATGAGTGTGGGACATGCCTGCCTCATAGAAAATTTGTATATATTGTATTATACCATTTCCTACAGAGATCCCACAGGACATGGTCACTCTTAGACCTGGTGCAGGGTGTCTCCAACTCCAATCTACACATAGGTCTCTCTCTCTCTACACATAGTACATAGAAAATAAAATATAATGTATTTCAGCTATACAGTTCTTCCTAGACCTCACACATTAGGGGGCAACTGTTATCACTGGAAAA
The DNA here is from genome assembly GCA_034641835.2 of Pinus albicaulis. Classification (NCBI taxonomy): domain Eukaryota; kingdom Viridiplantae; phylum Streptophyta; class Pinopsida; order Pinales; family Pinaceae; genus Pinus; species Pinus albicaulis. The sequence continues at coordinate 713,365,110 of CM076577.1, read as the reverse complement.
TCGGAAAAGAAAAGATGACATTATTTAATGTCAGAAAGAAGGATCTAGAGGGCTGAGAGATAGTAAATAATATGAAGTATTGAAAAAATCTCTAAGGTCTGAAGGGAAAAATCAAATTGCGCACAGACAGAACCAGTGAAATGTGCCTTTGTGTGTAGAATTCTTCTATAAGCGTTCCTTTGCACAACTTTTCCTCAAAAAGCCGCGCGGTCTTGAGAATGGTGGGAATCATTTTCTGGGACCAAAAGACACACTCCAAGACATTGATCCCACACTTGAGGCCACCTAAGGACAGCCGCCCAAGCCTCCTTAGGACCTCAAAGGAGCACACAATGGAATAAATGTGGCACACAATGGAATCACCTTCCTCTCTTGTGTCACCATCCACAATGTACCAAGAGAGGGAAGGAGGATTTGAATTCTCCTATAAAAGGCCACTAATAGATGAAAAATTGCAGAGCACATTGTTATGCTGGATACAATTGTCCCAAGAAATACCAACAATGTGTGATATGTAGCAGAGACAGAGGGGACTCAGTTTTTGGCCATCAACAACTCCAGTCCACCATAGTAGAGAGAGTGATACTTTGTGCCAAGGCCACTTGGAAGTAAAGACATCCTTGCATTGATACTTGGAGCTCCATAGTTCCAAGGGCCCCTTGGTAAGTGGCTTAAATTTTCATCCTCATTTCCTACCAACACTCAATAAGAGGGGACGTAAGCACCGTTGTTTGGATTATTGAAGTTTTTTTACTCTATTTAGAGCTTTTGTTTTATTTATTTTAGTTTTTTTGTTTGAATATGCATGCTATTTATTTATTTCGTATGTCTATGTTTCATCATGTTCCACTAACTTACTTGACTCCATCTATTTTCTGCCTGTGACCAATAACTTAAGAGGGAAAAACCACCCCTCTTAAGAAAGTGTGATTTGGTAAATTCGTGTGCCAAACACACCAATACAGAGGCCATAGATATAGAGAAGAAAAATGAAGGGTTACATATTGTATCTCCTTCAATTCCAGAGACTAATGAGTCCAAAAATAAAGATAAGGGTAGATCCCCTTTAGACCAGCAAACATAATCCTCAAAAAGAGGAAAAATTTAGAAGGGTTCAAAAGAGAAAAAGACCATTGTCATATAAATAGCCACTAGGACAAAAAGATCAAAATAATTTGTTGAAAAAAATCAGACTTCGACAAGCTTGTAGAAGTGGCAGCCCATATGGAAGAAAGGTAAAAGTGTTTCCTAATAAAATACATTTTTTCTTACTAAGTAAAATTTTGAACAATAGCTCAAGTTTCAGAGTGTATAAGTCTACATAGGTTTTTCAAGTATTTTCTATGCATTTTTGAAAAACAAACCAAGCACTACCAGAAATTCTGATAGCATTATATTTTTTGCGTTGTTACAGGTTTTTACTAAAATTTCCGATAGCACCTATTTTAAATGATTTTTGACAGCTATCAATAGAGTTTCTGAGCAATTTTAGGAATGATAAGAACTCATAACGATATGGATATGTCAGGTGATGGTTGGTAAGTGGTTATGAGGTTATTGAAGGTTGCATTTAAGGAAGACACATGGTTATTAAAGAACCAAAGTCACGGGGAGACAAATCAACAAAAAACGAGACAACATGTGATCATACTCAACAACACAGTACAAATTGTCTTCTCTTGTCTCATCTATATCTATTCTATTAGTTATATTTCGATAGGATATATCTTTAATGTCCTATAACACCTATGTAATGTGAGAAAGAGTGGCTTCTTATTTTTAGGATATATGGAGTTGGTACCTTTCTCTTTATAGATATCATTTGTAGATACCATTTTAGGGTTGGATCTTGGTCTACCTAAAGACTTATTATAATAAATAAAAATCCTTTTTTCACTTCATGTTGGAGGATTTTGTGATTCAAGGACTATCTAAGGTATGGTGTGTTTCTCTCATTGTTTAATTATTTTGATTTATGAGTTGTAGTAGCTAGTAAGGTGTGAGTAAGAGAACTAATAGGATCTAATAGTTAATTATCTGTTGTTTGGTTTCCTACAAATCATATATATGTTGTGTAGAGCATGTTAGTGAAGTTTTCATGAAATATTTATGAAATAATTTATACATGTAATTTTATTTCTAAATTTTATTTCCTTTACATAAAACATATTTTGTGTAGAAGGATACTCTTATAGCTGTGTGACTGATTTAGGATATGCATATTCCTTAGATTGAGTACCATCTATCTATAATATTTCATTTATTACAATATTATCCCATATAGTACCAATTTACCCATACAATTTATACTTGCCATAGCTCGCTAAATACATGAAAGCCTAAAAAAATTAAAAATCATTTCAAACTCTTTAAGAAACCATCTCACCACTCAAAAACTTTAAATTTGAAATGAACTATGATGTGTAAGGCTTACTCCTTTTGTAGTCAAGGAGTGAATCCTTGTGATAACATCTTTGGCGTCGTTGTCGAGGAGGCGAATTGAAGCTTATCCTTGGGTGAATCACAAAGTTATAAGTCTGGTTCTGAGGTGTACAGTTCTAGTTGTCTTTTTCAACTTCTTTACACCTGACGACTCCATTGTTGAATTTATTGCTCCTAGAAGGTATAGAACTAGGAATAACCCATATTCCTCTTTGATAATCCCAGTCCTTGGCCCTAAAAATCTAATCAAGAAAAGAGTAAACGAAATTTTGTTGCCTCTACTACTTTTTTCTCAAAGGCTGTCCCTAACAAAGTCATGCAAACTCTATCCCCTAATTTTGCAGAAAACCATGTACCTCCCTTTTTTTCTAGCCAACAAATAGTCTCTACATAAAAAGTTGGTTCTTCATCACTTGATGTTCAAAATCCACCAATTTTTGTTCCACAAATCCCAACAACTCATACCATGGCAGGTCAAAACCCACCCACTAACCGAATGGATGCAATTGTTGTTGCAAGATATGCCATTTTCATTTTACCTAAACCTATGAATGCATTAATTGCAGGAGATTATCTCAAGTATATGCCTAAGTTTAATGGTGAGGGAGAGATAACAATTGAATAACACCTTGCTTATTTTTATGCCTAGGCCGACAATCTACATATTGAGCATGAAAGTTTTTGGATGAGAGTTTTTGTTCAAAGCCTTGAGGGTGATGTTAGGAAATGGTTCAAATCTTTGACAGTTGGTAGCATCACTGGAATTGAGACCCTATATGATACTTTTTAAGTAAATGGGGTATAAGAAATATTTTTTTGTATTATATCACTGAATTTGGAGCAATAAAAAGAAAAGAAGGAGAATTAGTTTCTGATTTTTCTAAGAGATTCAATAAGATGTATAGAAAAATACCTACTAAAATCGAGCATACAGAAGCTTTAGCAAAAATCACTTATGATGGTGCATTTGATTCTGATTTTTTATTATTATTGAGAGAAATAATATCTACAACACTAACAAAAATTCAAGATAATTCACTTGAGGTAGAATCTAATGTATTAGCAGCTGATGGGCTCAAAGGAGGAATTGAAAGAGAAAAAAGGAAGGAAAACACTAAAGTTCCATCTTCAGGAACTTCTGACATAGATCCTAAGTTAGATGAGCTAACCTAGATGGTCAAATGATTGACAAATGAGAAGTCCAAGCTCAAGATGGAAGCAAGACCAACTACTACTACAAATGTTTCATTTGATCAGCCTAATAGGCATTAGTTTACAGGACCTAATGTTCCTCAAATTTTGCAGATAGAAAGAAGAGATGGCAATGATAAAAAAGTGCAGCCCCCTTTGCATAATATTATATTTGGAGATGACGAGGAAGATGAAGGTTTGGATAAAGGTGTCGATATCAATTTTCTAGGAGATAAAGAAGGGATCATTCATCTTACACAAGTAGAGTATGAAGATTTCATGCCATATACTCATAATAATGAAGTGAGTTCTGATCATTCCATGATTGCATTTGATCATAAAAGTAGAAAAAATCTTAGGTCAAAGAAGATTGATGATAATTTAAAGCCTTTTGCACAACCGAAGAAGAATAAGGATTCAGTTAAAATTCCAACAGAAAAGAAATTGGGTGAACCAAGCAGAGTAGAAATTCCGGTAGCAGCTAACCCTCCTTCACTTGAGGTAAAAATTGCTCACAAAATGCCCCTTGTTTTCAATTTTGAGAGTGAGATACAAAAGATAAATATTCTTAGTCCTCTTGTAGAACTCATGAATAATGATGATTTCAAAAAGACTTTTATGAAAGCTCTTCAGCCTCCACCTACCGAAGTAGCCTCTAATTTTGTTAACATTCAAGATGACAAGCCTACTATTATTTTAGGTCCACTGGTACAAGACAAAGATGACTCTACCACTATCTAAATATTCATGATAAAATCTTTCATAATTTCCTAATGGACTCTGGAGCCTCACATAATTTAATGCCCAAGGTAGTCATGGATAAACTAGGTCTTGAAATAACAAGAGTATGCTTCCTAAAAAGGTGGAAGCATACTGAAGCCCTAAGAGGCTTTTTCCCACTTCAAAAATAAAAAATGAGCATATCTAGGCCTAATATGGGTAGAGACAAAGTTCAATCAATAATGAACAATACTTGCAGCAAACCCTGAAAATTTCAAAAAAAACCCAGCAAAAAATTGCAACTTGCAGGTACAGACCTGCTGCCTGGTGAACTCATAGTTGTTGGCCCAACAGTTGTAATCTGAGCCCTGAACTCACAAGTTTGGGGCTGGAAAGTTCGATCTACACTTCAGGGAGTCTCAATGGTAGGTAGCAAAAAACATTTTCATCTGTGTCGCGGTTGATACCTGTTACCTATGGAAAACACCCACAAACATTCAGAAGTTATATTTTTTTATTGTTTTAGCGTGTAAAAGGTAAAAAAAAAATATCAAGAAGCTACAAAAGAGCTGAATAAAAAACCCTCGGTACTGAAGTAGATGGCCACGTAGGAAAATATGAATAAAACCCAGTGGAGTCGCCAATTGTTAGTATGATTTCTTAATGCAAGTGTATGAAAATAAATCACTTTAGATGCACATGAAAAATAGCCCTAACAATAAATATGGTTGTATAACTTATTATATCTGCAATATATAGTCGAAAAAAATGCAAAATAAACCTAGATTTATGCAAATAAAGCAGCTAAATAGAAAAATGAGATAAGATTTTCTCTAAAATATTCAATAGATAAGACAAAATTATAAAGAATTTTTTTGTATCATGTAACACCTGGGAAGAGAAATAATATAGTCCCCCTTAATGGTATGGGTTCTTGGCTATTATCAAATGCTTCAGCTTCATATTTTCTCTCTCAATGGTGTAGAATACCCAAGATGTGTAGAACTCAAAGGGAGCTCAGTAAGAAAAAATAAAATAGAAGTGAATCAAAGATAGAAAATGATAAGATGATCATAGTATGACCAAGATAAAAGGATCAAAGATCAAAAGTGAATGAAAAACCATCCTATTTATAACAAAATATTGAGTTATACTTGATAATGGTTCATGATAAAATATTATTAACTAAGATCTAGATCTAACTCCTTGGAATATTTTATTATATTTTGTTGGAGCGAAAAGGAATTTAAATTGGTTAAATCCCTTTATTTAGAAACGATAAACAAATAAAATATTTATTTATTATTTCAAGGATGGGATCAAAGAATAATTAAACAAATAATTATTTATTTCACTATTCATAAATGATTTAGTCAAATTTAACAAGGAATATTAATTAAATAATGATTTAATTAATTATTCCTAGAGGATAATAAGACAAATAATGATTTACGTATTCATTTCTCATTATTAGGGTTAAATATGAGGAGGACTATTATTAAACTGAGGTTTAATTAATTATTCCTAGAGGAAAATCAAATAAATAAGGATTTATTTAGTTATTCCTTATGGGGTTTTCTATTTGGATGAGAACTAACTTAATAAACTATGGTTTATTAAATTATTTCTTAGTGAAAGAAATTTTACTATGGTAAAAGTGGTCTTACAGGGTGTATTTCAATCCATGTAATTATACATGGTTATATGACCAAAAATTGGTGTAACAAAAGGTACTATGTGATATCCAAGTTCCATGCTAATGTTTGTGGGATGTTGAAACATAAAACGAGGAATCGTATGATGTACATTGTTATTTTATATTTTTTATCCATTTGATATGCATTATTATGACATGGGGTAAGGTGCATATTGCAGGTGAGATTACCACTCAACTAGATTATTCAATGAAATGTATCCAACTAGCACTATAGTGTGGTCGATATTAGGGTGTTTACCAAAGTTATTTGAGGAGGGATGGATGCATTTCCCACAATGTAAGCTCGAAGCTTGGAATAATTGAAGGCCAGTGATGAAAATGCTCCCCTAGACGTTTGATGATGATTTATAGTTTCCTTTTGGGGAAGTTAGGTTAATATAATCGACAATTTACTTGGTTTTATCAATGGTTAGATAGGTATAGTCGATCCCTTAATATATTTCAAAAGAGGATGGATATAATGGGATAGAAAGTAGGGTATGGGGGATAGGAGGATATAGGCTAGTTTGGGACTATAGAAGGGAAGTGGAATCCTCACTTGAATTAATTTTACTACTATATTTATCTCCATATTTTTTTTGCATCATTGTCATATTACTTCTTCAATGCTTATATATTATTGAATATAACTTCAAGATAAATTTATATGAAGGAGGGGTGTATGTAATGCCCATACCTAATCTTATTCTCTCAAATTTTAATAATAACATCCTATCTAAGTAATTTTTTGTAATATCCCAAATCTGGAACAGATTGTAAGGCATGACTGGAAAACGCATTTTCCAGTAATGGATGCTACAGGAATTGAAACCAAGACCTAGATCCCTTAGATAAATGTATATAAGAATTAAATCCAAGATATGGCTCCAAATAAATCCTTCTAAGGTGGTTAAACAGATCTACCACACTTAGATGTCCTCACAAAGTGCCCGGTGAAGGGACTGCAACAATACTTGAGAAAGGATTGAATACATAGCGTTATTTTAATGAGCCATGACACATGAAGATGAATATAGCTGATAAATGTATAATATAGCAGTAATAGAGTACAATACTTTGAGGAATCACCCACTCAAGCTAGGCAATGAAAGCCTCAATAAGACATGTACATCAAATGTGACAAAACACTACTACATAAATATGCCCTAGCTATGACAGCGCTGTCTATAGGAGACACTACAACGTATAATATTAAAATAAAATGATATGACAATGATAGCTCGAGAAATTTGGGGGAGAAATCTCTCAACCCCTGAAAATAACTATACGACAAACCTAAGAAGGATTGGCTGAAATACAAGTACAAATGGAAAATTTGCAGAAATGCCGGAGTTGCTGGGTAGCAGCTGCAACTCAAAACTGATACAATATGGAGATGGCTAAATAATATTTCCAATATGTAGTGAACCTCCCCAAATGGATTTCCTAAGAATAAGGCTGATCCTAATATTGGAAATCTTGCCCTCCAAAATGTCGGTGCAACCTCTCACTGCAGATGCACTCTAGAATAACACAGTAAAGGAGCTAGACTACACTGCTGATGATGGGAGAAGCTTGGCCTGATGCCAAGATATGAAAATCAGCTCTGAAATCCCCTTTTCTGATCTCCCAGAGGAATAGGAACTCCCTCCTCTGAAAGATGAGCCAAGGAGAGGTGTTGTGGAAGCCTCCACTGCAACACCCAACAACACTACATTATACTTCAACAGAAATAATGTAGTGACTGATGGTAGTGGCTTTGCCCTTGAGAAAATATGTGGAGAAGATGAAGTAAAATCCTCCAAGAGGCCTCTCAATAAGGAGAGGAAATCCTAAACAGGAATCCCTCGTGCTAAGCATCACTGCAACTCAGCTGAAAAACTGGAGTATGAAAAAGAGTCTTCAGACTAAAATCGTATGCTGAAACAATATCCCACTATGGCTACCTCCTCCTCCTTTTATGCAAGTGAATGCCTCTTTTCCATGGACCCCACACATTAGGGTTTCTTCCACAAGTAATATTCCTCCCTCTCAAACTTCATTTTCATCTCATGCAAGCTACACCTCTTAGGCAATGCTATTGACTTGGTTAAACTTGACCTTGTCCTCATGCAACTTGCCCCTTTTCACACTGGAAGGTGAAAAATAAGCTGCTCCAATGATCCCTCTTCACACTATGAAGGATATTGTTCCTACTCATGAGCCTTTTACCCATTTTATTCACCTCCTAGGTGAAATAAGAAAAAATTGATGTTCCAATTTTCTTCATGAAAATTTTCGAACATTGCAGTCCTCCCCTCTCAAAGATTTCTTGTCCTTCAGTAAGTTCAAGGATAGACTGAATTATTTCCTCCTCTCCCTATAGTATCCCTATATTATGATCTCTTACAAGGAAGGTGATTCTATCTCATCAATCAAGCTTCCACAATTTTCCTCCTCGATATGCAAGTCAGCTATCAAGCTATCATCATGTGAAAGTGAAATACTCAAGAGGATAACAAAGTAATGTCTAGAGGTCCCCTTGAAGAATGGGATTTGAAATAAAATGGGAACTATATTTCCCATATGGATCTTCCATCTCCAAGCTATGAGCCATGCAAAATGAGTCACCTTCCAACTAGGCAACTCCTGGAAATTGTCCTCCACCTTTGGCTTCGGAAAAGTAGGTGGGCTGAAATTTTGCACATGGTAGACTATGTAGCCTACCCCATGTTGTCCATCTCTCCACTTATGATAAGTTTAGAGTGTTGGTTTTCCATGGGCTGCAATAATTTTTCCCTTAAGTGGAAAAATGAGGACTATACCTCCAAAGGTCTCTCCCTCAACTCTGCATATCAAGCTGGCCCAAGTATCTCCATATATGATGAGTTGGAAGTCATCATCATATGGAATTTCCTCCATCATATGGCTCACCTCATAAAGAGACAAATATTCTATCAAGGTGACCATATCATATCCCATTTTCCCATTAGAACATGTAGTGCAAAAAGTGTGAGGAATTCCTCCCTCAAAGGACACATCCATACAATGTGTCTCTCTCCCAAGAATTCTCCTCATAAAGATAGAAACAATAGAACAATAGGGAGAAAAAGTGAGAATCATACTTGCTGCCATATGAAACAAATGAGAAGGACAATGTTCCCTCAAATGTAGCCAATGTTGCTTGACCCTCAACTGCAATAGAGACTGATAAATGAGTGGCCTTTCAACCACTTTCCTGTTGTTCCAATCTCCTCATAAGTATGGAGGAAGTGAATGGTGTAAGGTGTAAAATGAATATGTCCTCCATAATGTATCTCTTCCCAAGTAATCCTAGGGGATGGCCATCAATCATGATTATGGCCTCATCTAAACCATGTGGTCTAGAAAAAATAATGCTCCTCCTTGGAGCATCATCCTACACATGTATGGTTAAGGGGCATACATCATATAAATAATCATGAAAATAATTATCACCCTTACCATATTTTCTTCTCATACAAGTGGAGTGGCTCATAAGTGAGTCTCCTCTCATCTCCAAAGGGAAAAGAGGTGGATGTGTTAACTCTCTCAAAGAGTTATGTATCTCCTCCATCTCTATCTGTTCCATGCATTTGCTCATATGCTGATATATCTCCTCCTCAAAGCCCATCCAAAAGGACCCCTCCATGATGGTGTGGTATGCTCTCATAGAAAAAGTGGGGCTGAAAAGGAAATCCTCATAGGCTGCTTGTAGAAACTTCTCCTTAAGCTTGGAAGCTCTATGAAAGAATATCCTACCATGATAAAATATGTCCCCATCTCTGACTGAATTTCCTTCCTCATGCAATTGGTCATCCAAGATCATGCAAGTGAAAAGATCCTTGGAATACTCCACCAATAGCTGGGAGCTCCAATATGGATCCATCCTCCATAGTGACAATGTTGATGATCTATCATGAAGAGTATCTGTCATATGGTCATCCTCCTCTTTGACATCTCCTATGCCAAAGATGCAAGTTGGAAGGCTTCTGTCCTTCCCTTGGTGCTTCTGCCACAACACAGAATCTGAAATGGAAGTGGGTACTGATGATGTTGATAGAATTCCCTCTCTCTCCTTGATTCTACCCCAGAATCCCAGTGTTGTATCAAGCTCTCTCTAGGTTTCCACCCTCCTAAAATCAATGATTGGTGCCCCAACATGTGAAGCATCCATCCTCCTCTGCTGATCCAGTGGTCTCCTTGGAAAAATGTCTCCATGTAATGAGACATCATCATCAAGAGATGACTGAATAGATGAATGGAGAAAGCTCTCCATGCTTCAACTGCGCAATCCAATCACCTTCTCAGGTGCATCACTCTCCAGAAATGAATAGGGGTTTGTACTCCTCATCTCATGATGCTGGTTCTTCTCCCTATCTCCTCCTTCTGTCTCCATGGTTCTACACGTCCTCAACAATGGCACATATAAAACATGAGTTGTGCCTTGATCTCCACACATGAAATCTTGGGGACTTCCATGTAAAGATGCAAGCATCCCTATATTTGGAGCAAGAGCTCCTCCTTCCTCTGCATGAGGCACTAGATAGTCTATAGACATGATAGTGTTGTTGCCCTCAATATCTGCAACATGTATGAGAAACTCTCCAATGACTGGATCCCTTCTTTAAAAAGAGACCTACATGCTCCTTTTCTCAAATGTGTGAGATGAAAACCTATTTTCCGGCAAGTTTTCAGCCTTCCCCATGGTTTTATACAATGATACTGCATTATTATGCAAGGGTTTTGTTTGAGTTTTCTTGTTTATCCCCTCCATGTGTGTCTCATGAATCCTTATATCAAATATTTTCACTAATGCCTTAGTGAAACTAGCATAAGGTGCAATGTTTATATTTCTCAAAGAAAAGGATTCAAAGATCCACCAGGCATAAGCCTTACCTCTCAAATGCAGCACTGCAACTATGATGGCTTCATCCTTCGGTATTTAGTGCTACTACAATAAGGACTCTAACTCCTCCACCCAAACTTTGGCTGAACATGTAGGTGAACCTTCAAAGGTAGATAGATGAAATCTATCTTGCTGCTCTCTTCCTTTCACCTTCATCTTGAAAAACTCTGAAAAACTTAGATGATCCTAGAATTTCTGTGTTTGAAACTCATACTCCCTCAAGAAATCACTAAGTGTTTCCCTCCCAGTAACTTCTTCTCTTATTTCCATCTCAAGTCTGGCAATCCTGAGCATGTGACTGTGCTGAGTATTAGGATGTGTAGCTTCTTGCTCACACTCCTCAAATATAGAGTTTTCTTTAGAATCAAACCCTCTAGGAGATTCTCTATGCATATTCCTTCTAATATCCCTAAAATCTTCATGAATCATATTTATATATTTAGGAAGAATACTTGTGAGATTATCCCCTTTTTCTTCTCCAAAAGATGGAGTCTTCCTCCTGCTTATTTCCTTGTCTCCTTGATGAGAATAGGAAGTGCATGGTTCTTCCTCCTGTTTTTTCTTATCCTCCTTGGGGAGGTTCTTCATGAATCTGAAATATGATGAGATAAATCCCATCCTCTTCAATCTTCTAATATTCTTGGGCTTAGACTCACAGGCTGATCCAAGAAAGCAGCTCGGATAGCACTGTAATATCCCAAATCTGGAACAGCTAGCAAGGCATGACTGGAAAACGCATTTTCCAGTAACGGTTGCTACAGGAATTGAAACCAGGACTTGGATCCCTTAGATCAATGTATCTAATAATGAAATCCAAGATATGGCTCCAAATAAATCCTTCTAAGGTGGTTAAACAGATATACCACACTTAGATGTCCTCACAAAGTGCCCAGTGAGGGGACTGCAACAATACTTGAGCAAGGATTGAATACAAAACATTATTTTAATGAGCCATGACACATAAATATGAAAATAGCTGATCAATGTATAATATAGCAAAAATAGAGTACAATACTTTGAGGAATCACTCACTCAAGCTAGGCAATGAAAGCCTCAATAAGACATGTACATCAAGTGTGACAAAACACTGCTACATAAATATGCCCTAGCTATGAAAACGCTTTCTATAGGAGACACTGAAACATATAATATTAAAATACAATTATATGACAATGATAGCTCAAGAAATGTGGGGGAGAAAACTCTCAACCCCTGAAAATAACTATACGACAATCCTAAGAAGGATTGGCTGAAATACAAGTACAAATGGAAAATCTGTAGAAATGCCAGAGTTGCTGGGTAGCAGCTACAACTCAAAACTGATACAATATGGAGATGGCTGAATTAGATTTCCAATATGCATCAAACCTCCCCCAATGGATTTCCTAAGTATAAGGCTGATCCTAATACTGGAAAAATTGCCCTCCAAAATGTCGGTGCAACCTCTCACTATAGATGCACTCTAGAATAACGCAGTCAAGGAGCTGGACTACACTGCTGATGATGGGAGAAGCTTAGCCTGATGCCAAGATATGAGAATCAGCTCTGAAATCCCCTTTTCTGATCTCCTGAAGGAATAGTAACTCCCTTCTCTGAAAGATGAGCCAAGGAGAGGTGTTTTGGAACCCTCCACTGCAACACCCAACAACACTACGTTATACTTCAGCAGAAATAACCTAGTGACTAATGGTAGTGTCTTTGGCCTTGAGCCAAGATGTGGAGAAGATGAAGTGAAATGCTCCAAGAGGCCTCTCAAGAAGGAGAGGAAATCCTAAACAGGAATCCCTCGTGCTAAGCAACACTGCAACTCAGTTGAACAACTGGAGTATGAAAAATAGTCTTCAGACTAAAATCATATGCTCAAAAGATATCCCACTATGGCTGCCTCATCCTCCTTTTATGAAAGTGAATGTATCTTTTCCATGGACCCCACACATTAGGGTTTCTTCCACAAGGAATATTTATCCCTCTCAAATTGCGTTGTCTTCTCATGCAAGCTACACCTCTTAGGCAACGTTGTTGACTTGGTCAAATTTGACCTTGTCCTCATGCAACTTGCCCCTTTTCACACTGGAAGGTGAAAAATAAACTACTCCAATGATACCTCTTCACACTATGAAGGATATTATTCCTATTCATGGGCCTTTTACCCATTTTATTCACCTCCTAGATGAAATAAGAAAAAATTAATGTTCCAATTGTCTTCATGAAAATTTTGGAACATTACATTTTTCTTGGTGCTTGATTTCGATAAGTATTATTATTATATGTATAAGGTATGTGTAAGCTAGCTACATACCCACAACTCACACGCATACACTAGTAACTCATACCTTATTATCATATATAATTAATAAGCATTCAAGCTTGACTAGCAAATAGTATATGTTTAAGCTTAAGTCTAGTTAATGATCAAGATTATGGTTATCCTTAACCTTGTTTAATGGTATTTTTTCCTATGGAAAAAATAACATGATTTTTCAGTCAAATCAAAGTATCCAAATTATTATTCAATTACAACCTCCCAAGCATGAACTTCAAGAGAAATTGCATTCTACCAATCTAGAGCAAGAATAGTCAGACCTAAGAACATGCAAGGTTCTAATAATTATAACAACTTCAGTTCAAAAAATGTTGTTGACATTCACCCTAAGTACACCAATGAATTTTTTTGTAATCACTAAATGTCCTAAAAGCTATATTAATAATTTTTCCTTTGATCTTATGTCCACATCAACATTATTTTCCTTGTGGATATGTGATACCTCCAAAACCTCTACAAATTCCTATAATTGATGAATTAGTTGTTGCCAAGGATTTAGGGATAAATTGAGTACTATATCGGTCACCAAGAATCGATCTAATAACCACTCAAGGATCAACAAATATTTGTAAGACTTTCACTTTACTAGAGATTATCAAGTTAAGGATGAGACAAATCCTAATTAATTCTACTTTAATATTAGTCCTAGGACCCATTAATAAGCTAATAAGGAAAGTGTGATTATTGTTCAAGTGAAATATAGCTTTGGCTCTATGCACAACTTTGATATAACTTTTTTCTCCATCAAAGAAGACCCAAGCCTTCAAATTATATATCCTATGTCTAATTAGAATTAAAATTTTCTTCTTTAATCCTTTTGTTCTTAGTTCCTTCATTATTGTTTTTTTTTGGCACCACCTTTTGAATATTTGGGATCTAATTGTCAAATATGGTTCTTTTTCAGTATAACCATATATGTCGAAGGACCAATCCTAAAAGGATGGAAATATTATCCAAGGCTAGGGTTCCTTTTTCAATCTATGAGGAATTCTCCTAATGACCTACCAACCAAATCCCCATGCAAACCTCATAAATAAATAAAAAAATCTCCACATTGCTTTTGAAAGAATACAATCAATGAGCAAGTGTGTCATTGACTCTTGATTATCATAGTAGACAGGGAATCTTACAGGCCCTTGTCATCCTCGCCTTTGGATATTATCTTGTGTGAGGATCCTGTTATTTAGTACTAGCCATAGAAATAGGAATATATTTAAATTAAAATACCACTTCAAAGAAAATTTATAGCATTGAAATGGGACACAATCTACTTCTTGTGTCACCATCACTTCATAAGCTAGATTTTCCATCACCACCACATATTCTTTATTCATTTTCCACATGAATTTTTCGAGGACTTTGCTTAGGATAATTCAATTTTATGCAAGTGACAAGACAAATTATGTCCATTCCAATGCTAGATTCATTGAGAAGACCAAAAGATTAGTTAATTTCCATGGTTTTAGGGATATGTCATTGGATCTGGGATCAACCACTTTAGAGAAAAAATAAATCCCTTTTTACTTTAACACCACTAATAGATTAAAAAATATATTTTGAGGCCACCGCCTCCTATCCACATAACCTTTCTTAAGTATATTTTATTTCTTTCTCCTACCTACCAAACACAACCTTTTTTCATTATGTTAAATATTGACACCAATACCTCCCAAATATTTGACCCTCCCTGCCATTTCTTAACCTTACAACTATTAGGTCCCTGTCATTTTTTAGATTTGTGAGAAAAAATGAAAAGGGGTAACATTAGACCAGTCTTTGGAGTTCTAGGACCTAACCTTCCTAGATGCAGGGAAGGCTCTCACTATTTTGTGAAAAGGATATGAACTTGTTTGCTTTTTAGGTTTTGATTTTAGGCTAGTTGTTAAGTTTAGGGTTTGTTTGTTTGTTTGGTTGGTTGGGTAAGTTGTTAAGTAGGTTAATAGAGTGGGGAATGTCAATCTATTGGGCATATGGAGTCTACAAAAGTCTTGAAATGTGTAAAAATGAGTCAAGGATAGTTCAAAGGGCAAGTTGGCAAGATCAAATGGATCTAATTAGGTCAAGGGAGAGTGAAGTAACATATAGTTGTGAATATAGTGAGTTAAATGGGAAATCAAGGATCCTTGAACAAACCAATAAACAAGAAAAAGATTCTAAAATGATAGCATAATGAAAACTTGAAGAGAAATGAAGGATTCCTCAATATCAACTAGGCTAAGCAGGTCTTAAAAACAACAGTTAAGTAAGCTAAGAGAGCAGTGAAGGATTATCTCAAACTTACTTGCAAACAAATATCATTCTAACATAACATATCAGTAACACTGAAGATCATTTAAGGATTTCTTTAGCAAAACTTTGAGGAAGAAAACATAGAAGTCAAGAAAGAAGGCATAAGTAGGGTACCAAGAAGGTAAATCCTATTCTCTATTTTTGTTCTATAACTAAATGAACCATAAACACAATGAATAATTGAAGAACAAAAATATAAATATGGAATAAATCACCATTTAAACAATATTAATTAATCCTATGAGTGAGCTTGATCCATGGAGGCACAATCCAATGCCATCATAAGGCACCAAAAGCCAGTTTCACCAATAAACTCCAAGTCTATTTCATAGCATGCTCAACAAATATCCAACATATAAAATGAAACCTCCATGCTCTATTTTTCTTTCATTGGAGGACTAAACCATAATTAGGTCTCTGGAATCCTATAAGGTAATCATAAATGTCACTTTTGTCCTTTGAGACCTTGCAAGGCCCGAGGCACAAAATATCAAAATAAAAAATATCTTCTCGACTATTTTTGGCAAAAAAATTGACATTTGGGCTTCCCCAAGCCTCCAAAATATTTATGAGTGTAATTTTTTGACTTTTTGACTGTCAGGGCATAGCACTAAGTTTTTAGGATCCATTTCCAGGCCAAGGGTGTAGCACATGGGCAAGAAATTGGGTCATTTTGCAACCAAGTTTTGAAGCCCTTCACGATGTCAGAATGGGCTCCGTGATGGCTCGTTGGAAAGCCTGTTGAGTCTAATTTCCAGAAATTCCCTTGGTTTTCTGATTGGACCCATGTAACCTGTTAAAAAAGCAAAACATGAAAGTCTGGTAAAGGCACAACACATGTCCTAAAAACTAGGCAGAAAGGTGAAAATTAGGGTGTTCTTGACCCTTTTGGAGGACCAATTCAACTCCAAATGACCTGACATTTGGTGGGAATGATGAAATTCAGCTGAGGATTCAAAAAATGTAAACTTTACCTCCCAAGTATGCCCTGAGAAAAAGTACAACACCAAGGGTGCTGCGCCCTTGGCCCTCCAAATCAGCAAAATTCCAAAATTTCCAAAAAGTTTTCAAAATTTGCAATTATCTTCCTTGTTATGTCTGGGATGCTTGCATGGAAGCATCAAAAAGAAGCTAAGCTTTCTTTGACCTTTTTCCTACTTGAGGGCTTGAACTTTGGCAAGGGATCTTTTGAGCTTGGCCCTGGCAATTTGATTTCTGAGTGCATAGTGTTTGGTCATTTTCCTTTGCAGGTCAAGGTATCTATTTGCCTTCTCCAATTTGGCATCCAAGTGTGTGTTTTCTCTTTCTAGCCAAGGCTCCTGATCATATTATATCTCCATGGAAAGAAGCTCACTTAGAGGGAGCTGCTCTGCCAAGGCAGAATCTTGCTCTCTTTGTCTTGCCAAGGCATTCTTTAAACCCATGGTTCTTGGTCTTCTTTTGGACTATCCTTCTTCATAGTCACTTTCCTCATAGGTGCCCATGAATTCCTCTAGCTTTACCTGTGCCATTTGAGATTATTTCTAGGCTCTTATTTCTCTAACCTCATAAATGGCATTTTGTGCCCCTAGCTGTCTGTTCTCCATCTCAAGGACATTATTCACAGTCTTGGCCCTATCTAGATTTCTTGGAGGTCTTCATTTTGGGAATTTTTTTTTCTGGAGGAGCAAGTTTGAGATCCTTGCTTCATTTTCCTCATTACTATCAACATGAATGATTTCAAACTCTCTCTCAACCTCATGTAGATATTCTTCTTCTTCTTATTTTATCTTTTGTTTTCATTTGTCAAGCTTCTTAGCTGAGGTGGATGGCATGGTCCCTTTCCTTTTAGAGGCAACAAACACATGCCTCTTTCCACTTTGGTATGTGAGAGGTAATAACTCAATTTTGTTCATCTGAATGCCCTCACCATGTCTGACCTTAGGAAAACTTTTCTCTTCCTCATTGACCTCTATACTGATGTTTTTTACACTGTGTTCTTGACTGCCTTCTTATCTATTAGGACCGTTGTCATTATTGTCACTGCCTCCCTCATTATTGCTGCTAGCATTATTGTTGTGATTTTCATTGTTGTTATCAGCCTCTTCACTGAATTTTTGGTCTTTAGTGTCACTACTATCATCATCATCATCATTTCTATCAGTTACCACGTCCTATGTTTCATCATTGTCCTCTTTGATTACAACGTCATCATAGCCCTTATCATCACTTGTGTTCTCACTGTTAGAGGTGTCATCATTAGTTTCTTCATCATTGTTTGCCTCTTCATTGTCATCTACCTCCATTTCTTCCACTTCATAGGTGACCTTTGCCTCTTATTCTTCTTCCTCTTTACTTTCCTCTTCTTCATCATCTTTCTCCTCACAGTCCTCTTCTTCATCATTTTCCTCTTTACTGTCCTCTTCCTTATGGTCAATTTCTTGTGCACTGCCACTTTCTTCACTGCCTGAAGCATTAGGAGAAGGTGAGGAAGGGGGATGGGATGATGAGGGCACACTTGGATGAAGATGGGGTTGTGGGTTTGTGAACACTTCATGGGTGATGAACATCTTCGATGGAATACCCTTTTTCTCTAATTGATGCAACACAACTATCTTCATAATAGAATGGTGAAAAAGGATCTACATTTGTTGTGAAGAATGTCTCTTTTGCACAATATAATACATCTTATCAATACTCCTATAGAGACAATAGAGAAAATGTAGCATATTTACCCTAGTGAAGTGCATGAGAAGTCTTATATGGTATGAATAAAGCCTAGAAAACTTCTCTTCACATGTAAAATATTTCATAATGGCTCTCATCAAGGGCGCATATCTCTCTAGAAAATGTGAAAAGGGAATAATAGATTTGTAGTTAGCTTGGTATCTAGGTTTTAGGAAAGGTTCATAGTTGCTCAGATCCAAACTAGCTTGATTGAACCACCTTTCTCCCACACTAGTTATCACGGTGGCCATAGAAATAGTATTTGAAGATAGCTCAAAATTTACCCCAGTCAAATTTACTTGATTGTCATGAAGGTTAAGGATTAAAAGCCTGGTTAGCTTAGGATGGCTTTGTATCTGTTGTACTTTTTCAAGAAAGTCAAAACAATCCACATTCTGGAAATATGAAATAGTCATAGGGGATGCCATCAAATCTGCAGTGTTCAGTGGTTCAAACCTATTTATTCTTCCACCCTTGCGCTGATGTCTTCTAGGCCCTTTGCCTCCTTCACCAATGTCACTATTACCTTCCCTTGACATTTTGATTTCATTGTTGCCTTCAAAACCAAAACCTTAAATCTATCTGTGAAATGATATGAAGAGGGAAAATGAGATGGTGATGAGAAAGGAAATTTTTTGCAAGTGGATGAGAGGGATGAATGAAAGGGAAATTTGGGAAAAATGAGAAGGTTAAATAATTTTGAATGCAAACCAACTAATATTCCAAACCTTGTTGTGAAAATACCTTAGTAATGATAACAATCTGAGAGGGTCAGGTAATGTAATGTCAATGCTTGGCAGTGTGGGGGATTGATTTTGAAAATGGAGTGAGTATCTTGGTAGATGAGAAAATTCTCAACAAGGCAGTCTCAATGTGGCCTTAGCATGCAGATGGATGAGTGTCTTTTAAACATTAGCATGGAGACTAGGTTTTGCTTTTCTTTTAGGGTTTTTACATTCCTCTCTAACTTCACATTTTCAAACTGCATGAAAGAGGGAAAGGCATCCACATACCTCTCAAAAAATGTTAGGAAGGCACCTAGCATAAAACTAGAGGGGTTTTTGAGGTGTTTGAATGCTTTCACTAGTGTAGAGGCCCTCTTGGCCAAGAGCACAACACCTGAATGTGTTGTTGGGTGGCTACACGTGTTGTCAGGTTGGCGGAGGGCATAACGCTGAACGCGCAGCGCCGGGCCAGTCGGGTGAGCAGAAGACCGAACATACAATGTGAGCAAGGTTGGACGGGCCTGTCGGGTCGCTGAATGGCTAAAATTGTAGCACTTTCACTGCTGAACACGTCATTGGCATGGGCTTGTCGGGTGAGTGGAAAGTCGAATGCGTAGCGTGGGAAAGGCTACACAGGCATGTCGAGCCTCTAGTGAATTCATAGCACAAAACCCTCCCTACTAGGCCTATCGAGCCTCCTCTGTGGTATAACTACATGAGTAAACGCACAACGTGCACTTACAGGTGCACATCGCAGTGGTATTTTTCATGGGGAGACCACCCAGGAGCATAACACGTGACTCCAGGTGTGCAACACAAGGTATCTTTCCTGATTTTGCTAGAAACTCAAAATTTATTCTTTGACCACCTTTGATGATCTTCGTAAAAGAAAAATGACTTGTTGAATGGTGGAAAGGGCCTTTATACCTAGGGAAAATAGATTTAAATTATAAATCCCACCTTGCTAATGTTGTTAATCCTTCTCACTCTTTCACTGATATTCCTTGTCTCTTTTTGTTTTAGGTGAACAAATGATGAAGTTGGTGTTTTGCTACTTC
Organism: Pinus albicaulis; assembly: GCA_034641835.2. Lineage (NCBI taxonomy): Eukaryota > Viridiplantae > Streptophyta > Pinopsida > Pinales > Pinaceae > Pinus > Pinus albicaulis. Next base: position 713,345,054 of record CM076577.1, on the reverse strand, counting down.
ATTTGTTTATTTCAACTCTACCATTGGCCTCTTCTTACTGATCATTAGGCATGATAAAATCACCCCTTGACAGGCATTATGAAATTTAAAATCATGTTTATTACCTTCTTTGACCACTTTTGTTTTACAAGTGTCTAATTTTATGATTTGAAACTTGTCCATTGATACTCTTCACCTCCTTGTTCTGTAGATTTTATTTGAGTGACAAGGCTTACCTTCTTTGGGTGGTCGATGTCCTTGAATATTTTCACTTTAGCATGTGTTATGAAACCATGAAGTGACTTTCCCCCTCTGATCCTTGAAAATGCTTAATTCAATTTAACAACTTTAGACATTTACAAAGTGGAAGTATCTTCAAAAATTTTATACTTACCTTGGCGTTTATACCATGTTTTCCTATCTGTTAACCACTGAATGTAGATGACTGAAATGAGAGCTTGAATCTCCTTTATTTGTCTTGCTACATTGGGTTTCTGTTTGGCATACTGTTGATTCAATCAGGTTTAGAAACCTTGATCTCTCCTTTAGAAACTATGCTACTTGCTTTCCTTTAGAAACTCATCAATTACCCTATCAATTTCCCTTGCTGATTTACCTTTGACATTCCTGTAGAAATGTCAAACACATTTACCTTTTGCAAGACTTGAAATTGACAAAATAGCCTCCTTTGGAGATCTTCTCCTCTTTCTTGGGCAATCATGTGTTGCTCTTATTTTTCATTATAACCAGGTATTAGCATAAGAATAATAGAGCTTAAAATACTAATTAAGGCCCTATAACCTAGGAAACCCTAATGATCTAGTGGGAGGTTTTTAACTTGGTCTTTTGACTTAAATTAGGCTTGGGATTTTAATATTGTAAAAACAAAGTTTTTGACCAATTGGTATATTTCAATATATAGAAACTGGTGCACTTGATTTATCTAAAGAGTTTATAGGGGTAGTCATGAGACCATCAAGGTTTGAGGAACTTGATGAAAATGGGAAAGAATAGGTTGATTGTTAACCATAGATGAAAGTGAAAAGTGAGGTAAAGGAAAAAACAGAGTGTTGGGGTGATAGGTGGGAAAAAACAAACTAGATGAGTGGCATAATCCCAGGAAGGGCCTTTTAGGAATGGCAAGTTAATCATGGACTGGTAAATAGTAGAATAATGAAAAAATTGTGACAAGGATAATTAAGGTAGTGAGAATTCTAAAACTCACAATATTCAGGAATCTTGTTTTTAGAAATATAGGGCTGCTATTTAGTCATCTTCAGATAGTAAAAATTACTGATGACTAACAGTGGCTCCACTTGGGGAGGATAGATCCTTTTCAGAAGGTGTCCAGAACCTCAGAGGTCAAATATCTGAGTTTTGAAGACCAATGCCTCATCCATTGGGCAACTTTCTCTTCTTTCATTTGCTGATGTTTCATTGAAGCTATGATCTTAAGAATCTTAAAGACATGCTTGCTTCAACTTTATCTCTACCTACCCTTCATACCTTGGCTAAAAATTTTTCTTCCTTTGGGTGCACTTGGAATGGTGAACCATTGAAATTCTTTTTTTCTTTGAAAGCATAAAACAAAAACTATGTACATTTACCCTTAGCACTCCCGAGAGTTTAGATTAGGCTAATGAACTCTCTCATTCTATACCTAGTCTACTTATTCGTCAATTTTAAGCTATTTGACAAAAATTTCTTCTCTAATCTACTGACATAAAATTGAAAACATGACTAAACTAGGATTGAGCAATCTGGTTTGCGAGGGGATGTGGAATTCAAACAAGCTGCACACAGAAATTATTTTTGTATAAACAAAACTAGAAAGTATGAGGGTTGTGTTTCATCATTTGTTAGTCATCCCTATCTTTCTCTTTGGTTTAGATTTGATCATTGAGAACCATCATCTTTTCCTCCTAATCTATTTCTACTGACAAGTCAAGCTTAAATTGTTTGACAAGCCTTCTTTCACTATCCTATCAGCATAAATTCAAAACATGTTCAACCATGATTAGGCAAGATGACTAAACAAGACTCTTTTTCTTAACCAGTAGTGGCATTTAGGCTTGCACACTTTCAACAGTACTATTTTTGGGTATGGGGCTGTATTTATTCTTTTCCTACCCTCTTTTTCCTTCTTCTTCTTTTTTTTTTTGTGTTTTTGTTTTTTATGATTTCTCATCATGCAATGTTATGTACAATGAATGAAAGCTTCAAACTAGGAACTTTGACAAAAACAGTGTTTGAGCATCTTGCCATTGACAGGACCTCTGAACACCTCTAATCCATCCAGTACTTGTAAAAATAAAGCATCGTTACCTCTAGCTGAATGAATGATGTAAGGACCCTTCCACAAATTTTCAAACTTGCCATGTTTTCCTTTATCCTCCCTCCTAGAATCCCATTTCAGCACTGTGTCTCCAATGTGGAAATCATTGGCTTTGCTTCCTCTGTCAAAGATATTATTTATGTTTTCTTGCACTTCTTGTGTTCTTTTTTAAAATTATTCCCTTGAATGCTGCAAATGAATAGTTTGGTTCATCCTCCTTTGCATGTCATTTTCTTCTGATTGAACCTCTTGAAGAAGATTCATAATCAGAACTACCAAGGATGTTGGGAAAACAACATCCATGCCATAAACCAGATGAGAGGGATACATATTGATAGATTTCTTATTTGTTAGTCTATCAGCCCATATTGCATGCACCAGTTTGCCATGCCATGATTTTTTGTTCTCTTCCAACAGTTTCTTGATGATGTTCACCAAAATATTGTTAGAGGACTTAGCCAGTCCATTACGTTGAGGTTAATAACCTGTAGAGTGCCCCAGTGTGATGTGATACTTATAGAAGAAGTCCACCATTCTCTTGGAATTAAATGTTGTAGCATTATCGGTTATGATATTCTTGGGACCACCGAATCTGGATAAGATTTTGGTTTCAAGGAATTTTATGATGACTGAGTCGGTATAATTCCTTGAAGGTATGGCTTCTATCCATTTGGTGAAATAATCGGTAGTAGTGAGAATCCACTTGTGTTGGGAAGATGAGAAAGGGTGGACTTTTCTAATGAAATCTAAACCCCAATGCTGAAAAGGAGTTTCAAGACTAATAGGATGCAAGGTCAAAGTTAGTAGCTTTTTCTTGCCATCAAAGATTTGGAATTTATGGCAAGTTGCAACAAGCTTGTGAGTATCAGGGAAAAGAGTGGGCCAATAGTAACCAACTCTAAGGATTTTATTAGTTGTGGTTTTCCATTAGAGGTGACCTCCACACTCTCCTTCATGGAACTCATGCATAATTTTTTCTGCATCATCTTCAAGCAAATATTTGAGCAATATGCCAACAGAACTTTTCCAATACAAAGCTCCATAAAAAATGTAGAAATTTAAAGCTTTTTGTTTCAAGAATCTAGCTTTTGTTTTGGATAAGTTTGGAGGATCATTAAGATAGAAAAGTACATATAGAATATCAGCATACCAAGATGAATTCAGAAATACTTCTTCAATGTTCAGATTTGTGCACTCTTCCTGTTCTTATAATGCATCAACCATATTCATGTCTAGTGCTTGAAAATTTGATTCAGCCATGATTTTTGCGAGTCCTTGTCCTTTAACCAATTTAGTGGGTCTGATTTCTAAATCATTTTCTAAGATAATAGAAATACATTTACCCCATTTACCATCAGGGCCTTGATTCAAAATGTCTTTAACAACTGTGCGTGGAACAAAAGAAATAACATGGGAGTGCAAAATGTAAACTCTGAAGTCCTTCAATTATTTAATCAAAGCGAAGGCTTGTTTCTCCATGATTTTATATTTTATAGGAGCATCTCTCAATGCTTTGTTGAATAAGGCTATGGGATGTTCTTGTCCCATCATGTTATTTTGAAGAAATACAATAACAACAGTATGTTTGGATGCAAAGGAGAATATGAAGAAATCCTTGGTAAAGTGGGGGCTGATTAGAACCGGTGACTGGATAAGGGCTTGTTTCACCAGTTCAAAGGATTTTTTGGCTTATATGGTCCACTTGAATTCTACTTCTCTTTTCATAATGTTTGTGATATTTCATAGGAGTTCAGCGAGGTTAGGAATGAACCTTCTCAGGAAGTTTATCTTTCAAATGAAAGATTGTAGCACTTTAATGTTTCTAGGATGGCTGATTTGTAGTATACCTTCAATCCTTTTGGGGTCTATATTTATCCCTTCTTTAGAAATGATGTGGCCCAAGAGTTTTCCTTCTTGAAGACCAAACAATTTTTTCTTAGGATTCAAAGATAGGCCATACTTCCTACACTTCTCAAAGACCTTTCTCAAATGAACTAGATGTTCTTCATGAGTTTTAGAATAGGCAGCGATGTCATCAAAGTAAATTACTAAGAAGTAGCCTATTTCTTCAAAAAAAGTTGTATCCATGGTTCTTTGAAAAGTAGTCCCTGCATTCATCAACCCAAATGGAATTTTTACATAAATGAATTTTCCCCAAGGTGTTGTGAAAGTGGGTTTATGCTGATCACTTGGTAGTACCAATACCTGATTGTACCCCAAAAATCCATCAAGTAATGATATTCTCCTAGAACCTACCACCCTTTGCAGTATATGATCCATTTTGGGCAAAGGGTAATTGTCCTATAGGGAGGCTTTGTTCAAGTTTCTAAAGTCTATGCACAGCCTAATCTCCCCCATTCTCTTCCTAATTGACATGAGGTTGGAAATCCATTTTGAGTACCTAAGTGGGACTATAATACCAACATCATACATCTTCTTTATTTCTTTTTCAACAAGAGGTACTAGGACGGGGTTTATTCTTCTCAATTTTTGTTTGAATGGTTTCTGATTTTCCTTGAGAGGAATTTTATGTTGAATAATGCTTGTGTCAGAGGACTTTAATTCTTCATAGCCCCATGCAAAAACATATTTAAACTCTCTTAAAAGCTCTATAGATTTCTATTTTATGTGAGACGTGAGAGTTTTGGACAACTTGGTCATTTTGGGTTTTTCTATGCTGCCTATGTTACGTTCTTCCACATTAGTTTTGGCGGTTTCCATTTTTGGCTTCCTGGAAACATCATTGAAGTCAAACAACTCTTATAAGTTAGCAATAACTCTCGGTAATGGGTTATATTTGCATTGCAGCTCCTCAAGGTATTTTTGATCTAGATCTACCAATGATTCTGCCTTAAGAGGATATTCTAATAGACTTACGTCTGTTTTACAAGGCAGCTCTGTTTTTAGGGTTTGTTCTTCATCAAAGCAAGCTTCTTGATGGATTAAGTATGATTTTAACATTTCAAACTTGGTTTTGGGCTGCAAGAAATTTTCAATCTGTTTGTCATTTTCAAATACTTGCCAATGATCTATGTTATCCGGGACTACTGGTATACACTTGACTTTCACAGTGAATTTTTCATTAGCATGAGGTATTTGGCATGTGCTGGCAGCAAAGGCAAGTTCATTGCCCAAGTTGTTATGAGCTCTAGGGATTGAGATAAGTTCATACTTCTAAAAAAAATTCAGGAGATCCAAGGCAGAATTGTGGTATTCTCTTAGCGCAGGATTCTTGGCAGAATATTATCCCTTGATTTGTCTAATGATCAACTCAGAGTCTCCATGAACATAAATTTTCTTGGCTCCTATGTCTTTTAGAAAATGTAAACCAAGGAGAAGGGCCTCATACTTTGCAACATTGTTAGTGCATTGAAATTTTAATTTGTAGAAGTGGACTTCATTGGTGTTATGAATCCAGACACCAGCTGTTGAACCACCTTTTCCACAAGAGTCATCAAAGATCATGTTCCAAAGCATTTCAATTTCAACTTTGCCATTATGCTGTGGTTCAGGGCTACTAGAGTTTTGGCTGTCAAGTTCCTCATTCAATATTTGGTTTGAATGTTGTGTTAGGTCTAGATCTTTATCAATTTCATTTACTTTTTCGTCAATTTCATCATCATTATACAAGATAAGTGAGTCAAGATTTGAATGGATGGAATAAAGAGGGGTGTTGTTTGGTCTATCTTGGCTGCTAACCATATATTTCATGTGTGATTCCTAGTATAACCTCCTTGTTTGGTTAAAAACTGAGATGGTAGCATAGGACATGTCCATTTGGACATTCCCTTAAATTCCCCCCCCCCATGATCTAGATAAAAGCATGCCATACTTCGGGGGAATTTTAGCAACCACTATGTCCATGACTAGGCTCTTAGTAGGTATTTGTGCCAGATTGACACACAAATCCTTGATTAGACCCAAACACTTGACTCTACTTGAATCGAAAGAGTATAAGTCCTTGTAAGGTTTGGTTATTTCTAAGCCTAATCTATCCATTACTACCTTAGGCATGAGATTGTGTGAGGCTCCGGAGTCTAGCATAGAATTATGAAAAATTTTGTCATGAATGTTTAGGCTGACATAGAATGGAGGGAAAACTCCTTCTTGATATTTTCCCTCTACTTCAAGTCCAAATAGCAGCTCTGGTTTTTCATCAGTTAATTTCAAGGTGTCAGTGTCATTTCCTATATTCAAATCTTTCAAGATGTGATTCATATATACATCTTGGGTTACTAGTTCAACAAGGGGCATGCTTATTTTGATCTTGGAAATCTCTCCCTCAAAGCTGAAAGGTGTTAGTGTTTTTGGAATATTTACATCTATTTTGTTGCACATAGTTCTTTCAACAATTTTGGTTTGCTGAGTTTTATTAGGATTGTCATTTTGACTAGATTTACCAGGGCCACTAGTTGATGTACTAGGGTAGCTTGGGTCACCATTTGATTGGCCGATTTTGTCTTTGTTCGGATCATATTTCTTAGCCATGGTGATTTTGTTCTCCGCTGTATTTTTCATTATATTTACAGGGGTATTTTTAACAACAGTTTCTTCTTTGTTTGTTTTGGAGGCCTCTTGGTTTTTCTTACTCCTAAGATCATATTTTGTATGGACCTCCATTATGGAATTATCGAATCCCAACTTATACTCTTCGGACTCCTCATAATTTTTTCTATCATTTTGATTTGAGGAAAATAACCCTTGTTCTTCTTCTGTGAGAAAAACATCACCCTCATTGTCAGATCCTATCAAGTTTACATGGTTTTATTCCGATTGTTTTGTTTCTCTTTCCTCCTCATCCAAATAATTGTCTTGGAAAGGAGGCCTAATTTGTTGGTCATTTTCCCTTTGTCTGATTTGGGATGGGTCTCTTCTGGAGTTCTAGTTCCTATTTCTGTTTTTGGGATTTGGATGATTTTCCCTAGGAGGTGTTCTTTCATTTAAGTTTATCCTCTCCATCATTCTCTCCATTGTTCTAACTAGGCTGTCAATTTTGGCATTGGATGAAGAAGTTGATGCCATAGTTTCATCTTTGTATGTGACTCTCTTTTGTTACCTTATCCTAGCCCTCTTTTCAATATGGTTGGCCTTTACACTCACAGCTCCCCTTTGCATGTCTTATAAAGTTTGGGGATCCCTATCCCTTAATTGGTAGGTCATGTTTGGATCAAAGCCTTCTAGAAATTTGACTAGTGCTAGGCCTTGTGGGGGTTTCATGTGAGGTGGGAGGGAATTGAACACACTATTGAACCTAGTGCAATAGTCTTGGATGCTTTCCTCGACATTTCTCTTAAGGTTGTTATATTATGAGAGAATTTGGAGAGGGTTTTTCTTAATCTCCCATTTGTTTATGAATGTATGGTAAAGGGAAGGGAGATGATGTATGTTGTTAGGAGTCAAGATTTTGAACCGTTTTTTAGCTTCTCCTCCTAAGCTTTGGGCAGACATCCTCATCTTCGCGTTTTCCTCTTCTGATTCCATGTAATTAAAATCATCATTTATTCTTCCTACATGTTGTTGGGCGATTGTAGAGTCAGCTATGGTAAAGTGAGGGATTTTGGATTCGTAGTCATTTGGAAAAGGTATCAGAGGTTGTGGTAGTAATAGAGGGGCGTACAATGCTTCCGTGATGGGAGCTAATGTAATCCAAGGAGGATTTACAAGGGGAGGGTTTGTGAGATGGGGTGTAGGATGAAGTGGTGTGCTTTTTACAATGGTGGTATGAATGGGTGTGGTGTAAGTACTTAGACTAGAAAAATTATTTTGAGAAGACTTGGAATGAAAAGAGCCAAAGTGATGGTGAAGCTGAAAATCAGGAGTGGAAGGAGAGGCTTCTCCGCTAGGACTCTGCTGCAAATCTATGGGCTCAAGGTCAGTCTGGTCAATCCCACTTTGTGACTTAGTTCGAAAAAGGTTTCTTGTATGGTGTAAGTAAAATTGTGGATCTTGCAAGGCTATGAGAGGTTCGGGGATAGAACTTGCTCTATGAATGGTCCTAATAGTAGTCAAATCTTCAGTTCTAGAAGTTTGCCACAAAATCCATTTTGGGTCGTCAACTATGGTAGGAGGGTTTGGGTTGGGGTGAGATCTGGTACTAATCCTTTGTGAAGCCAGATTTCAACCCCAAAGTGTAGAGAGGCTTGAAAGTTTATGATGACTTTCAGAAGGCTGACCTCTCTTAGTGTTTTCTAAACTCACATAGTGTGGGACTAGGCTTCTAAACTTCTCAGGGCTATTTTGACACAATCCTAGGGAAGTCTACAAAAAATAGCAAAGTTAGTAGGCCTACTAGAGGCTAGTGGAGTCACCAGGTGGATATTTTTGACTATTTGAGGATATATATTTGTGGTCAACCACCAACAATTTGCAACAAACCAATCTAGGGATTTTTGTTTTTGGGTTTTCTGAGTTCCTTTATGTAGCCCTAAGGTTTCTATGAGTGTCCTCTAGTTGAATCACCATTTTTCTAGGATGGTGAAACAATTAGATTCTACTTTTGGCTAACACTTAAGTTTTCTAAGTTTGACAGGTATTTGAGAGCTCCTAAGGTATAATTAGGATGTCACTAACTCAAACGTCCCACCGTGATCGCCATTATGTTAGTTCCTTGTAATTTTTTAGATTGGTGAGAACAAATGAATAGGGGTAACATCAGACCAGTCTTTGTAGTCCTAGGACCTAGCCTTCTTGGACTCAAAGAGGGCTCTCTCTATTTTGTACAAAGGATATGAACTTGTTTGATTTTTAGGTTTTGATTTTAGGCTAGTTGTTAAGTTTAGGGTTTTTTTGTTTGTTTGGTTCGTTGGGAAAGTTGCTAAGTAGGTTAATAGAGTGGGGAATATCAATATATTGGGCATATCGAGTCTACAAAAGTCTTGAAATGTGTAAAAATGAGTCAAGGATAGTTCAAAGGGCATGTTGGCAAGATCAAATGAATCTAATTAGGTCAAGGGAGAGTGAAGTAACATAGAGTTGTGAATATAGTGAGTTAAATGGGAAATCAAGTATCGTTTAACAAAATAATAAACAATAAAAATATTCTAAGATGATAGCATAATGAAAACTTGAAGAGCAATGAAGGATTCCTCAATATCAACTAGGCTAAACGGGTCTTAAAAACAATAGTTAAGTAAGCTAAGAGAGCAGTGAAGGATTCTATAAAACTTACTTACAAATAGATAGCATTCTAACATAACATATCAGTAACACTAAAGAGCATTTAAGGATTTCTTTAGTAAAACTTTGAGGAAGAAAAAATAGAAGTCAAGAAAGCAGGTAGAAGTAGGGTACCAAGAAGGTAAATCATATTCTCTATTTCTGTTCTATAACTAAATGAACCATAAACGCAATGAATAACTGAAGAAAAAAAACATAAATGTGGAATAAATCACCATTTAAAAAATCTTAATGAATCCTAAGAGTGAGCTTGATCCATGGAAGCACAATCCAACACCATCATAAGGAACCAAAAACCAGTTTCACCAATAAAATCCAAATCTATTTCATAGCATGCCCAACGAATATCCAATATATACAATGAAACCTCCATGCTCTATTTATCTTGAATTGGAGGACTAAACCCTAATTAGGTATCTAGAAGCCTATTAGTTAATCATAAATGTCACTTTTGTCCTTTGAGACCTTGCAAGGCCCAACGCACAAAATATCTAAACACAAAATATCTTCTCAGCTATTTTTGGCAAAAAAATTGACATTTGGGCATCCCCAAGCCTCCAAAATATTTCCAAGCATACTTTGTTGAATTTTTGACTGTTAGGGCATAGCACTGAGTTTTTAGGATGCATTTCTAGGCCAAGGGCACAACACATGAGCAAGAAATTGGGTCATTTTGCAGCCAAGTTTTGAAGGCGTTCCCGATGTCAGAATGGGCTCCGTGATGGCTCGTTGGAAAGTATGTTAAGTCTAATTTACAGAAGTGCCCTTATTTTAATATTTGGACCCCTATAGCTTGTTTAAAAATAAAAACTCCCAAGGCTGGAAAAGGCGCAACACATGTCCTGAAAACTGGGCAGAAAGGTGAAAATTAAGGTGTTTTTGACCCTTTTGGAGGACCAATTCAACTCCAAATGACCTGAAATTTGGCCAGCATGATGTAATGGAGCTGAGGACTCCAAAAATGTAAAATTTACCTCCTGAGGATTCCCTGAGAAAAAGCGCAGCAGCAAGGGTGTTGTGCCCTTGGCCCTCCAAATGAGCAAAAATCCAAAATTTCCAAAAGGTTTTCAAAATTTACAATTATCTTCCTTGTTATGTCTGGGATGCTTTCATGGAAGCATCGAAAAGAAGGTTAAGCTTTCTTTGAACTTTTTCCTCCTTGAGGGCTTGAACTTTGGCAAGGGATATTTTGATCGTGGCCCTTGCAATTTTATTTCTGAGTGCATATTGTTTTGTCATCTTCCTTTGGAGGTCAAGGTCTCTATTTGCCTTCTCCAATTTGACCTCCAAGTGTGTGTTTTCTCTTTCTAGCCAAGGTTCCCGATCATACTCTATCTCCATGGAAAGAAACTCACTTAGAGGGAGTTGCTCTACCAAGGAAGACTCTTGCTTTCTTTGTCTTTCCAAGGCCTTCTTTAAACCCATGGTTCTTGGTCTTCTTCTGGATTGTCCTTCTTCATATTCAATTTGCTCATACGTGCCCATGAATTTCTGTAGCTTTACTTGTGCCCTTTGAGATTCTTTTTGGGATTTGATTTCTCTAGCCTCATAAATGGAATTTTGTGCCCCTAGCTGTCTATTCTCCATCTCAAGGACATTATTCACAGTCTTGGCCCTATCTAGATTTGCTTGGAGGTCTTCAATTTGGGAATTTTTGTTCTGGAGGAGCAAGTTTGAGATCGTTGCTTCATTTTTCTCGTCACTGTCAATATGAATGATTTCAAACTCTCTCTCAACCTCATGAAGATCTTATTCTTCTTATTATTTGATATTTTGTTTGCCTTTGTCAAGCTTCTTAGCTGAGGTGGATGGCATGGTCCCTTGCCTTTTAGAGGAAATAAACACATTCCTATTTCCTCTTTGGTATGTGAGAGGGAAAGCTCAATTTTGTTCATCTAAATGACCTCACCATGGCTGACCTTAGGATTGATTTTATCTTAATCATTGACCTCTGCACTAATGTTTTCTACACTTTGTTCTTGATTGCCTTCTTGGCCATTAGGAATGTTGTCATTATTGTCACTACCTCCCTCATTACTGCTGCTAGCATTATGGCTATGATTTTCACTACTGTTATCAGACTCTTCACTGAATTTTCGGTCTTTAGTGTCACTGTTGTCATCATCATCATCATCATTTCTATCAATTACAATGTCCTCTGTTTCATCACTATCCTCTTTATTTCCAACATCATCATAACCGTTATCATCACTTGTGTTCTCATTGTTAGAGGTGTCATCATTATTTTCTTCATAATTTTTTCCCTCTTCAATTTCATCTACCTCCTTGTCTACTAATTCATTGCTGACCTCTGCCTCTTCTTCTTATTCCTCTTTATTGTCCTCTTCTTCATTTTCTTTCTCCTCACTGTACTCTTCTTCATCATTTTCCTCTTCACTGTACTCTTCCTTATGGTCACTTGCTTGTTCACTGCCACTTTGTTCACTTCCTGAAGCATTAGGAAAAGGTGAGGAAGGTGGATGGGATGATGAGGGCACATTTGGCTAAAGATGGGGTTGTGGGTTTGTGAACACTTCATGGGCGATGAACACCTCCCATGGAATACCCTTTTTCTCTAATTGATGCAACACAACTATCTTGATAAGAGAATGGTGAAAATGACTTTGCATTTGTTGTGAAGTATATCTATTTTTCACAATATAAGACATATTTTCAATACTCCTATAGAGATAATAGGGAAAATGTATCATCTTTACCCTAGTGAAGTGCATGAGCAGTCTTATATGGTATGAATAAAGCCTAGAAAACCTCCCATCACATGTAAAATATTTCATGATGACTCTCATCAAAGGCACATATCTCTTCAGCAAATGTGAAAAGGGAAAAATGGATTTGCAGTCAGCTTGGTATCTAGGTTTTAGGAAAGGTTCATAGTGGATCAGATCCAAACTAGCCATCTTGAACCACCTTTCTCTCACACTAGGTATCACGGCGGCCATAGAAATAGTATTTGAAGATAGGTTAAAATTTACCCTAGCCAAATTTACTTGATTTCCATGAAGGTTAAGGATAAAAATCCTGGTCAGCTTAGGATGGCTTTGTACCTATTGTACTTTTTCACAAAATTCAGAATAGCCCACATTCTAGAAATATGAAACTATCCTATGGGATTCCATCAAATCTATAGTGTTCAGTGGTTCAAACCTATTTATTATTCCACCCTTGCGCTTATGCCTTCTAGGCCCTTGGAAAAAATAAGAAGGTTAAATAATTCTGAATGCAAACCAACTGATCTGCCAAACCTTTCTATGAAACTACCTTAGTAATGATAACAATTTGAGAGGGTGAGGTAATGTAATGTCAATGATTGGCAGTGTGGGGGATTGATTTTTCAAATGGAGTGAGTATCTTGCTAGATGAGAAAATTCTCAACAAGGTTGTTTCAGTGTGCCCTTAGCATGTAGATGGATGAGTATCTTTTAAATAGTAGCATTTTTAGCATGGAGACTAGGTTTTCCTTTTATTTTAGGGTTTTTACATTCCTCTCTAATGTCACATTATCAAACTTCATGAAAGATGGAAAGGCATCCATATAACTATCAAAATAAATGTTAGGAAGGCACCTAGGAGAAAACTGAAGGGGTTTTTGAGGTGTTTGAATGCTTTCACTGGTGAAGAGGCCATCTTGGCTAAGAGCGTAGCACCTGAACTGTGTTGTTGGATGGCTTCACATGATTTTGGGTCGATGGAGGGCATAGCACTGAACGCGGAGCTCCGGGCCAGTTGGGTGAGTAGAAGACTGAACACGCAGCGCAAGCAAGGATGCACAGGCCTGTCGGGTCGTTGAACGGCTAAAAGTACAACACATTCACTACTGAACGTGTAGTTGGCACGAGTCTATTGGGTGACCAGAAAGCCGAACACATAGCATAGGTAAGGTTTCTGGGAATGTTAGACCTCTGTTGAACGTATAGCGCGGGCAAGGCTGCACGGGCCTATCGAGCCTCCGTTGTACGCGTAGCACAAAAGCCTCCCTGCCAGGCCTGTCAGGCCTCCTTCGTGCCAGGCCTACAGGAGTAAACGTGTAGCGCGCACTTACAGGTGTGCAATGGAGTGGTATTTTGCACAGGGAGACTGCCTAGGAGCATAGCACACGACTCCAGGCGCGCAACACAGGGTATCTTGCCCAATTTTTCCAGAAACTAATTTTTTTTTCTTTGACTGCCTTTGATGATCTTTGTAAAAGAAAAATGAGTTGCTGAAGGGTGGAAAGGGCCTTTATAGCTGAAGAAAATAGATTTAAATTAGAAAACCCACTTTGATAATGTTGTTACTCCTTCTCACTTTTTCATTGATATTCCTTTGTCTCTTTTTGTTGTAGGTGAACAGAAGATGAAGTTGGTATTTTGCTACTTCATTTGTTTATTTCAACTCAACCATGGGCCTCTTATTACTGATCATTAGGCATGATAAAATCACCCTTTGACAGGCATTATGAAATTTATAATCTTTTTTATTACCTTCTTTTACCACTTCTATTTTGCAGGTGTCTGAGTTTATGATTTGAAACTTGTCCATTGTAATATCCCAAAACAGGGAAATTCTATAACAGTGGGAACATTTTGTAATGTTCCAAAGTTGGAGATCCAGCAATGTAAGAATAAATATTGGAGTAGTAGTGTTAGATCAGTACATAAAACATGAAAATATCCAAATATCCATCATATTGATCTTATAGCATCAAAAGAGTACAAATCCTTGAGGAAATAATCACTCAAGCTAGGCAATGCAAGCCTCAATAGAACATGTACATGAAAGTAGAGAACACTGCTACATATGGAAAAGCCAAGGCTATGACTGCGGATTTTATAGGAGGCACTACTACAGAAATAATTTCAATACATAGATTTGGAAATGTATGGCTCAAACAATGTGGGGAGAAAAGCTCTAAACCCCTAAAAAAAATATGAAGTCAATCCTAGAAGGATTGGCTGAAATATACAAAATGGAAAAAATGTGCGAGTTGCAGTCTCAAGACTAAGTAGCAACTACAACTCAAGAAATGGATGAATATGGTTGAAGGTGCTTCATATGATACATAAATCTCATCCAAGGGATCCTTTAGGTGAAAGGCTGATCTAATCACTAAAGATCTCACCCTCCAAAATAGTGGTGCAAACCCCCACTACAAATACTCTCTGAAATAACATAGTCAAGGAGAGGGACTGTGCTGTAAGAGATATGAAATGCTTGGCCTAGTGCCAAAGATGTGCAATCAGCCCTAAAATATTCCTTACTGATCTCCCAAAGGTAGGAAAGCTTCCTCCTCTGAAAAACAAGCCAAGGAATGGTGTTGTAGAAACCTCCACTGCAACACCCTGCAACACAACATTATACTTGAGAAGAAAAAACGTTGTAGCTAAAGGAGGTGGCTTGGATTTGAGCTTGGATGTGGAGAAATGAAGTGCAAGTCCCTCAAGAGGCCTCGCAAGAAGGGATAAGGAATCCTAAATAGGAATTCCTTGTGCTAAGCAGCACAAAAATCTTAATTAAACAACTGAAGAGAGAAAATAGTCATGTAGACCAAAAATCTAATACTCAATCATAATCTCCTATGGCTGCCTTTCTCTCCCTTTATACAAATTAAATATTTCTTTCCTTGGCCCCCACACATTAGGGTTTCCTCCTCCAAATGATCTTCCTCCCATTCATACTATGCTATCTTCCCAAGTGATCCACTCCCTCCATGGCAGCGCTATTGACTTTGTCAAACTTGACCTTGTCCTCATGTATTTTCCCCTTTTCACACCTGAGGGTGAAAAATATAGCTACTCTTATGATCACTTTCATACTGTGAGGGATTTTTTTCCTACTCATGGGCCTCCTTACCCATTTTATTCACCTCCTAGATGGTATGAGAAAAATCAATGTTCCATTTAGCTTCAAGCTAATTTTGGGAACATTACAGTCCTCCCCTCTCAAAGATTGCTTGTCCTCAAGCAACTGCAAGGATAGAAATGAGTTATTTCTCCTTCTCTCTCTATAGCCTCCACATATGATGAAATCCTCCAAGTAAAAGTATGGCGTCTCATCAACAATTCTCCACATTGCTCCTACATAGCATGCAAGTTAGCTATCAAGCTATCATCATGTAAAGGTGAAGTACTCAATAGGGTAGCAAAGTGATGTCTAGAGGTCCCTTTGAAGAATGGGATCTGAAATCTAGTGGGAACCATCTTCCCCATATGGATCCTCCATTGCCAAGCTATCATTCATGCAAAATGAGTCACCTTCCAACCAGGCAACTCCTAAAAATCTTCCTCCACCTTTGGCTCTAGCAAAGTAGGTGGGCTGAAAATCTAAACATGGTAGACATAGTAGCCTACCCCACACTTTCCTTCTCTCCACTCATGATAAGTGTAGAGTATGTGCTGATCTTGGGCTGCAATAATATTTCCCTCAAGTGGCAAAATGAAGATCAGACATCCAAGGATCTCTTCTCCAACATTGTAGAACAAGATGGTCCAAAACATCTCATATATAATGAATAGGACATGATCATCATATGGTATCCAAATGAGTGGTTTGATGAAATTTTTACACGGTGATAAATGGTACAAAAAAGGTCTCAAGTGGACCCAACGCAGTCTTTCCCACTGCAACTTCAGAAAAAAATATGGCAAGTGATATTTTGACAAATGGCTAGTTGTGTGAATCATCACATCTACTAGTGAACAGTAAATGGATAAATGTTTCAACTGAGCATACATGAAGTAAAAAAGCACTTTCCCAAGTTTATACAAAGGATGGTTGTCTCCATCATAATAGTTGGAAAAATTCTATTTATGGGGCTCAACAATAAACTTTCCCTCTTTTGGAGCAATGCATTGTATGATAATGGTAAGAAGATGCAATTATTGTGTTATATAATCAATATATGCAAAAACAACATTCTAACAATGTGCTGAAATTAAAGTGATGCATGAATACATAAATAAGTCCATGCTCCAAAGGAACAGTGCTGCTGGCCTATGTAGATAGGCTCCTGCCAGCTCATAGCTCATTTCTTTGACATGATCCTTATCAAAGGCTCCTACAATAATGTTGTTGCAAATATGGAATTCCTCCCAAGATGGAAGTACTTCCTAATCATGTAAGGCCAAGGAGTAGCCCCTTTGCACCATGATAGTGCCATCTCATACTCCTGCAACATCAGGCAACATATGAGAGCAAATCTTCCCCTGCTCTCTCAAGTACAACTCAAGCAACAAAAATTTTTGCTGCCTCCTCTTACTCTCATCATACAAATCATATGATGAAGACATAATGAATGATATGAAGGTCATATCCTCACCATGCATCCATACTCTTTGCTGCCCAATGATGCAAGCATCCTGTCACACCTTCTCCATCCATGCTTAGTGATGGCCAAACTCCTTCAAGAGTAGCCACTGCAGCCAAGCCTCCTATTACCCAGTGTCATAGATCTGCAAGTGGCTTACTAGCCTCTTTCTCTTCATCCACATCCACTCAACCACTTGTGGATGTCTCCTACCATCCTCCATGTGTTGATGAACCTTGCACTCCATGACATGTTGAAGTGCACCTCTAATGGAATCTCTCCATGAGATCTCCCTCTCATAAATAGTCCTCCAAAACCAATGAGGTCTTAGATCTGCTAAAATTAGAAGTTTCTCTTTGAGCTAAGAGGCGCTCATTGAGAAAGTGTCATCTAGAAAGGATAAAGTTTTTCTCATCTCAATATTTGTACTATCTATCATACTTTCCTTAAAGTCTTCAAACCCCAACCTCAAGTGTGGTATGCACTACAAAAATGGCTCATGAGGATGATGGTTTATTTCTTCCTTGAATGTTTCAATGCTGCACAACACAGTGCAATCATGTTGCTCTAGATTAGCAATGTGTGTTGATTCTTGGTCATATAAAGTTGAATTTCCACAATCCTTTAAATTTTTTGCTGAAATAGAAAGTGGAGTTTCATTCATACCTTGATGGAACCTGGGAATTCCTTGTATGTCTGTAATAGTTCTTTCCCCCAATGTAATGGCTACCCTAGCTATAGATGTAGAAGGCTGCTCTTCCAAGGTTGTGACAACGTTGGTACAAGTCTCCTTCCATGGTGATGTGGGCTTTTCCTCCTCTGAATTTTTTCTATCAAAGGTTCTAATCAACCTTTGAGTGAACTCTGCAAAAATATTCACCCTTGCATGGCTCAAGTGGATGAACCAAAAAACATTAGCTTCACCCTCCAGGTGCAGCACTAAAACTTCTACTGCCTCCCTCTCTACCATTGGATGTAGTAGGAAGAATTCCTCAAGATTTCTTGCCCAAGCTCTTGCTGTAGATGATCCATCATATGTAGGCAATAGAAAACTATTACCTTTGATTTCTCTTTTGTTGCAGGACCTCTTCTCTTCCTTTAACTGAATGAACTGTGGAAAAGCTAGAGTCTCTTTGAAGGTTCTATGTTGAGATTTGTACTCAACAAGATACTTAATTAGAATCAAATGATCCAAGTATCTCTCATGCTTATTTTCTTCTTCTCGGTTAGAATAGGAAGTGCATGGTCCTTCCTCTTCTATTTTCTTATCCTCCTTAGGGAGGTTCTTCATAGATCTGAAGAATGATGAGACAAAACTCATCCTCTCCAATGATCTTCTTCTATCTTCTTTGGCTGAAACTCACAAGCTTAGCCAAGATGGAGGCTCTGATACCACTGTAATATCTTGAAATAGGGAAATTCTACAACAATGGGAACATCTTATAATGTTCGAAAGTTGGAGATCCAGCAATGTAAGAACACATATTAGAGTAGCAACATTATATCAGTACATAAAACATGGGAAGATCCAAATAGCCATCATATTGATCTTATAGTAGCAAAATAGTACAAATCCTTGAGGAAATAATCACTCAAGCTAGGCAATGCAAGCCTCAATAGAACATGTACATGAAAGTAGAGAACACTGCTACATATGGAAAAGCCAAGGCTATGACTGCGGAGTTTATAGGAGGCACTGCTACAGAAATAATGTCAATACATATATTTGGAAATGTATGGCTCAAATAATGTGGGGATAGAATCTCTAAACCCCTAAAAACAATATCAAGTCAATCCTAGAAGGATTGGCTAAAATATACAAAATGGAAAAAATTCTGGAGTTGTAGTCTCAAGACTGAGTAGCAGCTGCAACTCAAGAAATGGAGGAATATGGCTGAAGATGCTACATATGATACATAAATCTCATCCAAGGGATCCTTTAGATGAAAGGCTAATCCAATCACTGAAGATCTCACCCTCCAAAATAGTGGTGCAAACCCCCACTGCAAATAATCTCTGAAATAACGCAGTCAAGGAGAGGGACTACGGTGTAGGAGATGGGAAATGCTTGGCCTAGTGCTAAAGATGTGCAATCAGACCTGAAATATTCCTTACTGATCTCCCAAAATTAGGAAAGCTTCCTCCTCTGAAAAACAAGCCAAGGAATGGTGTTGTAGAAACCTCCACTGCAACACCCTACAACACAACGTTATACTTGAGTAGAAATAATTTTGTAGCTAAAGGATGTGGCTTGGCCTTGAGCCTGGATGTGGAGAAATGAAGTAAAAGTCCCTCAAGGGGCCTCTAAAGAAGGGATAAGGAATCCTAAACAGGAACTCCTTGTGCTAAGTAGCACAACAATCTCAGTTAAACAATTGAAGAGAGCAAATAGTCATGCAGACCAAAAATCCAATACTCAATCATAATCTCCTATGGCTTCCTTGCTCTCCCTTTATACAAATGAAAGCCTTCTTTCCTTGTCTCCCACACATTAGTGTTTCCTCCTCCAAATTATCTTCCTCCCATTCATACTGCGTTGTCTTCCCGAGTGATCCACTCCCTCCATGGTAGCGCTGTTGACTTGGTCAAACTTGACCTTTTCCTCATGCATTTGCCCCTTTTCACACCTGAGGGTGAAAAATCTAGCTACTCTGATGATCCCTTTCATACTACGAGGGATTTTATTCCTGTTCATGGGCCTCCTTACCCATTTAGCTTCATGCTAATTTTGGGAAAATTACATCCATTGATACTCTTCACCTCCTTGTTCTACAGATGTTGTTTGAGTGACAAGGCTTAATTTCTTTGGGTGGTTTATGTCCTTGAACATTTTCACTTCAGTAGGTGTTAAGAAACCCTGAAGTGAATTTCCCCCTCTGATCCTTGAAATTGTTGAATTCAATTTGACAACTTTATACATTTACACAGTGGCAGTATCTTCAAAAAATTTATATCTACGTTGGAGCTTATACCATGTTTTTCTATCTTTAACCACTAAATGTAGATGACTGGAATGAGATCTTGACCCTCCTTTATGTGTCTTGCTGCATTGGGTTTCTGTTCGGCATACTGTTGATTAAATTAGGTTTAGAAACCTTGATCCCTCCTCTAGACTCTGTGTTCCCTGCTGTTAGCCACCTATAAAATTTGTCATATCAAATGGTGGCTAAATAATTTTTTGAAAGCCTTCAAGAAACAATTTTATTTCCAAATTGTTATTTCTCGAAGTCTTATGAAGATGAATTATTCTTGAGTTAATATTCACTACTGTTTCCCTCTCAATTCTAAAAAATCTGTTGTTTTCTTGAAGAAAAGACTGCTGCAAAAAAACTCCATTTTTCCCTCATTTTACCTCTTCTTCCACTCAAAATTAACCTCATTTTTATCCCCTTTTACCTCATAAAATTCCTCTATTTTTCGTCATTTCCCTCACAATTCCCTTTAAACCTTTGAAAATTCCATTTCAAGGCTTAAAAAACCCTTTTCCCCCTTCTACCGAAAGTCAAAAAAGCCTTGAAAATCTATTATTTTGGCTTAAAAAATGCATTTTTTGACTAAGGCCCTAAGCCCCTTTGGCCTTAGCCCCCAGCCCTTTTCCTACATGAGACCCGGGGCTTTGACCCATTGTTAAACCCCTAGGCGCTTATCGCAATCAGGGCATTCATGTGAAACACATTTTTTTTTGTTATGTTAAAACCTCGATTGCGATTGGCTCCCTTTGTATAAACTCCCGAGCCCTTGCTTCCTTTGTAAAACCAAGAGCCCACAATCGGGCACTAAAACACAAAATGACTTGGCAAAAAACCAATTTTCTCTTTGTATTTTGTTAAAAACCCACTTTCCTATGTTTTTATTATACCCGTTATTTCATTGTTTTAAAGGAAAAGGACCGTTGATCTAAAAACTGATCAACGATCAATAAAATCTCGCATCGGAGTTTTTCATCGGGCGCATTTGAAAGGCCCCATCCTTTGTTCTGATTCCGATGAGCCCCTTTTGTGCTAAATCCCTCAACCACTTCCCCACCATATACCCAAAAGCCCTGCAATCGGGCGCTAAATGTATTAAAAGCCCCTCCCCAAAGCCAATTTCCCTTTGTATATTATTTAAAGCCCCATTTTTCATATTATAACGAAACCTGCCTGTGCATTGGTTGAAACAAATCCTGACCGTTGATCTTAAACCAATCAAAGGTCGGAAAAATATCGCATCTAAGATTTCATTGGGTGCATTTGAATATTTTATTGCCCCCTCCTGATTGGCGATCTCCCTATGGCTTCTCAGCTGTTGATCTCCCCCACCGGGCCCAGATCTAATGGCCCACATCATTCTGGTTCATAAGCCCATACCTCCGCCTTTGGACCTCCAATTCATTTCCCACCATTGATCTGATCCTCAGATCAATGGCTCTCGTTCAATCGCATCTACTCCCTTTGTCCCTGCCGATCACAATCTTCCAATTGCATCTGGGCTGTCCATGCATCACGATCCGATGGTCCAGATGAAAGCCCTCACCCTTTGTTAAAATTCATGAACCCATTGTATAAAGTTTTAAAAAACAGATCTCTGTCGTTGATCTCTATAGATCAACGGCTCGCATTAACTCATTCTCTACCCAAACTCTACCGCATATGTCATTAGATTAACCCAGAGATTTAATCTGGACCGTTCATTCTTTGATCCAACGGTCTAGAATCATCCCGATAGGCCCAACTCCATTGGGTCCTACCCTTCCCAGATCAAATATCCACTGTCTATTTCTTGATCTGACAGTCTAGGTTAATATTGCCTTGGCTCTGCCCCACCTGTTATCACCCGAGCATCTATTCTTTATTGCGCTCTCTCCACAACCGTCCGATCTAAGACCCCTGATCTAACGACCGACGCAGAGCTTCACGTGATTTTTAGCCTGAAATTTAATTCTTCAAAGCTACGCAATATAGGCAGTTTTAAAAGGCCACGTGTTGGCCTGTAACACATATCACGTTCAAAAATGTAAAACTACCTTTCCTCCATTTTGTTGTGTGAAACCGGTAGTTTTCTCAGCCAAAACCACCTTTCCCATTCTTATTGCATCCCATCACGCTTTTTCTCCGCCGTTGATCTCTGTAGATCAACGGCCTGCATTCAATCTCGGTTTTAGTTCATCGCCCTCCGTCATCCTCCAAGGGACTCCATCGATCAACCTCCGTCGTTGGTCTTTGAGGCCGATCTCATCCGACGACCCAGATTCCTTTCGGAAACCCCGAATTTTGTTTTAACCATGTTTCCTCCGCCAAAGGTTTTTAACCCATTTCCTTTGTATATTCGCTTATGTTATTATAATGTTTCCCTTCTACATTATATTTTTCTAATCCATTTCGACCGTTGATCTCTGCAAATCAATGGCCTTGACTTAATCTCCCCATCATTTGTCCCAACTGCCTCTCCCTTAAACCTTTACTCACAATATCTGTCGTTGGATTCTTTCATCCAACGACTATGATTTGACCAAAACCTCTGAAGCAGTCTAAACCCAAAATATGCAGGATTTTCTAACTCTTTCTTGTTTGTGTAGGTTTTAATAGTTTTTTCAAAAGTTTTAAAAATAAATTAAAGGCCGGGGATGACGATCCCACAGGCCTTTATTCATCAAAGAGATTGTTCCACAAGGTTTCCCATCCATGTTTTCCGGTGCCTCATGAACACTGGCACCATTATAAAAGCCCCTATAATGCCTGCACATCAACAAGACACAACAAAGCTAAATCAAAAAAAGCGTATCAGTGTTAAAGACCCAATCACAGCAGAGATAAATAATTGAAGACGGTTTACATAGTTTCAAGGGATTATTCCCTAAATCGATTATTTAAAGCATAATCCATTCAATTAAACAAAGTGTGAAGAACTAAAGAAATTTTTTTAGGACTAATTATGCCTAACACACAAAATTAAAGAAACTTAGCCGTGTTTAAAGAAAAACAATAATATCAATCAGTCCGAGAAGCCTCCACTGCCACATCAGAGGCTAATTGAATCCTCTCAGCTTCCAAAAGCCACCTTTAGCCTCAAAACATTCAAAACATGGCATAGTTATTACCAAAATAGAGGATTTTGCCTCAATACAGCTGAATAGTTATTCCAAGCCAAAGAGCCTTATTGCAAAATATCAGCAGAGTTATTGCGAAGATAACTAAGAGCCTTAAAGTCAACAAATATTCCCAGCAAGCTTAATACTTAATGTAAATCAATTAATACAAAGGAAATCTCTGTAATATTCTCCATTGAGCCCCTTAAAGGCCGATAAGCATTAAACTGTATTAATTGAACCTGTAGATATTTTCTCTCATTCCACCTCCTCATTATTCTATAAAATCTTCTTAAGAAGCTCATTGTAAAGGGTTGGTTGCAAAACTTTGAATTATACTTGTGCTCGAAATTTTCTATGTGTAAATAGTTCTCAAAGGCTCTTAAAGCTTTGTTTGTGATCAAATAAGCTAGGCTGAGAAGAGAAGATGATTGCTGAACTGAAACATTGGACTTGAAGAATCTAACTGGATTGACATCAATATACAAGTTGATTCTTGGGATCCTGGTCTATATCACTGGTGAAGTGATTCTTTCTGTGTTATTGTTTTCCTTTCATGTATTCCATTTTGTCCACTTATTCTCTGATAAAGAAGAACAAGCATAGAGTTAGGATTTACTGTTTAACAGTACCCTTCTCTGACTGATGAGCTTTATCTCAATGTTTTCCTCCAAATTGTGTGTTTAAGAAGGTCTTATGTAAAGTGTAAACATTATCTTGGAATGTTGGTTTGCCCCTGTCTTGATGTGCGAAGCTTGAAAGGAAGTTTTTGAATGTTATTTTCATTATGTGCTTAGTAGAGTTAGACTAGGAAAGTTTATGGTTTGCCCTGTCTTCTAGTTCTTTCTTCAAAGGTAATTCTGAAAGTTTCCCTAAGAGTATGCCGAAAGTGGTTTAGATTTAAAAGTATCTTATCTGATGTTAGGTTGCACTTCATTTTTCTTATCTGTTTTCATCCCCCTTGAAAGTAATTATGTGGATTACTCGATTGTTTTTCTGATGAGTTAGCTTTAATACGAACTTGTCCAAAGAAGTCTATGGTTATCCCTGTCCTTTGGTTAGTTTTAAACAGTTACTTAAAAGGCTTTTCTTGTTTGGAAAGACTGATAAATCCTAGTTGAAATTATTGTCTTTTTATACCCCTTCAACATTTTATTGTTCCATTCCATCATTTAATCCAAAATATCTTATGATATAGATGAATTTCCCCTTGGACCACTCTTGAAATTTTTGCACAATTAAACCCTTTTATGACTCCATAACCCAATGGACTAAAAACCAGCATCACATCTATCCTATTAGCCAAATCTTGTTCTGATTGCTTGCAACTTCACACCTTTGAAACTCTTTCATTTCAGGACCATCCACTCAACTAAAAATCATTCTCAACCATCCAAAACCAAATCAAAACCCTTGTTCTTAATAACTAGCCTAATATCACACATAAAAGCCTTAAAGATAAATCAATCTTTGCACTTATAGAGATATTACTCTTTGGATTCAGGAGGGCTAGATCCTAGAATTCCAAAGTGGTTCAAGTGTTATCCCTGCAGCTTTAGTCTCACCAATCTGCTAGAATTACAAGGAGCTAACATTTCTGGCGACTCCGTTGGGGACTTTCTGAGAAAATTTCATCCTAGACACTTTTGGGACCTCAGGAAACCTCTTAATTTAATAAAATTTGTTATGTTAGCCAGTTGAGCCACCATGCATAACATTTCTGGAAACTCCACTGGGGATTTTGAGTCAATTTCATCTTAAATAATCATAAGAATCAGAACACCCATAATCTCTTTAGATTGGTATTCATAATAAACATGGTGGTGGAACCATAAAACATTTTACCTCCTTAAAGAGATAAAAATTTTCTACCTAGCGACTCCACACTCTGCAACTCCCAAAAGACCAAATGACTCCACTGGTAGAAGACCTTGAACTGATTGAACAGACACAGTGACCTCTTTTTCTGATTTACAAAAATGGATTTCGATATAGAGAAAGAAGACAAACATATGCTCATGATGGAAAAATTGATGTACATGCTTGGAAGAAGGGTGGATAGGTTTATGGCCAATCTAAACATTGGTAATCCAGAGCAACATATGCCTCTCCCTAAGAAATTAAAAAATATACCATTGCAAGTCATGTATGATGAACAAGATTATAGAGAAAATAATCAAGAAAAAATTCTAATCATGATGGAAAATACGATGCACATGCTTGGAAAGAAAATGGATAGGTTGATGGCTAATATGAATATTGATGATCTAGAGCAACCTATGCTTTTCTCTGATCAAACACAAGCCCAATCACCTCAAGACCAAGACAGTGACCAAGATATGTATCATGATCAAAACCTTATAGAAGATAATGAGCAGACTTACAAATAAAGCAATAAATAAGGTTGTCAAGAAATTTTTGATTGCATGCCTATGTCTTGTACTATGCTGATAAGAGAACTTCATGACCAAAATGAAAAAACATATAGTGAGCAGTGCTTTGATGAAACAAGTAGCTACTTTCAAAACGCTGAATCTGATGTAAAAGGAGAATCAGCTCATATAGGGACTCCCCATATAGATTACAACCCATATCAGATTACACAAGAAGAGTGGCATCCTGATAATGTAGAAAAAAAACTCATGAACCTTGTATGCAAACTGAGTATCATAACAATCATGAGGAATTTTTTACACAAGAAAATCAGGAAACAATAGAAAATCCTCAAAGTTTCCCTGCTAGCACAAGTCAAGATCCCCTTGAAGAGGCTCAAGAAAACATCCAGCCTCAAAATCAGCTTTTACAAGAGACAGAGAACTATTTTACTTCTGTTCAAACAAACATAGAAACATATTCCCCTTTGACAGAAAAAGAGATAGATCAGACTATTAATAAACAGTCAGTCTCTGAAACTTATTGCAAAATGAATACTCTTGCTCAATCACATAGAGAAATTTGTTATAAATATGCAGAACTTTATTTTGTTGATCATGAGAAAGAGGGTAGCTCTTTTTCTGTTTATAGTCAAAGAAAAATCTCTCCTTTAACAGAAGAACAAATTGATCAAATACTAAGCAAGTAGCTACCCTCCAAACCATCATCTCAACCCGACAGTCATGAACATGGTGCCTATTCCATATAACAATCCAATGGCACTCGAGACAAAGAATATAGTAAGGAAATTAATGATGATACTGGAACTAGTCCTCTTTGGAATATGAATTTTGATGGGTCATGTACTAAAACTAATGCAGGTGCAGGAATATGTCTTTACAATACAGGAAACAATTATTTTGAAGCCTATTCATATAAATTGAACTTTCAATGCACAAGTGACATAGTAGAGTATGAGGCACTCCTTTTAGGGCTACATTTATTAAAGAAATCAGGAGCCCAGAAGATAACAGGTCACGAAAATGTAGAATTGGTAATTAGTCAAGTGAAAGAAGAATGCATGGTTAAACATCCCATACTTAAAGTCTATAAGGATGATGCCATAGATTTATTAAAATATTTTAAATATTTCCAGCTTATCCTTGTTCCTAAGGACCAAAACAATTTTTCTAGTGGATTAGCCCTTGTGGCTAGTACATGTCTGAGACCTTGGGAGAGAAAACAATATACAATTCAAGAAAAATTCAGACCAGCTATCCCAAAAAATAAAAGATACTGGCAAAAATTTCAAGGAGAAAAAAAAATAGAAGAATATCCTACTGAGGATATACCATCTTTTCAAGAAGAAACTTCTCCCATCACTGATATCAATCTACCATTCAAAGAACCTAAATTTATATCAGAAGCAAGAATAGATTTAGATAAAGAAGAAATTTCACTACTTGTTGTTCTGCAGGTTAATAATTATGATGCTTCCAAGCAACATACTGAAGAGATATTCCTCAAATCGGATGTCTTGGAAACAAATAATCTACCAATTGTGGAGGACCAAAAAGAAGAGAACTTCATATTTTCTTTTTTGATCCTTTGGAACAGTGTGTGGAAGTCCCAACCGGCTCAAATTTTAAAGCATGGATCCTCTGCAAGAGCCAAAGACATGAAAAGTTGTCACCTTCTGTGATAGCCTTGGTTTTGAAGATTAATCCTCAAAATTTACTATGGATGCCCCTCACAAATAGCCAGAGTTTCTTCTTCTTTTTTACATTACTCAACTGGCTACATTGGCACTTTTGTATCATATAAGGATGTGAATACTCCAAGATAGAATAGGTTAGATAGAAATGTCAATAAAGCTCAATTATGAGCAATTAGATAGTTGTTGATTTTTGTCTTCAAAGAAAAAGAAAAAATACAAAAACAATAGAAGAAAGAAAAGAGGGTAGATTTGTAAAAAAAATAAAGGTACAACCCCATACCAAAAAAGAGAAACAAAATCTGAAAGTGTGCAAGCTCAAATGCCACTCCTAAAAAACACACCCCTAGTTAGTCATATAGCCTAATCATGACTAATTAGTTTTAAATTTACTTCTGATAGGTTAGTAAATTAGATTTTCCAAACAACTTAATCTTGGCTTATCAGTTAGGTAGATTAGGGTAGAAAGATAAAGGTTCAAACAAGCTCAAAATCTTAACCTTAGTTTTCAAAAGAAGAATGGCTCTAAACTATTTAATTTTCGAGTCAAAGATAGAAGTAAAATGGTTCTAATATGCTCAAAACTCAAACCAGAGAACAAAGAAAAAATAGCTCAAACAAACTCAAAAACAGAGCCGAAGAAAAGAGAAGGATGTGCTGAAAAATTTCAGATCTTAAGCCTTCACCATTTTGATTTAATTTTCCTACAAATAAAATCTATGTGCAACTTGTTTTTATGCCATAGATCAGCAACAAGTTAGACTGTTCAATCCTGACTTGGATGCTTTTATTTTTCTGTTTTTGAAATTAGAGAATAAAAATTTGTTAGACAGTTTAATCCTAACAGATAGTAGTTAGGTAGATAAGCTTATGGACTCAACTGTTTAATCTGAGTTCATGGAGAAATAAGAAGTAGACTTAGATTATTTTTTTATTTCAAACGAATAAAATGCTTGTAAAAGAGTTTGCCAATACAAATTCACTTTGAAAGAAGAAAAAATGTTAGATCAATAGGATTGGGTAGGTAGAAAGCTTGGTTTGATAGTATTCCATTGTTTTTTATGGCTGTCAACATTTTCTGAGAAAAAGGAGATCATCCAAGTGAAGAAAGTTTCAGCCCAATGGATGAGGCAATGATTAGCCTCCCAGATAATACAAGTCTGAAGTTTTTGATGCATTCAAGAAGGCACCATCCCCATGTGGAGCCACTGTTAGCCACCTATAAAATTTGTCATATCAAATGGTGGCTAAATCATTTTTTGAAAGCCTTCAAGAAATAATTTTATTGCCAAATTATTAGTTCTCAAAGTCTTATGAAGATGACTTAATCTTGAGTTAATCTTCACTACTATTTCCCTCTCAATTCTGAAAAATCTGCTATTTTCCTGAAGAAAAGAATGCTGCAAAAAACTCCATTTTTCCCTCATTTTACCTCTTCTTCCACTCAAAATTAACCTCCTTTTTATCCCCTTTTACCTCATAAAATTCCTCTATTTTTCCTCATTTCCCTCACAATTCCCTTTAAACCTTTGAAAATTCCCTTTGAAGGCTTAAAAAACCCTTTTTCCCCTTCTACCAAAAGCCAAAAAAGCCTTGAGAATCTGTTATTTTGGCTTAGAAAACATATTTTTTGACTAAGGCCCTAAGTCCCTTTGGCCTTAACCCCTATCCCTTTTTCTTACATAAGACCCAGGGCTGTGACCCACTGTTAAACCCCTAGGCACTTATCGCAATCGGGGCATTCATGTGAAACACAATTTTTTTTTGTTATGTTAAAACCCTGATTGCGATTGGCTCCCTTTCTATAGACTCCTGATCCCTTGCTTCCTTTGTAAAACTAAGAGCCTGCAATCGGGCACTAAAACACAAAAAGACTTGGTAAAAAACCAATTTTCTCTTTGTATTTTGTTAAAAACCCACATTCCTATGTTTTTATTAAAACTCGTCGTTTCATTGTTTTAAAGGAAAAGGATCATTGATCTAAAAACTGATCAACGATCAATAAAATATCGCATCGGAGTTTTTCATTGGGCACATTTGAAAGGCCCCCTCCTTTGTTCTGATTCTAATGAGCCCCTTTTGTGCTAAACCCCTCAACCACTTCCCCACCAAATACCAAAAAGCCCCACAATCGGGGCACTAAACGTATTAAAAGCCCCTCCCCGCAGCCAGTTTCCCTTTGTATTTAATTTAAAACCCCATTTTTCATATTATAACGTAACCCGCCGGTGCATTGGTCGAAACGAATCCCGACTGTTGATCTTAAACCAATCAATGATCAAAAAAATCTCACATCGGATATTTCATTGGGTGTGTTTGAATATTTTATTGCTCCCTCCCGATTGGCAATCTCTCGATGGCTTCTCAGCCGTTGATCTCCCCCGCTAGGCCCAGATCTGACAAACCAAATAATTTTGGTTCATAAGCCCATCCCTCCACCTTTGGACCTCCAATTCATTTCCCACCGTTGATCTGATCCTCAGATCAACGACTCTCGTTCAATCACATCTACTCCCTTTGTCCCTGCCGATCACAATCTTCCAATTGCATTTGGGCTGTCTATGCATCACGATCCGATGGTCCAGATGAAAGCCCTCACCCTTTGTTAAAATTCATGAACCTGCTATATAAATTTTTAAAAAACGGATCTCCACCGTTGACCTCTGTAGATCAACGGCTCAATTAAATCATTCTCCACCCAACCTCTGCCTCATATGTCATTACATTAACCCCGAGATTTAATCTGGACCATTCATTCTTTGATCCAATGGTCCAGAATCATCCCGATAGGCCCAAATCCATTGGGTCCTACCCTTCCCAGATCAAATATCCATCGTCTATTTCTTGATCTGACAGTCCAGGTTAACACCGCCTTGGATTTGCCCCACCTATTATCACCCGAGCATCTGTTCTTTATCATGCTCTCTCCACAGCCGTCCAATCTAAGACCCCTGATTTGACGGCTGGCGCACGCAGTTTCGCATGATTTTTAGCCCGAAAGTTAATTATCAAAAGCTACACTATATAGGCAGCTTTAAAAGGGCACGTGTCGGCCTATAAAGCATATCACGTTCACAAAGGTAAAACTCCCTTTCCTCCATTTTGTTGTGCGAAACCAGCAGTTTTCTCAGCCAAAACTACCTTTCCTATTCTTATTGCATCCCATCACGTTTGTTCTCCATCGTTGATCTCTACAGATCAACGACCCACATTCAATCTCGTTTTCAGTTCATCGCCCTCCGTCATCCTCCAAGGGACTCCATTGATCAACCTCTGTTGTTGATCTCTGAGGCCGATCTCATCCGACGGCCCAGATTCCTTTCGGAAACCTCGAATTTCGTTTTAACTATATTTCCTCTGCCAAAGGTTTTTAACTTGTTTCCTTTTTATATTCACCTATGTTATTATAATGTTGCCCCTCTACATTATATTTTCCAAATCCATTTTGACCATTGATCTCTGCAGATCAATGGCCCCGACTTAATCTCCCCACCGTTTGTTGCAACCGCGTCTCCTTTAAACCTCTACGGGAAATCTTCGTTGTTGGATGCTTTCATCCAACGGCCATGATCTGACCAAAACATTTGAAGCAGTCTAAACCCAAAATATGTAGGATTTTCTAACTTTTTCTTGTTTGTGCAGGTTTTAATATTTTTTTCAAAAGTTTTAAAAATAAATTAAAGGGTAGGGACGACGATCCCCCAGGACTTTATTCATCAAAGAGATTGTTCCATAGGGCCTCCCATCCAAGTTTTTCGGTGCCTCATGAACACTGGCACCATTATAAAAGTCCCTGTAATAGCTTCACATCAACAAGACACAAAAAAGCTAAATCAAACTGAGAGTATTAGTGTTAAAGACCCAGTCACCACAGAGATAAAGAATTGAAGACGATTTACACAGTTTTGGGGGATTATGGCATAAATCGATTATTTAAAGCCTAATCCATTCAATTAAACACAGTGTGAAGAACAGAAGATAGAATTTAGGACTAATTATGCCTAACACACAAAATTAAAGAAAACTAGTGTGTTTAAAGAAAAATAATAATATCAATCAGTCCGAGAAGCCTCCACTGCCACATCAGAGGCTAATTGAATCCTCTCAGCTACCAAAAGCCAAAAGCCACTTGTAGCATTAAAAGATTCAAAAGATGGCATAGTTATTACAAAAACAGAGGATGTTTGCCTCAATACAACTGAACAGTTATTCCAAAGAAAAGAGACTTATTGCAAAATATCAATAGAGTTATTGCGAAGATAACTAAGAGCCCTAAAGTCAACAAATCTTCCCAACGAGCTTAATACTTAATGTAAATCGATTAATATAGAGGAAATATATTTAATCTTCTCCATTGAGCCCCTCAAAGGCCGAGAAGAATTAAATTGTATTAATTGAACCTGTAGATCTTTTCTCTCATTCCACCTCCTCATTCTTCTATAAAATCTTCTTGAGGAGCTCATTGTAAAGGGTTGGTTGCAGAACTTTGAAATATATTTGTGCTCGAAAGTTTCTACGTGTAAATAGTGTTGAGAGGCTCTTGAAGCTCTATTTGTGATAAAATAAGTTAGGCTGAGAAGAGAAGATGATTGCTGAACTGAAACATTGGACTTGAAGAATCTAACTGGATTGACATCAATATACAAGCTGATTCTTGGGATCCTGGTCTATATCACTGGTGAAGTGCTTCTTTCTGTGTTATTTTTTTCCTTTCATGTATGCCATTTTGTCCACTTATTCTTTGATAAACAATAGCAAGCATAGAGTTAGGATTTACTGTTTAACAGTACCCTTCTCTGACTGATAAGCTTTATCTCAATGTTTTCCTCCAAATTGTGTGTTTAAGAAGGTCTTATGTAAAGTGTAAACATTATCAAGGAATGTTGGTTTTCCTCTGTCTTGATGTGTGAAGCTTGAAAGGAAGTTCTTGAATGTTATTTTCATTATGTCCTTAGTAGAGTTAGACTAGGAAATTTTATGGTTTGCCCTGTCTTCTAGTTCTTTTTTCAAAGGTAATTCTGAAAGTTTCCCTAAGAGTATGCTGAAAGAAGTTTACATTTAAAAGTATCTTATCTGATCTTAGGCTGCACTTCATTTTTCTTATCTATTTTCATCCCTTCTGAAAGTAATTATGTGGATTACTCAATTGTTTGTCTGATGAGTTAGCTTTAATACGAACTTGTCCAAATAAGTCTATGGTTATCCCTTTCCTTTGGTTAGTTATAAACAGTTACTTAAAAGGATTTTTTTGTTTGAAAATACTGATGAATCCTAGTTGAAATTATTGTCCTTTTCCACCCCTTCAACATTTTATTGTTCCATTCCATCATTTAATCCAAAATATCTTGTGATATAGATGACTTTCCCCTTGGACCACTCTTGAAATTGTTGCACAATTAAACCCATTTATGACTCCATAGCCCAATGGACTAAAAACCAGCATCATATCTATCCTATCAGCCAAATCTTGTTCTGATTGCTTGCAACTTCACACCTTTGAAACTCTTTCATTTCAAGAATTTAAACTCAACTAAAAATCATGCTCAACCATCCAAAACCAAATCAAAACCCTTGTTCTTAATAAATAGCCTAATATCACACGTAAAATCCTTAAAGATAAATCAATCTTTGCACTTATAGAGAGATTCCTCTCTGGATTCAGGAGGGCTAGATCCTAGAATCCCAAAGTGGTTCAAGTGTTCTCCTTGCAGCTTTAGTCTCACCAATCTACTAGAATTACAGGGAGCTAACACTTTCTTTCACTTAGAAACTCATAAGTTACCCTATCAATTTCCCTAGCTGATTTACCTTTGACGTTCGTGTAGAAATGTCAAGCACATTTACCTTTTTTAAGACTTGGAATTGACAAAATAGCCTCCTTTGGAGATCTTCTTCTCTTTCTTGGGCAGTCATGTGTTGCTCTTCTTTTTCATTAGAACCAGGTCTTATCATAAGAAGAACAGAGCTTAAAATACCAATGAAGACCCTATAACCTAGGAAACCCTATTGATCTAGTGGGAAGGTTTTAACTTGGTCTTTTGACTGAAATTAGGCTTGGGATCTTAGTAGTGTAAAAACAAAGTTTTTGGCCAATTGGTATATTTGAATATATAGAAAATTATGTACTTGATTGATCTAAAGAGATCATAGGGGTATTCTTGATACCATCAAGGTTTGAGGAACCTGATGAAAATGGGAAAGAACGGGCTAATTTTTAACCCTAGATGAAAGTGAAAAAGTGGGGTAAAGGAAAAAATAGAGTGCTAGGATGATAGGTGGGAAAAAACAAACTAGATGAGTGGCATAAGCCCAGGAGGGGCCTTTTAGTAATGGAGTTAATCATGGACTGGTAAATAGTAGAATAATGAAAAATTTGTGACAAGGATAATGAAGGCAATGAGATTTGTAAAACTCACAATATTTAGGAATCTTGTTTTTAGAAATACGGGATTGATATTTAGTCATCTTCAGATAGTAAAAATTACTGATGAGTAACAGTGGCTCCAATTGGGGAGGGAATCTCCTTTTTAGGAGGTGTCTAGGACCTCAGAGTTGAAATCTCTGAGTTTTGAAGACCAGTGCCTCATCCATTGGGCATATTTCTCTTCTTTCATTTGCTAATGTTTCATTGAAGCTATGATCTTAAGAATCTTAAAGACATGCTTGCTTCAACCTCATTTTTACCTACCCTTCATACTTTTCCTAACATTTTTTCTTCCTTTGGGTGCACTTGGACTGGAAAACCCTTAAAATTATTTTTTTCTTTGAAAGGATAAAACAAAAACTATATACTTTTACCCTTATCACTCTTGAGAGTTCAGATTAGGTTAATGAACTCTCTTATTCTATACCTAGTGTACTTATTCGTCAAGATTAAGCTATTTGACAAACTTTTCTTCTCTAATATACTAACATCAAATTGAAAACATGACTAAACTAGGATTAAGCAATATGATTTGCCAGGGGCTGTGGAATTCATACAAGCTGCACACAAACATTATTTTTGTATAAGCAAAATTAGAAAGTATGAGGTTTGTGTTTCATCATTTGATAATCATCCCTATCTTTCTCTTTAGTTCAGATTGGAGCATTGAGAACCAGAATCGTTTGCTCCTAATCTATTCCTACTGAAAATTCAAGCTTAAATTGGTTGACAAGCCTTCTTTAACTAACCTATTAGCAAAAATTTAGAACATGTTTATCCATGATTAGGCTAGATGACTGAACAAGACTCTTTTTTCTTAACCGGTATTTGAATTTAGGCTTGCACACTTTCAACAGTACTCTTTTTGGGTATGGGTTGTACCTATTCTTTTCCTGCCCTCTTTTACCTTTTTTTTGTGCTTTTGTTTTTTATGATTTATCGTCATGCAATGTTATGCATAATTAATGAAAGCTTCAAAATATGAACTTTGCAAAAAATAGTGTTTGAGCATCCTGCCATTGATAGGACCTCTGAACACCTCCACTCCATCCAGCTCTTGTAAAAAGAAAGCATTGTTACCTCTAGCTGAATGAATGATGTAAGGACCCTTCCACAAATTTTCAAAATTGCTATGTTTTCCTTTGTCCTCCCTCCTGGAATCCCATTTCAGCATTGTGTCTCCAATGTGGAAATCATTGGCTTTGGTTCTTCTGTCAAAGATATTATTTATGTTGTCTTGCACTACTTGTGTTCTTTTGTAAACTTCTTCCCTTGACTGCTGCAAATGAATAGTTTGGTTCCACCTCCTTTTCATGTCATTTTATTCTGATTGAACCTCTTGAAGAAGCTTCATAATCGGAACTACAAAGGGTGTTGGGAAAACAACATCCATGCCATCAACCAGCTGATAGGGAGACATATTGATATATTTCTTAGTTGTTAGTCTATTAGTCCATAGTGCATGAACCAGTTTTCTATGCCATAATTTTTTATTCTCTTCCAACAATTTCTTGATGATGTTCATCAAAATCTTGTTAGAGGACTCAGCCAGTCCATTACCTTGAGGGTAATAAGCTATAGAGTGCCCCTGTTAATTCCTTATATTAATAGTGTAGTCCCTTATTATGTTAGTGTAGCCCCACTTATTGTTATTTTTTTACCCCTGTAACCCCCATATTATTATTATTATGCCCTTACATTATTATTGTTAGGTCAGCTAGGATTACATTGTGGCCCCACTAGGATTATATTGTGGCCCCATGGACTCCTATATATAGAAGGATGTTTTGGTCATTTGTATCATCCAAGAATTGTTCATTCATGTAATGTATTGGAGGTTTCCCCCTCGAATTGAATTATTTCTAAGGCTTTTATATCTCTTTTCTTCTCTTTTTGGAGCTGGTTTCACAACATTTGGTATAAGAGCTTTGAGATTCTAGGGTTTCAGTGCTCCAAACAAGTCATCGTGGCATTTTCGCTATCACTTTTTTTTATGAAGGTTCAGAATATGAAATTTTTAGAGTGCAAAGCCAAAATCTTGAGGAACATCTTCAAACAATTTCAAAGCTTCGTTCGCAATATTTTCATAGAAGTGATTTGTGCAAGTTAGGTCATTTTGCAGGCTCCTGAATTTAACATAAACAGGTCATTGTGGTATTTTCGTAATAATTTTTTTTCTACGAAGGTTAAAAAAATGAAATTTTTAGAGTGTGAAGCCGCAATCCTGAGGAACATCATCACAAAATTTCAGATATTTTCTCACAATTTTTTTGGAGATATGATCTATGGAAGTTAGGGCTTTTTGAGGCTTCTGAATTTCATCTCAAAGAGGTGATCGTGGGAAAATATTCATAGCTCTCTCTCTGAGAATTGGATTGGAATGCCATAAAAAGTGGCCACAAGTGCACGAAATTTATTTTCTTTTCTATAAATTTTAGGGCCAAAGGAGGAAACAGTGACACGTGGAAATTCATACAAGTTCCCTCTACTGAACCAGTCCATAATTAGGTCATCGTAGGAGATTGGGCACAACTTTGTCTTAAAGAATCCAAATTAGGTCAGACCTGTGGCATTCTAAAGAGAATTAAGAGAGATACCTCAGCGCCAAATTTTAGATATTGAATATTGGAAATCACAAAGGTAATTCAGTTTCAATATCGAGCTCCTCAAAATCAAGAAAAAAGTGTGCATTTGGTTTTTAAAATTGAATAACGTTTGTTTAAAAAAGAATTTTGAAGTGATTCCAAGGGCATATTTTAGAATTTTTATTAGCATTGGGTTCTATAATTCCTCCAAAAAATAATTCCATACCCATTAAGCCCTCAAAAAGATATACTATGACGCATCAAGAGGAATAATTGCAGTACTAGATATCAAAATTACGGTACCAAGTGAAACAAATTTCGATCTTACGAAGAGCAACCGAAGATGACTTAGATGGTTTAAAAGAAGAAATGAAGGCTAAGTTGGATGGTTTGAAAGATCAAATAATAGCTAATATGGATGATAAATTAGTGGAAGATCACATCGAGCATCAACAAAAAGTTCTCCAACTCTCAAAGGATAACCTAAGTTTGGTGCAGAATCTAATGAAACAACAAGAAGATCATCATCACATCGAAAGAATTTATGAAGCAGTCATAGAAACAAGAAATCGAAAAGTATGATAAATTTTAGAGTATCTCAGCAAGTGGAAGAACTTTCCTGTAGAAGATTCCACAAGGGAGAATGAGAATTTTATATAGAAGCATCAAGAAATAATCAAGCGTTGAGGAAAACACTTGTTTAAAGGAGAGGGGCATGTTAAGTCCCTATATTAATAGTATAGTCCCTTATTATGTTAGTTTAGCCCCACTTATTGTTATTGCTGTACCCCTGTAACCCCCATATGATTATTATTGTGCCCTTACATTATTATTGTTAGGTCGGCTATGATTACATTGTGGCCCCAATAGGATTATATTGTGGCCCCATGGACTCCTATATATAGAAGGACGTTTTGGTCATTTGTATCATCCAAGAATTGTTCATTCATGTAATGTATTGGATGTTGCCCCCTCGAAGTGGCTTATTTATAAGGCGTTGATATATATTTTATTCTCCTTTTGGAGATGGTTTCACAACAGCCCCAGTGTGATGTGATACTTGTAGAAGAAGTCCACCATTCTCTTGGACTTAAATGCTGCAACATTATTGGTGATGATCTTCTTGGGACAGTCAAATCTAGACAAGATGTTGGTTTCAAGGAATTTTATGATGATTGAGTTGGTAACATTCCTTGAAGGGATGGCTTCTATCCATTTGGTGAAATAATCGATAGCAGTGGGAATCCACTTGTGTTGGTCAGACGAGGAAGGGTGGATTTCGGCAATGAAATCTAAACCCCACTACTGAAAAGGAGTTTCAACACTAATAGGATGCAAGGGCAAAGGTAGTAGCTTTTTCTTTCCATCAAAGATTTGGAATTTATGGCAACT
Organism: Pinus albicaulis; assembly: GCA_034641835.2. Taxonomy (NCBI): domain Eukaryota; kingdom Viridiplantae; phylum Streptophyta; class Pinopsida; order Pinales; family Pinaceae; genus Pinus; species Pinus albicaulis. The sequence continues at coordinate 713,307,706 of CM076577.1, read as the reverse complement.
TGACACTAGCTTGTGAGTATCGGGGAAAAGAGTGGGCCAATAGTAACCAGCTCTAAGGATTTTAATAGTTGTGGTTTTCCAGTAGAGGTGACCTCCACACTCTCCTTCATGGAACTCATGCATAATTTTATCTGCATCATCTTCAAGAAAAAATTTGAGTAATATGCCAATAGAACTTTTCCAATACAAAGCTTCTTGGCCATTAGGATTGCTATCATTATTGTCACTGCCTCCCTCATTACTGCTGCTAGCATTATTGCTATGATTTTCACTGCTGTTATTAGCCTCTTCACTAAATTTTTGGTATTTAGTGTCACTATTTTCATAATCATCATCATTTCTATTAGTTACCATGTCCTCTGTTTCATCACTGTCCTCTTTATTTCCAACATCATCATAGCCCTTATCATCACTTGTGTTCTCACTGTTAGAGGTGTCATCATTATTTTCTTCATAACTGTTTGCCACTTTATTGTCATCTACCTCTATGTCTTCTAATTCATTTTTGACCTCTACCTCTTCTTCTTCTTCCTCTTTACTGTCCTCTTCTTCATCATCTTTCTACTCACTATCCTCTTCTTCATCATTTTCCTCTTTACTGTCATCTTCCTTATGGTCACTTTCTTGTTCACTGCCTAAAGCACTAGGAGAAGGTGAGGGAGGGGGATGGGATGATGAGGGTGCATTTGGCTGAAGATGGTGTTGTGGGTTTGTGAAGACTTCATGGGCGATGAAAACATCCCATGGAATACCCTTTTTCTATAATTGATGCAACACAACTACCTTGATAAGAGAATGGTGAAAAAGACTCTGCATTTGTTGTGAAGGATATCTCTTTTTCACAATATAGGACATCTTATAAATACTCCTATAGAGATAATAGGGAAAATGTAGCATCTTTACCCTAGTGAATATCATGAGAAATATTATATGGTATGGATAAAGCCTAGAAAACCTCCCCTCACATGTAAAATATTTCATGATGACTCTCATCAAGGGCGCATATCTCTCCAGCAAATGTGAAAAGGGAAAAATGGATTTGCAGTAAGCTTGGTATCTAGGTTTTAGGAAAGGTTCATAGTGGCTCAGATCAAAACTGGCCTGCCTGAACCACCTTTCTCCCACACTAGGTATCTCGGTGGCCATAGAAATAGTATTTGAATATAGCTTAAAATTTACCCTAGCCAAATTTACTTGATTGTCATGAAGGTTAAGGCTAAAAATCTTGGTCAGCTTAGGAGTGCTTTGTCCCTGTTGTAATTTTTCACAAAATTCAAAACAATCCACATTCTGGAAATATGAAACTGTCATAGGGGATGCCACCAACTCTATAGTGTTTAGTGGTTCAAACCTATTTATTATTCCACCCTTGTGCTGATGTATTCTAGGCTCTTTTCCTCCTTCACCATTGTCACTATTACCTTCCCTTTACATTTTGATTTCACTATTTCCTTGAAAAAAAAAACCCTAACTATGCTTGTGAAATGATATGAAGTGGGAAAATGAGATGGTGATGAGAAATGAATTTTTTTGCAAGTGGATGAAAGGGATGAGTGAAAGGGAAATTTGGGAAAAAATGAGAAGGTTAAATAATTCTGAATGAAAACCAACTGATATGCCAAACATTTCTATGAAAATACCTTAGTAATGATAAAAATATGACAGGGCGAGGTAATTTAATGTCTGTTAAACACACACACGGTGGATGGAGATACTAAACACACAAATAGGAAAGATAGGAATTCGTTTCATATATTATTCACCAGATATGTACATCTATAATTCAATGGTGTGACTCTTGGATTCATCTTCCAAGGTAACTTGGACTCCTTTGTGACTATTCGCCTTCCACACCTACCCATAAAGGATTAGGTGTTCAAAATTCCCCCCCTTAATCCGAAGGGGTATGTGTGAGTTCAAGAAGAGAGTTGTACTACAAATCTGCAAAGTATGAACGGAAGCACTTAGGCTGAACCAAATCTCTAAAATGTTGGCATAAAGAGGTGGTTTAAGGATGACCACCAACACTGGAATGCAAATCTTATTGCAGTTCCCATAACTCTTCCAAATCTGGCAAGAAGTTGAGGGCTTATGCTAGAGGAAGTGTCCCTCATATTTGAAGAGGGAGACATTCAACCTAAAATAAGGGAAGTCTACAACCTGTGATGTTTTAAGGATGACTCCAACACTAGAACACAATGCTTATTAAAATTCTTGGAACTATTCCAAATATGGCAAGAAGTCGAGGGCTTCTGCTAAAGGAAATGTTTTGAAAGAGGAAGAAGATAAACCTCACATAGATGGTTTAAGGTCGTCCATCAACCAAAGGAATGCTCATGGGAATCCATGTCTCTGGCTATAACTTTGAATCTGAAATGAAAAATTGTGGCTTAGGCTCGCTTGAACTGCTATGTCTCTTCTACAATCTGAATCTAGAATGAGAGATTGTGGCTCAGGCTCGCTTGATGTGGTGTCAAAGCTTGTAGATGACCACCATTTTTCCCCTTGTTAGGTACAAGGTGAGATGATAGCGAAAACTCAACTGTAAGATTTTTCAATATTCGAGAACAAGTTCTAACATGTGACTTAAACATCTTCTTGGTTGTTGATTCTCATTGCCAAGAAGCAATTCATCCAAGATGAATCTTTGTTCTTGCAAGAGGCTTGTTTTTGAAGCATCTATGTGAAGAATGGGTGTGTCGACCACAGTGATTACATGGGTGAAGATGGAAACATTGATCCTTTAGATGGCCAATGTGATCATAGTGTTGGAATTTTACAATCTGTTGTTTCTGTTGTGGAAGAGGGGCGGGATTTGGAACAGCTAAATGTGAACTATCATAAAGGAATCCGGCACTCTAAAATTGAATGGGATTGGAGTAGTCCGAAATATGAAAGGACAATTCCTTTTGATATCCAAGACCAGTTATGTGCTTGTTATGGACAAGCTATTCCCAAGGTCTGATGATGGGCTTGGGAAGTGCAGACTAAGTTGTTGCATCTGCATGTAAATTTGGTCTTGTACAAGGAATTGAATGTGAATCGACTGCAACTTTATATTCTTTCTTCTGATGGGAGTCCCTCTCAATTTTCTAAACAGAAACAGGTTCAAAATGATGACTCTTTTTCTAAATTTCATCTTGCTTAAGCCAAGACTCCAACTGTGAAAACTCAATATTGTCTTCTGCATCTTACACACAAGTTTGAATATTAAAAAGAGCGTTCTTGCTCATTTTTACCATAACATGAAAAATGGAATGAATGAGGTTATTAAAAAACTCTAATGCATCATTGATTTTAGCCATTTTCTCAACAACTCAAAGTCATACTTCAAACACTGACTGCAACTATGAATTAAGAAGCAATGCCCACTCACAATGTTAGTACAATACAATGTCACTGCAAAATATTTTTGTAAATGTGTAGTAAAAAGTCACTGTGCAATAACCCTTTAAGGAAAATGATTTCTCTCTTCTTCAAAAGAGTTTTTTTACACCAACAAATCTAATTTGTAGAGAACGAACCGCTTCATACAACTAAACTATTTTTATCCCTTCTTTAATGAACAGGAAGAATTGGAAACATGGAACAATGGTGTCCAAAGTTTGCTGAATTCACTTCACACGTTGATCTACAATATATTTCACATGGATATGAAGATTTCTATTATGGCTATAAGAAATCAAAGTGGTGTCCAAATTTCAACCTTTCATATAGAGATGTTGAAGGCATTCTCAATAGTTTAGCATTTGATATCAAACTTTTATGAAGACTAGAATTCCACAACGCACAAATATCTCATTGAAAATAATGCTCAGTTGCATAGGAAAAATATCGATGAATTAACACATCACGGAATTTTAAAGAATATGGAGGGACATTCCAATCCATAAGCGTAATTAATATATGCATATCATATATATATATATATATATATATATATATATATATATATATATATATATATATATATATATATATATATATATATATATATATATATACCACTGCTCCATCATACATATATAAACCAAGACATATGGATATAATGAGTCAACGGTATATTTAAAGAGGAGAAATTTCTCACTTACTTCTCAAAGCATGCATGACTTCTCACTAAATAGAACGGCTACATATTATGAATCGTCACCAGAACAGGAAAATAAATAGCCAGCTACCAATTCTCACATCCCAATGTGGGAAAAATCATCTACTTCACTTGCACGGTCCACGACGCTTCTACATGATGCTTCATTTCCCATGGAATTTTTTTATTTTTTTTAATATTCACCACAAAACTCAATTCTACAAATAAAAAATTTGTAAAAAAAATTGGGAAAAGAAATCAAAGGTGTTATCTGAGGGAGGGTTTATTTGGGGGAGGTATTTGCTAGGGGAGGTGATTTTTGGGGGAGATGATTACTAGGGAAGGTATTTTCTGGGGGAGGCAAATCTGTAAAGAAATGAAGCATCATGTGGAAGCGTCGTGGACTATGTGAGTGAAGTAGATGAGTTTTCCCACATTAGGATCTGAGAATTGGTAGCTGGTTATTAACGTATCAGCTTTGATACCATGTTAACACACACATGGTGGATGGAGAAAATAAACACATAAATAGGAAAGATAGACATTCATTGCATATATTATTCACCATAGATGTACATTTATAATACAACGGTGTGACTCTTGGATTCATCTTCCAAGGTCACTTGTACTCCTTTGTGACTCTTCGCCTTCCACACCTACCCATAGAGGATTAGGTGTTGAAAAATGTCAAGCTTGGTAGTGTGGGGGATTGGCTTTTCAAATGGAGTGAGTATCATGGTAGATGAGAAACTTCTCAACAAGGCAGTCTCAGTGTGCCCTTAGCATGCAGATGGATGAGTGTCTTTTAAACAGTAGTGTTTTTAGCATGGAGACTAGGTTTTCCTTTTCTTTTATGGTTTTTAGATTCCTCTCTAACTTCACATTATCAAATTGCATGAAAGAGGGAAAGGAATCCATATACCTATAAAAAAATGTTAGGAAGGCACCTAGTAGAAAACTGGAGGGGTTTTTGAGATGTTTAAATGCTTTCACTGGTGAAGAGGCCCTCCTGACCAATAGTGCGGCACCTGAATGTGCTGTCAGGTGGCTGCATGTACTATTGGGTCGGAGGAGGGCATAGCACTGAATGGGAAGCGATGGGATAGTTGTGTGAGCATAAGACCGAATGCACAACACAGGAAAGGCTGCACAGGCCTGTCGGGTTGCTGAATGGCTAAAAGTGCAACACGTTCACTACTGAATGCGTCATTGGCACGAGTCTATTAGGTGAGCGGAAATCCGAACGGGTAGCACGGGTAAGGTTTCATGGGCCTGTCGGGCCTCTGTTGAACGTGTAGCGCAGGAAACGTTGCACGGGCCTGTCGAGCCTCTGTCGTACATGCAGCGCAAAACCCTCCTTGCCAGGCCTGTCGGGCCTCCTTTGTGCCAGGCTTGCATGAGTAAACATGCAATGCACACTTATAGGCATGCAATGCAGTGGTATTTTATACAGGGAGACCGCCCAGGAGCGTAGCACACGACTCCACGCGCACAACACAAGGTATCTTGCCCAATTTTGCTAGAAACTCAAAATTTCTTCTTTGATTGCCTTTGATGATCTTTGTAAAAGAAAATTGATTTGCTAAAGGGTTGAAAGGGCCTTTATAGCTAAGGAAAATAGATTTAAATTAGAAAACCCTCTTTGATAATGTTTTTACTCCTTCTCACGTTTTCACTGATATTCCTTTGTCTCTTTTTGTTGCAGGTAAACAGATGATGAAGTTGGTCTTTTGCTACTTCATTTGTTTATTTAATCTCAACCATGGGCCTCTTATTATTGATCATTGCACATGATAAAATCACCCTTTGACAGGAATTATGAAATTTATAATCATGCTATTACCTTCTTTGACCACTTCTGTTTTGCAGGTGTTTGAGTTTATGATTTGAAACTTGTCGATTGATACTCTTCACCTCCTTGTTCTACAGATGTTGTTTGAGTGACAAGGCTTACTTTCTTTGGGTGGTTTATGTCCTTGAAAATTTTCACTTCAGCAGGTGTTATGAAACCCTGATGTGACTTTCCCCCTCTGATCCTTGAAAACGTTGAATTCACTTTGACAACTTTAGACATTTACACAGTGGCAGTATTGTCAAAATTTTATATTTACCTTGGAGCTTATACCATATTTTTCTATATTTTAACCACTAAATGTAGATGACTGAAATGAGAGCTTGACCTTCCTTTATGTTTCTTGATGCATTTGGTTTCTATTTGGCATACTGTTGATTCAATCAGGTTTAGAAACCTTGATCTCTCCTTTAGACTATGTGCTCCTTTCTTTCCTTTAGAAATTCATTAGTTACCCTATAAATTTCCCTTTTTGATTTACCTTTGACATTCCTACAGAAATGTCAAGCACATTTACCTTTTCCAAGACTTGAAATTGATAAAATAGCCTCCTTTGGAGATCTTCTGCTCTTTCTTGGGCAATCATGTGTTGCTCTTCTTTTTCATTAGAACCAGGTCTTAGCATAAGAAGAAAAAAGCTTCAAATACCAATGAAGACCCTATAACCTAGGAAACCCTAATGATTTAGTGGGAGGGTTTTAACTTGGCCTTTTGACTAAAATTAGGCTTGGGATCTTAATAGTGTAAAAAAAAGTTTTTGATCAATTGGTATATTTAAATATATAGAAATTGATGTACTTCATTGATCTAAAGAGCTCAAAGGGGTATTCTTGATACCATCAAGGTTTTAGGAATCTGATGAAAATGGGAAATAATAGGGTGATTGTTAACCCTAGATGAAAGTGAAAAAGTGGGGTAAAGGAAAAAAATAGAGTGTTGGGGTGATAGGTGGGAAAAAACAAACTAGATGAGTGGCATAAGCCCAGGAGGGGCCTTTTAGGAATGGCATGTTAGTTATGGAATTGTAAATAGTAGAATAATGAAAAATTTGTGACAAGGATAATGAAGGCAGTGAGATTTCTAAAACTCACAATATTCAAGAATCTTGCTTTTAGAAATCTGGGACTGATATTTAGTCATCTTCAGATAGTAAAAATTACTGATGACTAACAACAAAAAACCAATTCTTCAACCTTTTAAATCTTCCAGTACTTGTCTCACATTAGAGTTCCATAGGATTGCATAAAAAATACTACTCCAAATAATTTTGGTAGCTAGCACTTTCAAAAAAATAAAAATGTTTTTGAGCCCCCATCCCCCCCAATTTCTTTGGGCTAGCAATTTTTTTCTAGCTTGCTAAGTGCATCACTTTTTGTCTTTTTCCTTTCCAAATAAAATGTAAACATAAACTTTTATTTTTTTCTAGAATTTTCATTGATACACTAAAATATCCAACCAATATATTGGGATTTCTTCCAAAAATAATTTTACTAGGACCAATTGAAGTCCCAAAGTGATCCATCAATTGCAGTAGTGATTGTTGTAACATTCCACTTTTTTTACCATACAGTGCCAATTAGAAACTCGGTAAATATAAATGATAAAAAATATATTTTATTCCCTTATCTAAGTGAAAAACGCTAGAAATGAATATTTTTTTTTTCAATTTAAAATCAAACTTTCAGGAACTCCACTAGTTCACATAACTGACATGGAAGGACAAACTGCCATGCCTACAACATAATAGTACAATGCAATTATGTTCCAAATACTTCTCCATTCTTCAATCAAGCCATGTCCAAATAGGAGAATGTAAAAATAAATAACTATGTATGAGTTTTATTAATGTGTATACTTGTATACCATTTACTCTCTTCCCTTGTTGCTTGGTTGACAAGAATACTTAAGCCTTCTTCCACCAATAGGAACATAAAAGTTGAAATTAGACATCCTTGTCAAATTCCTCTAGAAGATTTTAAAAAAGAGATGATATGCCATTGACTAGTAAAAATGATCTAGGTGGATATTGGTGGCCACCTACCTATTCCACTTAGACCCCCACCATTTCTTCTTTCAGTTCTTTAGTTTCCTTAATTGTGACAGAATTTACTATTTTTGGCAGTTTTTTGGGTCCTCAACATCCAGAGTCGTTTTGAGGCCCTAAACGATGTTTTTTTGGAAAATAAGATCCAAAAAGTATGAGTCTTTGACCCAATATTTGTTGGCATCAGTTTTAGTCCTCAAATAGATATTTCTAACCAGGTATCGTGTGTGTCAAATGGAGATCATATGCCAAATTTACGACCCTGAGAAATTGATGTACCAATTTACCCCAATGGGGCCCATAGTTTGGAGTTTCATGTCCTATGGTTAGATTTTTTGATGTTTAGGTGTTTCCATTATTTCTCAATAATAAATAGGCCTTCGAACCTCATTTTAACAAATTTCAGAGGTCTGTAGCCGCCACATCACTTCTCAGAGATAAGCTATTAGCGCCCTAGCTAGTTTATTTCCATTCTGTCTGTAAGCATATTTTAGTTATGTGATATTAATGAAATGAAGTCTTATTTCTGCTGCATCTCTACGTTTATGTGTATTTATGTATTTTATGTTGGAAATACTGAGAGGGGGGGTGAATCAATATTCCTTTCAATTAGAGAATTAGTTAATATTCAATTATTATCAGTGTTTGTACAACGATAGTAGTAAACAAAAGGAACAAAAATGCACATAGTTTTTAAGGTGGAAACCCACTCTGGCAAAAAAACCACCTAATTATTTTCTAATAATTCTTTAATATTCAACTCCAATTGAAAATAAAGCTCCAACTTCCTATAATATAGAAAAACATTCTTTTCCAGATCCCACTCGATGGATGCTCCAACGCCCAAGACTCTTCAGTAGTCAACTGAATGGATGCCTCGACACCCAATGAGCTACAACTCACCCTAGCACCACCCTACCACCCTATAGAACAATAAAAGAAGAACGGACTCCCATACAAGGGAAAATGGTCCACTTTACAATGATATAGAATGATGTAGAGGAAGAAGACACACTATACCATAGCCCCAACTATGACACAACCACCTAATGATGATCCTATACCTCCCGACACTACCTCTTCAACTCTTGGCAGATAGACACTAGTACAATTTTTACAATAATGCATTTACAATTACTTAGTACAATGATACCTTTACAATGACTGTATGCAGTGCTTCCCACTTGAAGACTTCATATGATGAGCTTCTTGCTTCTGTTCTGCACTTTTTTTGCTGCTCTTTTCATGCTACCCTCTGTTGTACCTTGCTTTGCTTTGCTGCCCTAGAAAGTCTGGTGCTTTGCAGCCCTTGACAACACATGATCTAGCTTTTTATTGCCTTCTAGGAGTTTGATATTGAATATAGTGTATCTTTGTTGTTTGAGATCCCCAATATGTGATTTTCAGTGTTGCAGTATTCCAGTGAGTCGTATTTACAATGCCACAGGTCTGAGCCAATTTGGATTCTTCAAGAGAGAGTTATGCCCAATCTCTCACAATGCCCTAATTATGGAATGTTTCCGTAGAGAGAAATTGTATGACATGCCATGTATCACTGTTTCTTTATTCAAATTTTGGATTTATAGATAAAAAACTAAATTTTGTGTAATATCTACCAATTTTTACAAAATTCTAATCTGATACTCAGAGAGAGAGTTATGACAATTTTCCCAAGGTCACTTCTTTGAGATGAATTTTAGGAGTCTACAAAAACACTAACTTCCACAGATCATATCTTAGAAAATATTTGTACCTTTATCTGAAATATTTACAGGAGCTTCCTGAGGATTTTTTCTTTGCCTCATAAAAATTTCATCTTCTGAACCTTCGTAGAAAAAATGTTAGAGAAAAAATTCTATGATGACCAGTTTCAAATGGCGAAATCTCTTTCATAAGGAGGATATGAGGATCAAAATTAATATAAATTCTTAGGTTGAGAGGGAATTCAACAAGTGAATGAGGGGGGGATTTTAGGAGATTAAAAAATATTAATTATGACTTTTCAATGACACATGCCACAACCCCATGGGGTTTTAGCCCACTAACTGGGGGTACAAACTTCAAACATGAATATCTCTCAAACCGTGAAGAATTATGTGGCATGCCATATATCAATGGAAACATCTCAACAAGCAGAAACCATCAAAATAATTCTTGGTCCAGAATATATTAAATTATTAGGTCAAAATTCCCATGCAATATTGGGGTAGCCCCTGTTGCTGCCTGGGTTGACATCAATGACAACCACTGATCAACAATATCCCCCTTTGGCATTGATGGAAACACAAGTACTACCCCTGTGATCATGACACCTCTTCCTACAACATTCTCTCCCCCTTTGACATCAATGGCAAAGGGTAACTCCTCCTGACACAAAACCATCCTATAGACCTGTACACACTTCCACTCCCCCTGACACACAACCATCCTATAGACCTGTACACACTTCCACTCCCCCTTTATATTATGAATAAGGAAAATCTAATGAGAACTTGGGAGAATCCCAAGCTTCTGGTAAATATATTCCAATGCTTCACGAGTACTCTCACGATAATCAACACTTCATGCCCAATATGCATCTGTAAAGGCATGAATAATGAAATTGTTACCCTTGGGATACCACAAGTGATATCCTGTTGTTCCCTTTATATATTGAAGAATTATTTTGATGGAAATAATATGTGATTCTTTCGGTGCTGCTTGGAATCTTGCTACTTGTCCAACTGCTTGCATAACATCTAGCCGAGAGGCTGTTACATATAGAAAACCACCAATCATAGATCTGTACAACCTTTGATCCATATCCTTAGATGAGTCGTCTATGCTCAATTTGAAACCTGTTACCATCGAAGTAAGGATGGTTTTGAAATCTTCCATTTTGAATTTCTTGAGCATTTCCTTGATGTACTTAGCTTGACATATAAATATTCCTTTCCCTTGCTGATATATTTGAAGCCCTAAGAAGTATGTCAGCTCACCAATTAAAGACATTTCGAAATCACTTTGCATCTTTGTAGAAAACTTCTTACTTATTCAATCATCATTGATACCAAATATTATATCATCCTCTTTAGCTATTAGATGTGCTTTAGTTGCTTCATCCAGAACATATATGTCGTTTGGAGCTTGACTTGCTGTAGCCACAATTTCACCATACCTGCCTTTCCTGATTTCACATTTTGTGGAGTTGAATAGTATTGTGTGTCCTTGATCACACATTTGTCCAACACTGAGCAGATTGTGATTCATGTTTTCAACCAATAGAACATTCTTGGCTAGAGAATATTTGCTTCCAAGAGTGACAGTACCTGATCCTATAACATTTGAAGATCCATCATTTCCAAAGGACACGGTTCCATCCTTCTTCTCTTTCAGAGATACAAATTTATTTCTATCTCCGGTCATATGCATTGAGCAACCGCTATCAACATACCACACATATTTTTTCTTTTGAGCCTTGAGAACGAGAGCACAATTATCACTCTTCTTCTTCTTCCATGTTCGTTCATTATGTGGCTTCGAAGATTCTTCTGGAGGATTTTCAAGTCTGCAGTCTTTGGCTATGTGTCCAAAGTTTCAACATTTGTAACATTCAATATTATTTCTTAAATGTTCAAATATATTGATGTTTCGCTGAGCCCTGGGAGGTTCATATTTGACAGATCTCCTGGAATTGTATTCGTTCCTAGGGTACGTGCGACATTCTACAGCTTTATGACCAAATTTTCCACATGAATAACAGTAGCCATAAAAAATATGTTGGTACATGGATGGAAATTTTCGTCGAGGAATTGTCTTCCAAGGCTGTTCTTGTGAATCTTGTCCAATGAAGTCTACATGCATGTCAGATCTCATAGGTTCATTGTATTTTGTTGTAGAAGGTCTTGCTTCTTCTTCTTTGTAACCGATGCCAGTTTTGTCATTGTAAGATCGTTGATTGTTGATGAGTTCTTCCAATGCCCTTGAGCTGTTGGCATAGTTTTGGATAGTTTTTCCTTTCTTCACTTCCTTACGCAGCGAGACTACTTCGGCTTCTAATTCTTCCCTTTCTTGGTTGCTTTCTTCCAACTTCTTTTGAAGTGACTCTTCAATGCATTTGTGTTCTTCAACTTCAATTTTGAGACCTTGAACTTGTTCTTCAAGAGTATTGGAACGGATCTTCTCTGCCTTGAGCTCTTTTATAAGCTTGATTGCTTCCTTAGAAAATTCTTCTATGGTCAATCCTTCTTCTTCGTTGTTTGATACCTCTTGTTTATTATGCTTGGCCATAAACAATACTCTCTCATTGGCTTCTTCTTCGCTGTCATTTTCTTCATCGGATGATGAGCTATCTTCTTTAGAGAGAAAGTTCCTTTTGGATCCTTGCTTGTTGAATTTCTTAAAGCCTTTCTTTCTTTTTGAGTTGCCATCACTTTTGTTTGGAAATTTTGCTGCAAAATGCCCAACCTCATTACAGCTGAAACATATCAATGGAATTTTACCTTTGAATTGTCCCTTACCAATTTGTAGTTTTCTCGTGAAGTAAGAATATTCTTCATCTAAAAGACCTTCTTCATCATCTCCCTTTTCTTCACACTTGCAGGTGCATGTATTTTCAATTGAAGGTTGTTTATCCTTATTGGTTTTCTTAGATGCAACGAACGCAGTTTCTAGATGCGAAGTACCCTCTTCTTCATCAAGTCTCATTTCATATGCTATGAGAAATCCATGTAATTCCTCTTTGCTGAGTTTGTCCAGATTTGCACTGTATTCTAAGACCGATACCTTTGGGTTGAATCTCCCTGGTAACGTTCTAAGAATATTTTGTATAATAGTCTTCTCGTCAACTGGCTCTCCCAATCCTTCCAGAGTATTGGTTATTTCATCAACGTATTGGAAGTATGCAGCAATGTTGCAATCTTCTTTCATTCTAAGTTGCTCAATTTTTTCTCTATAGATTTGAAGCTTTGCTTCTTTGACATTTGAGTCACCTGCATATATATTCTCAAGCTTTTCCCATACATTTTTGGTAGTTTTACAACCTAACACCTTATGAGTTAAGGATTCAATAATTGCACCGATAAATCTATTATCTATCAGCACTTCAATACCAAATTCCTCTAATTCTTGTTCATCTCATGATGTAAATCCATGTTGAATATTATGCATCCCATACTTCTTATTATACCTTGCGCTAAGAGGACCTCCATTCTTCCTTCGAGAGTTTATATAATTATTTTGTATTGAAGAGAGGTACACATTCTTTGCATGCTCTATGACCTCCTTCCAAGCTATTAAAACTTTAAACATTAATGGTTCAAGCTTCAAACCAATTGCTGGAAATACTTTCATAAAAGAATCAATATTCCTTTCAATTAGAGAATTAGTTAATATTTAATTATTATCATTGTTTTTACAATGATAGTAGTAAACAAAAGGAACAAAAATGCATACAGTTTTTAAGGTGGAAACTCACTCCAGGACAAAAACCACCTAATGCTTTTCTAATAATTCTGTAATATTCAACTCCAATTGAAAATAAAGCTCCAACTTCCTAGAATCTAGAAAATAATTCTTTTCCAACTCTCACTGGAAGGACACTCCAATGCTTGATATTCTTCAGTAGTCAACTGAACAGATGCCCCAACACCCAATGAGCTACAACTCACCCTAGCACCACCCTACCACCCTATAGAAGAATAAAAGAAGATGGACTCTCGTACCAGGGAAAATGGTCCACTTTACAACGATATAGAATGATGTAGAAGAAGAAGACACACTATACCATAGCCCCAACTATGACACAACCACCTAATGATGATCCTAGACCTCCCGACGCTACCTCTTCAACTCTTGGTAGATAGACACTAGTACATTTTTTACAATAATGCATTTATAATGACTTAGTACAATGATACCTTTATAGTAACTGTATGCAATGCTGCCTACTTGAAGACTTCATGTGATGAACTTCTTGCTGCTATTCTGAAACTTTGTTGCTGCTCTTGTCATGCTACCCTATACTTCACCTTGCTTTTCTTTTCTACCCTAGAAAGTATGGTGCTTTGCAGCCCTTGACAACACATGATCTAGCTTTATCTTGCCTTCTAGGAGCTCGATATTGAATATGGTGTATCTATGTTATTTTAGATCCCAAAAATGTGATTTGGGGTCCTATAGTATTCCTATGAGTCATATTTCCAATGACATAGGTTTGACCAAATTTTTATTCTTCAAGGGAGAGTTATGCCCAATCTCTCACAATGCCCTAATTATGGACTATTTCAGTAGAGAAAAATTGTATGGCATGCCACGTGTCACTGTTTCTTCATTCCACTATGAAATTGATAGATATAAAACTAAATTCCATGCACTATCTGTCACATTTTACATAATTCCAATCCGATATTTAGATAGAGAGTTATGACGATTTTCCCAAGGTCACTTCTTTGAGATGAATTTCAGGAGCCTGCAAAAACATCGACTTCCACAAGTCATATCTACGAAAATTTTGCGCATCTTGATCTAAAATTTTTATAGGAGCTTCCTTAAAATTTCAGGTTCACCTCATAAAAATTTCAGCTTTTTAACATTCATAGAAAAGACGTTAGAGCGAAAATTCCACGATGACCTGTTTCAGATGGCGAAATCCCTTTCATAAGGAGGATATGAGGATCACAATTTATATAAATTCTTAGGTTGATAGGGGCTTCAACAAGTGAATGAGGGAGGGATTTTAGAATCTTAAAAAATATTAATTATGACTTTTCAATGACCCATGCCAAAACCCCATGGGTTTTTATCCCACTAACTCGGGGGTACAAACGTCAAACATGAATATCTCTCAAATCGTGAAGAATTATGTGGTGTTCCGTATATCAAAAGAAACATCTTGACAAGTAGAAACCATAAAAATAATTCTTGATCTAGAATATATTAAATTGGTAGGTAAAAATTCCCATGCAATATTGGGGTAGCGCCTGGTGCTATTTGGGTTGACACAAATTACAACTGCTGATCAAAATTTTATTGTGTTTCTGCATAAGTTTGTATTAGTGGTATTAGAGTGGTCTGATATTTCTCCATACCTTTTTTAATGTGCCTAATAAGGTAATGGGATAAGGATTTAGGGCTCAATCTAGTTGAACCTTTCCAAGGCCATCCTCGTAAACCCCAACAGTCACCCATGGGGGACGAAAATAAAGATGGGGGAGCAGGAGATCCTACCAATATATTGCTCGAGGAGGCCCTTGAGAAACAAAGGAACATGGTGATGGATACATTTTCCAAGGTTATTCAACGATTTCCCACTGATAGCACATCTACATCCAGAAACTACTTTGGAGGCGCAACTCCTTTTAAGGTACAAGAAAACTTTGACAATCCCATATTTGAGGGACAAATACATGTAAAAGTTGTAGATAGATGGTTGAATCTATTAGAAGGATATTTATTGGTTCATGAATTTTATAATCAAGAAAATATCACTTTTTCACTCCTCAAAGCCACCCCCATGTCAAGGACCATTGGGAAATCTACTTGAGAAAAAGGACGAGAAGGAACCCTCTCTGTTTTCAGTCACACCCACTTGGAATTTTTCCAAGATCACATAAAGAAAAAATATTATCCCATGGGGAGATATGAGGACAAGTTCATATAATGGACTACGCTACGGCAGAAAAAGGATCAAGATGTGCATGAGTTGACAAATCTGTTCCATACCCTATGCAAAAAATTGGTTATCAAAGATTGAGAGAAAAATTTGGTGATGAAGTACAAAAATTATCTGCAAATATAAATTCAAGAGAAAATGGAGTTCATTGACATTTCCTCTCTTTGTGCACCATAAAATTATGCTGCCGAGATTGAGCATAAGTTAAAATAGAAGAAGCGGGAGTTTGGATCTGCGAATCAGAAGCATGGGAAAGGTGCCCCCAAACCGTAGAATAAAGGAAAAACCTAAGGTGGGGTGGTCCAGTATAACCCATCAAATCCACAAGCAAAGAACAACACCATGAAGCCAAATAAGGACATGCAAAAGTAGTATGAGTTCCATAAGATCTCTACTCACACAACAACTCAGTGTTGGGCCAAGTAGTCACTAGTGCCCAAGTTGAAGGCTTCTGAATCGGATCCATTCTTTGACTCTAAATTAGAAAACGACAAGGTTAGTGAAAAATGGAAGTAGATTATTGATACAGAGTACAACACCACATTTTCCACCACAAATATTGAAAAAGAGGAACTGAAATATACAGAGTAGGAGGAGTGCCTCTTCCATTCACAGATGTGGGTAAACGGTTCCCTGATGTAGTTCATTATCGAAAACAGGAGCCAAAAGGACCTTATTTTAGTAGAAGTCATGAAGAGGATAGGCTTACCGACCACAACACCCTCACAATAGTACACCAGTGGGTGGCTTCACCAAGGATGAGATCTATACGTCAACCTGCACTATCGCCTTCCCTACAACATCATGCCCTTCACAGATGAGGTATTATGTGACATTCCTCCTCTTAATGTTTGTGATGTATTATTAGGCCAACCATATTTATGGAAGAAACATGTTGTGTATGAGTCCTGACCTCACACTGTTATTGTTACTTTGGGCAATAATTTGTACAGGATACCAAAGGTAGCACCGCCTACTGCTATATCTTTGGTTACTACAAAAAAATGTAGTAAGCTCATTTCCAAAAAAAATAAATTTGTTTTCCTGATGATCTTCCCTTAGGGAAAGAAGAATTATGTGGCCACGACCTCCAAACAGGGCTCCTCCACAAAAAAATAACAAATAGAAAATGCCGTGGAGGAGTACATGGACATTTCACCTCACTTGCAATGGTTCCTCTACACTGTCAGGTCAAGCACCCCATGAATCTGACCCCAGGTGCACCGCTTCCCAATACAACAATATATCGATGTTCTATTCCAGAGAACAGAGAAATCAAGATGAAAATTCAGGAGATGCTACAGAAAGGTCACATACCATCGAGTTCATTGCCCTATGGGAGCCCAATCGTGTTGGTGCAAAAAAAGGATGAGACTTGGACACTGTATTGACTATAAGGCGCTAAAAAATATCATTATCTGAAATAGGTACCTGATCCCATGGATTAATGACCTTCTAGACCAATTCAAGGGGGGAAATTATTTTAGCAAGATCGACTTGAATTATGGGTATCACTAGGTACTAATCGGACCCTTTCATGTTTTGAAGACTATCTTCAAAGCCAAGGAGGGCCTATTAAAATGGCTTGTCATGCCTTTCGAGTTGACGAATGCTACCAAAAACTTCATGGGGATGATGTACAATATCTTGTGAACATTCACCAACTCATTTTTAGTAGTGTACTTAGATGAAATCCTGATATTCTTCCAGATATCGGAAGAGCACCTCCACCACATTCGACAGGTCCTCCAAACATTGTGGAAACACAAGTTGTGTGCCAATTAGGAGAAGTGCACTTTTTGCATGACCCAAGTTAAGTATTTGGGATACATTATTGATGAGCGAGGGGTGGATGTGGATCTGGCCAAGATCTAAGTAATTTGGGATTGGCCAACCCCAACCACTCTAACAAAGCTTTGTAACTTTCTGGGTGTTGCTAATTTCTACCACAATTTTGTGTTGGAAATCTCTCATATCACTTGGACCTTGAGTCAAGTCAGTAAGGGAGGAGCGAAAGAAGAATTATTTTGGTCTGAATCTCAACAAAAGGAATTTGTAGAGTTGAAACATTGCCTTTACTCTTCCCCAATGGTCACATTAGCAGACTTACAACAACCATTTGAGATTAAGAAAAATTCCTCTAGCTATGCTATTAGGGTATTTCTTACTCAGTATGGGAATCAAATGGCATATAACAGTGAGACATTGTCCGACACATTATGGAATTATCCCACTTATGAAAAATATATGTATTCCATTGTGCAGGCTTGCCGAAAATGGATGCATTACGTTTTTTGGAAGAAAATGGTCATTGACATAGACTACCAACCCCTGTAGTTCATATAGACACAAGCAAAGTTGCAGAAAAATCACCATCATAAGTGGTCCACATATATACAACAATTTCATTTGAACATCAAGTAAAAAAAGGGTAGAACCAATAATGTTGCAGACTACCTTAGCTAACCACCTATCGTGGAACTAACCACCATGCTCAACTCTTATGGGCACGAGACTTCTAATTGTTCACTTCTCTAAAAGAGCGATACAAAATTTGGCCACATATGCAAGACACTCTTGGAGAGTAACGAAGTTCCAAATTTTCACCTCTAAGATGCATCTGGGACACCTTTGTGTTCCATTAAGCAAGTGTGCTAAGATTATTTGGGAAGCATACTACAGTCAGGTCACTGGGCATTTCGGGGTCGAGAAAAAAGTGCTAGTACTGCATAAGTATTTCTATTGGCCAAGCCTTCAATAGGATTTTAGGAAGTACATCAGATCCTACACTTCTTGTGCCATTGCCAAATCGACCATTAGGAAGAAAGGCCTCTATAATCTATTTCCTACCCATAATCAACCTTGGAAATCCATCTCCATGGATTACATTTCAGGCATTACTTCTACTAAGCATGGAAATGACTGTGTTTTCATGGTCATCGATAGATTCTTGAAGATGGCCATTATGGCAGCCTTCAAGAAGAATATCACAACATAAGTCACTGATAAACTCTTCTTTGGACGAGTATGGGTACACTTTTGGATCCCATGGTATATCATCTTAGATTGGGACAGAAGGTTCCTCAGTACATTTTGGTCCAGCCTCTGGTCAATGCTGGACACGAATCTCAACAAGTCCACAACTTTCCAACCCCAAACTGATGGCAAGATAGAGGTCGTCAACATGATGATTGTACACATTCTATGAATGTACAACTCAAAGAATCCATGCACATGGGATTATAGCCTCCCCCATGTACAATACAACTATAATTGTGCCCTCCATAGTTCAAAAAACCACAACCCATTTCAGGTGGGCTTGGGATTGCAACCACTATGTCCCATTGACGTAGCCATGCCATTTGCAACTACTCAGGCCAATTCAACTCATGTCTAGTCTGAAGCTGAAATTTCGAACAAATTATTTGAGTGCATTTAACAAATCTGAAAATAGGTTCATGACATATTGGATAGAGCTAATGCTAAGAACAAGCAGCGACATGGTCAGCATCAGGTGCCATACAACTTCCAGGTGGGTGACAAAGTGTGGCTACATTTGTAGAAGGAGCGCCTCGCTAGACCCCACTGGAAGCTTTACCCACTTTGATATGGGCCATAAACCATCACCAATGTTATATGGGACAATTCCTTCAATCTTAGTATTCGACCATTCTTTAGTCTGCACCTAGTGTTCAATGTGGACAACCTTCGACCCAACTTTCCACCTCTAATGGACACATCCAACATAGCAGAAAAACTCACACCAACAAAGTTAAACCCAGACTGCATGGAACAAGCCGTAAATGATCATATCAAGGACACACATATCAAGAACACCCACCAACAAAGGATCTATCTATATCAAGTTGTCAAAGCATGCCAACTACTTCACCAGAGCAAGTGGCTCACGAGGGACCAAGTTTAGGAGAAATTTCCTCATCCCACATAGGAACTCAATGCAATGGGGACCACTGCTTCCTAAGCGAGGAGGAATGGTCCAGGTGGATATTGGTGGCCACCCACCTATTCCAATTGGACCCCCATCATTTTTTCTTTCAGTTTTTCAGTTTCCTTAATTGTAGCACAATTTACTATTTTTGGCAGTTTTTCGAGTCCAGAACATCTGGAGCCGTTTTGAGGCCCTGAATGATGTTTTTTTCAAAAATAACCTATGGAAATAGGAATATTTGACTCAATATTCACTTTTAGCATTTTTAGTCCTTGGTTAGATATTTATAACGAGGTATCATGTGCGCCAAGCATAGATCGTATGCCAAAGTTATGACCCTGAGAAATTGACGTACCAATTTACCCCAACGAGGCCCATAATTTGGTGTTTCATCTCCTATGGTTAGGTTTTTGGATTTTTAGGGTTTTCCATTGTTTCTAAATAATAAATAGGCCTTCAAGCCTCATTGTAACACAGTTTAGAGGCTTGATAACGCCACATCTCTTCTCAGAGATAATCTCCCAGTGCCATAGCTAGTTTATGCCCATTCTGTATTCAAGTATATTTCAGTTATGTGATATTAATGAAATGAAGACTTATTTATACTACATCTCTACGTTTATGTGTATTTCTATATTTTATTGCGTTCTTTCATAAGTCTGGATAATTTTTTTTTTTTCTAAAGTGACACATACCATTATCCAATCACTAATATCAAGAGGAAGACCAATTTGTAGTAAAAATAGTCTCAAAAAGACCTAATTAAGTCTATCATAATATTTTACCAGATCAAATTTTATCACTAACCCTTGGAGCTTCTTGACTTTCATATTGTGTATTCCTTCTACTGCTAATCCAAGAACATTGAGGATCTATATTTTTGTGAAAAATACAAACTATTCTTTAGATAGACCTTTTGATAGCTTTTCCTTCAAAAGGTGAGCTAGGATTTTTGAAACCAAATTGTATAAGAATTGCATCAAGAAATAGGGAAAAACTATTCAAAATATTGAGGGTTGGTCCTCCTTGGAATTAACGCTATGAATGTGGCATTTATTTCCCCTCATTGTTTATCCCACTCTATTTTCTTCAGTGATGTTAAGTAGATCCTCCGCTAGGATTTCAAAGAAATCTAAATAAAATTCTCACTATCCAACCATTAGGTCTTGGGATATTTTCATTATTAGTCTTTTTATAACTTGAAGAAGTTCCTTACAAGTAACTTTCTTATTTAAAACATCAATGGATTAATTATCAAAAATTATGGGAAGACGTATAATGACCTTGAAATATTATTCAATCCTAAGAACCTCTAGCTCATGAGATAAATTTTGGAAGAAACTCAGAGAAAAATTAATGAAACCTATTTTTGAGGAAATGAGATACCATATTCCCTAGTCATCTCCCATATGTGTTTGGTTACCTTCTGGTGCTCTGCAAAATTATGGAAAAAATTGGTATTGTTTCCCCCTATTCAAGTCAAAGAGATTGATCATGTAGTCACCAAGTTTCTTCCTCCTCATCCATTAGTGCTATTTTCTTACTTTCAAAATTTCAAACTATTCCTAATTCCTCCTAGAAAATTATTCAAGATGGTCAAAGATATATACAATTTGTTGACTAGAACATCCAACTTCTGGATCTTGTTCTTTTCCCTTTTCTGATAAGACTAATCCAAAATGATGACCTCTTGTCTCAACCTCTTTAGGTTACAAATGAAGTGTTTAATTGCAGACATTTTATTTGAATAATGAAAACACACCCAATTGGATCTTACCAAATTGGAGAAAGAAATTTATTTTATCTAGTGAGATTTGGATTTGAATGGTTCATTTTTCTTTTCTGTCTTCTTCCCAAGCTGTAGCAAATGGGGACATGATCTAACATTCCTTCAAAAAAATCACATGTCCATCTTCTGTAGTGCCTCATTATTTCAAGTAAGTGACTTTCTAGTTGAAAATGATCCAACCTTTTTGTGATTCCTTCAAATCATGAAGTCTTATAATAACACATTGGGCATATCGAAACTAGTTCATTATTGACTAACCCTAGTTACTCTAATAATGTAATAAAATAATGGGCCAATGGATATGGTATGAAATGAACTACCCAATATTCCCTATTTGAGCTAGAAAATTCCAGGTATCCTCCCATGATACATAAAGGATATGAAAACAAACGTGATCCTTTTTCCTGTTCCTAAAATGACTGATGGTTTTTGTAAGGGCCATAACAATTCAACATCTTGAAATGAACCCGATCCAACCTAGTGAAGCCTTCTAACAAAATTATAAATGACTAGAAAGAATTCAATATCTCATCTATCCCCAAAGTCCATCCCATAAAAATAGCTTTCGATAGGCCTCTAGAGTCCACGATACGAAAATACCAACTAAATAAAAGAAAATAAAGAAAGTCAACCAAATTTTAATGAGTACACATTGTTTATTTAAACAAAAGGAGATATGGATTATATAATTGTATCAATTTATTGAGGGCTCATTGTTTCAGTTTCCTCACCATCCCTCTAATTTTCACTGAGAGGAACAACAACGTGAAACCCCACTATAAATCTTAATGTCTCTAAGAACTTGAAATAAACAACAAAAATGTAAACCATCATGTTATCTGATCCTTATATTCCTCCCTCTTAGACCTATCATTTTCTCAAATAAAATACCCTCTGTTAGGTTTGGTTTCCTTTAAAACCATGTGTTCCTTTATTTGTGCCTCTTTTTTAGGGGGGTGACCCACAATCTTATCAACATTCTGGCACAAAAACACTTCCTGTGGTGGGTTTTTTTTAGCCTAGGATTCCAGTCCTCTCCACTACCAAAAAACACTTGTCATATGGCCCCTTATAAAAAATATCTAAGTATTTTTTTTTTATCATTGGGGAATATTACCCTAGAGAGGTAGCAAACCTTAGTAAAGTTTTTTGGAACTTATCTAGATGATGTTTGAATACTGGTTTCCCCAAAAACATTTTACGCATTAATTGTGATAGTAACCTAACAATTGGAGCATCCTAGGGGGGCAAATACTTTAAAACTATGAGCTCCTGAATAAAATTAAAAAATCCCTTTACAAAGATATGGGTATTTTCTTGTTCTTTGTGGGTCTTCTACTCCTAAGTAGAATAGAGGCAGACACCTCGACACTCCTATCACACCCACCAACTACTATAACATCACATATTATTTTTAGAGGAGACTGCAACAATGGAATAAGGAGAAGGTTTAACAATGGACCAGGGCTTACCATGAGGTCTAGTAAAGATAGGAAAGGTTTATTCCCCCAAGGAGATACTAGAATTAACAAAAAAAATGTTCCTCGCTCCCTTCTTGATAAACACTGATTGAAATAGATGAATAGCTAATCGACTAACCTTTTAAGAGTGCCTCATACATTTCTGCCAACAAATCCGAGGAAATGAATAGCACTAGTCCTTGCTCAAAATTTTCCTTATTTTACAGGTGAAAGCCACCTTCCTTTTGGCTAATTTTTTATGCAAAAAATTTCTTATCTAATCCCCCCAATTCTGAAGCAGTATCCTCTAAAATTAATATTATTTTTCAATCTTAATTTATCTAAAGGTATCCATGATTTAACTTCAACCTCACCCTCTTCTTTCGTGTATATGAATAGGTAAAGAACATACAAATTCATCGTAAATTCCTTAAGTCATGAAATTAGGAATTCTCAAGCCAAGAGGTAATTCCATAATGTGAATTGTGGTTTTGAATTAATGGTGATCATAGATATATACATGGAGGGAGAGACTCTTGGGATTCATATCCTATTGTCTCTTCATATTCCATCTATCCTTATTTTGTATTTACATTATTTTACATATTCACCTAATCCCAAGGATTAGGTGACAAGATTCCCCCCTTAATCTGAAGGGGTGTTGGTGAGTCCAAGGATCGTTTTAAATCTTTTGAAATTTTCTCTTTCAAGCGCTTTAGGTAAGATGTTTGAAATCTGTTCATTTGTGGAACAATGGAATAGATGGATTGTCTTGGACTTAACATGATGTCGAATCAAATGGTATTTTTTATTGATGTGCTTCGTTCTATCATGAAATTTTGGGTTCTTAGTCAACTTGATTGCATAAGTGTTTTCAATCATGAGTGGAGTTGAATGAACTTGTTTCTCCTACAAATATTCCATAATTTTCCTGAGCCACACAATTTCCTTTGTTTCTTCACCTACTGCCACATATTCCACCTCAGTTATGGAATCTTTTGGAACTTATTATTTGCATGATCTAAATGAGACAACTCTTGATCCAAGACTCATAGCATAAACTGAAGTATATATCCCAATTTATTTGTCTCGATTGAAGTTTGAATCAGAGTATCCAATCAAGATGAAATTTATCACCTATTTATACTTGAGTCCAAAGTATTGAGTCCCCTTCAAGTACTTTAGAACTCTTTTTTCAGTAGACCAATGTCCCTCACAAGGATTTTGGATAAACCTGGAGAGGATTCCAACAACAAATAAAATATTTGGTTTGGTAGTAGTCAGGTAGTTGATACTTCCTATAGGTTTTCTAAACTTTGTTGTATCCTCCAATTATTTTCCTTTAATGGATGTGAGATTCAATTTTCATTCCATTTGAGTAGTCAAAGGATTGCACTCAACCATGCCAAACATGTTCAAAACATCTCCAATGTACTTCTTCTATGAGAGGAATATAAATTGTAGATGTTGAGTTACTTAAATACCAAGATAGTAGTGATCATAGCCCAAGTCAATCATTTCAAAACCTTTCCTAAATTACTTCTTTATGGATGCAAGGAATCTCTCATTGTTCCTTGTCATCAAAATATCATCTACATACACCATAATATGTACAACTCTTTTTCCAAGTTTTTTGACAAACAAAGTTGCATCATCAAGATCATAATGTTTGAAGTTGAGTTTCATAATATGGTCAGTTAACTTCTCATACCAGGCTTACGGTTATTTCATGAGTCCATACAAGGATTTTACAAGTTTTCATGCTTTTTTTTCTTGGACCTTCACAAAAAATCCTTTTTTTTGGGACATACAAACATTTTCTTTCAGATCTCCATTCAAGAAAGCGGTTTTTACATCCATTTGATGGACTCTCCAAATGTTCTGAGATGCCAATGCAAAGAGTGTCTGGATGGAAGTCCATTTTTCTATGGGGAGGAAGTTTCCTCATAATCGACCCCTTATTTATGTGCAAAAAAATTTTCCTCAATCTTTCCTTTGTGTTTTTGAAGTGAGACATTATATTTATACTTGTTCTTGTAGACACTCTTGCAGCGAATTGGTTTAGTTCCGAATGGAGGATAAACCATCTTGTAGGTGCAATTATTTTTCAAAGCATCATATCTCTTCTACATCACTTCTTTCCATTCATCATGAGAAGTTACTTATTTAAAGGAATTTGGTTCAAAATCTATAGAAAAATTCTATTCACAATTATAAGAAACATCCTTATCAACAAGTGACTTAGAATCATCTACATCACCTCCATTTTTCCTAGTGGAACTTCTTGTTCATGTCTTTCCAAGCTCAACGGGATTAAAATTTTAAAGTTTATTTGTCAGCCAGTTTGGAGGACCTTTTTGAGATGGCCTGGGCTGATCTGTTGATTGATTTGGGGCTAAATCAAAATTTAGTCTCCCAATTTTGTCAATCACGTCACTCAAAGTGTAATCTGTGGCTAGATCTTCATGTGGGGGAGAGAGTTATTCAGAAGAATATTACACATATTGATCTAGTATAAGAATCCCCCCTTCAAGATGTGGAATCTGATTATCAAATTATTGAAATAACTTTGCATTCCCTAATCTATCTAATTGATCATGCTGTCATTCAACAACATTGTCATCCTAGGAGGATTCAAGGAAGATGACATATCTAGATACTACAAAATTGCTATTAACTTCATCATAGAGATGATATTATTTGGATGTATTTGAATACCCCAAGAATATACACTTACGACTCCTTGTACCAATTATTTTTCTTTGTTTCTTATATATCAAGGCATAACAGGTGGAACTAGATATCCTGAGATGTTTTACCGAAGGAAAGCTTCCATACCACATTTCATAAGGAATCTTGTTTCTAATTGCATTAGAAGGGAACCTATTCCTTATATAAAAAACACATAGAAATGCATCAGCCCAAAATATCAATTTTACATTCTTGGAAAACATCATGGAACGGGGCCATATTTAAAATTGCTCCGTTCATTCTTTCAGCTACTCCATTCTGTTTGGGATTATAAGGCACAATTGTTTTATGTTTGATCCCATTTTTACGAATATATTTTCCAAATTCATTTGAAGTGTATTATTTTCCATTATCAATACGATTAGAGCCAATATGAGATTGTGCATCATTTTCAATCAATGCATGAAAGTTCTTGAATGTTTGAAAAGAATCAGATTTGTTCTTCAATTAAAAAAACCCAACACATTCTGGTGTAGTCATCAATAAATATCATCGAATATTTATTACAATTTGTAGAAGGAATAGGAATTAGGGAACATAAATCTGAATGAATGAGTGAAAGTTTTCTATGTGCTCTGGAATGTGAATCATGAAAATACTATTTTCTATGCTTTCCTAGAATACAAGCATCACATTGCTTAAGTTTCCTAGGAATTGTAGGCAAACTAGTAACACTATTTTTCTTCAACAATAAAAGGTTGTCATAGCTCAAGTGTCCAAATATATCATGCCATAAAATACTTGATGGAAATGTACCTTCATCATAGTGAGAATTGTATGCAAATTTTTGTGCATGAGAAAAGGTACCTTGAGGCTTTAGAAGTATTTATTCTTCTTTCCCTGTCATGATAAGTGAGTGATTTGATGCCTTTATGACCTCAAAATTTCCATAAAATATATGAATGGAGTGTTTCTGGTGGATGTGGACCAAAGAAAACAATTTTCTCAACTATGGGAGGTATAGAACATCATGTAGAAGAAAATCTAGAAGACTAGACAATTTGAGCATGATTGTGCCAAGCCCTGATGGCTTGAGTTTTGATTTTTCTACAAAGTATACTTCTCCATAAACATTGTCAGTCAATTCTTAAAAAAAATCTTCTAAAATTCATGTTTCATTTTTCTCCCGAATCAAGAAACAAATCATTTTTCTAGGAAGCAAGTGAAGCGTTAAACAAGTATTCAATTACTCCAATATTACAATGTGCCACAACATAGTGAGTGGATTCATGTGATTTACCTTTCTCTTTGTCATGATTTTTAACTTTGGTTTCAATTATTTCCCGCTCAATTCTTTCCCAGGGCAACTTACATGTGGATGCATCATGTCCATCTCTATTGCAATGTGTGCAATCAAGATCATACTTTTCTCCTTGAAATTGTATGCCCCCCTTCCTCTGAAATTTCTTCTTGCTCTTCCTCTTTGGCTACCTATTCCTCTAAAAGAATATTGAGCATGATTCTTCTCTCAATGTGGAAGACATACAACATCTTTAGAAAACTAAGGATTTGTCATCTTCCCAAATTTTTTTCTCTCTCAGCAAACATCTTCTCAAGGGAGTCAAAGGTAATCTCCTTGAGATTCCACTTTCTTGTAGTGACTCAACATAATGTGAGTAAGTGGGATATAGTGCCTTAACATAAGCTATGAGAGGAATTCCTATTTAAATACCAATATTTTTAATGTCATTCATAATAGATCTTACTTCTAATGCTAAAGAAAGAGGAATATCATTTTTTAATTCAAGGTTGAATAGTTTAATAACCAATTGGAAAAATTCAAGTTCAGAGTGTGAGTCATAGAATTATTTCAACTTCTTCAAGCCATCAAAGGAATTTGAGAATGGTGAAATATGGAGACTCACCTTTTCATTTACAAATTCTCCAATCAATACATAAGCCTTTCTCTTCTTGTTTTCCCAAATGGAAATCTCCTTGTCTGAGTTGGGATTTGCGGGTTCATTATCTTTGTCTCCTACACAAAATCCCTTCCAAAACTCATTGAAAATGAGAGTGTGTTTTATTTTCTAGGATCACTAAGGATAATTATCATTTCCACTAAGAAACACTCCCACAATAGAAAATATTGAATGCATCATAAAAAATTTATTTGGCCTCAAAACATTTTGCAAAAAGGATTGATATCTTTGTAAATTTTTTTAAAAAATATTCAATTAAGAGTATAAACCCTTAATATTCCTCCAAACTCGATGAAATTTCATAACATATAGATAATATACCAAACTTCTCCTTTTATCAAAATATTCACTTAATAAACCATGATCTTATAAAATAACTCAATCCACTTTATATGCTACTTATACTGCGAATATATTCACTATAGGGTAATTTATGAACTAGTATTCACATCGCACTGTCTTTTAAAAAAAAGGGCCCCACATACCATTCTAAGAATGTCAATGCTCTATCATAGGAGTCGACAGGTCTGGTGAGGAGGAGTGTTGAAGGGTTCAAACCCCTAACATATCGATTATCAATTATCTACCTTACAAGTCAGGAACCATTAGTACTGTCCACAGTTTTAGCACTCTGAATCCACACCATTGATTATGGAGCAATGGGTGGACTAGAGTAAAAAATGCATATGATTGGAATAGTGGTTGATATGAGTGGGCAGCGTGGACCAAAGTTTTGGCACCAGATTCATATGTTGTGGGAGTGTAGGTGGGAGAGGAACCATAAGGGATTAGAGCCGTAAGGGAGAGCAACCAATGGGATCATTGAATTTTTGGGAGTCAACTATTTGGGCAGTGTATGTGTATTTTGACATGTAGAGAAGAAACATATTAACACACATAGGAGAGATGTATACTAACAACCCCTTCGAGTTCTATTCAAAAACCATTGTGCACTGACGAATGTAGCATTTTGAAACAAAGAGGGGAGTATGGCATGGGAGGTGTTGAGGGGTGTATAAGGAATTGACTATGACACTAGATTTACTCCTTCAAATAAAAAACAATACAGAGCTCAGGGATAGGGACAATTTTTAGGAAAAAAACATGAAAACTAGAAAGAAAAATAGCAGAAGACGAGAGTTACAAGTCTAAAATTGGACCTTTGGTTTGATATACTGTCAGGCTAGGAGGTAGCTCCACAATGTGAATTTTGGTTTTTTATTAATGACGATCATAGATATATACATGGAGGGATGGAATCTTGGGATTCATATATCAGTTTCTCTTCATATTACAACTCTCCTTATTTTATATTTACATTATTTTATATATTCACCTAATCCCAAGGATTAGGTGTCAACAAGAATATCTGAAGGGAACTCCCAGGTAGTTAATGGGTTGTGTGAAAACCCAGTCACCCTAGGATACCTATATTTTGGTAAATATCCCTTTATTGAGGTAATTTTTAATGAGCACCCTCATCATGCTCATATCAATAACTTCGATGGACTCTAACACCTTCTCATTGAATTAAAGGAATTTCCCAAGCATTCACCCCACCCTTTCCATAAAATAATTGGTCCATGGAAGTTCGGGAAAACTAGGAAAAATATCCAAATAGGTTTAACGACAATCAGTTTTGGCTTCGAGTTAAAATTTTGGTGCTATATTTAAGCATGTAGCTTAACAAATCCTAGAATGGAAAAAAATTGAACTTGAGGAATATAACCCAGGCTCAATCCCTAATGGACTTCCACCTAATTCTCTAAGCCTTGTTTTAACACCCTCTTCCTCATGATATTTCCTACTATAAATTTCTCACAAAACATCGAAACCTACTCCATGTTATTATCATATCCCAACAGCACCTTGAATTCCCCTTCCATGTTTTTTACCTTCTTACCTCTACACTTTTTTATATAACCATACTTATTCAAAACCTCACTCTACTCTATGGGGATATTTATCTATTGGAATTGTTTATAAGATAATTTTGTCAAGGGTTTTTTTGGACGAATCTCTTCTGCATGTGTCAACTTAGAGCTATAAAAGGGACTAATTTTCTTCTATAGGTATTTCACACCCACAATATCCTAAAACACCACCTCCTCTTCTAGAGCCTCATCATCTCTTATCGTCAATGAATTGAAATATATTATCTTAATAAAAACAAGATAAAATCTTGGATGAAAGATCTCCAATGAATTTTCTCTAGGACCATACATCTCTTTTATAACTTCAAGAGTCCTTAAATTCACTACAAAGTCTCTGACATAACTTGTTAATTCCAATATCTCCTTATCTAAATGAAATTCCACCGGGGACATCCAGTTACTCTCCCAATAATCCACCTTGTCCAAGAAATCCATATTGTATTCATGATCACACATCTCTTGTATGTGATGAAAACCTCTTAGAGTTCGACTTTAAATTTTACTAACAGTGTGACCGTGGAAACCGTAGTTGTACTACTTCACAAGATAAGGAAGCTTGAAGATCTTCACTATTAGGAATCACTAGAGTGCAATCACACTCTCCTTGGCATACTTTCCCATGAATCACTTATGATTTCATAAAGAAAATGAACTCAATCTCAAGGTCACATTGATCTCCTTTGATTTACACAACGTGCCAACTCCATACTTCCTTGATAACAAATCTTGATTAGTGGTTAATTAATTAATTAATTAATCTTTAACCTTGATTAATAACTAATTAGTAATTTACAATTTACTATTATGAACTAAACATTTAATTAATTAGGATTCTCATGAATCCATTTTGATTTGATTAACCAATACAATTAAATATTATCATTATAACATTTTAATTATCTTATTATATTAGAATTGTAAGTTTAATTATTTATATTCCCCATGACTTTCCAAGGTCTACTGACCTGGAGTCAAATCTAGAATGGGAGAATAGGGAAGTGGCTTGAGGAGTAAGCACAAGAGGGGTGGGGGCATTGTTACCTAAAAAAGATATTATCTAACCAATTTCCTCTAGGATGATTGAAACGTAACATGTAATATAGGTTTTACACTTTAAAAACCATCTTCATTGTCAAAAATAATTTATTGAATCACTTTTCCTAAATTATTTGCATTTAATTTACGTATATGAAAACAACCTGCTAAAATTATTTAATTAATTTCATGTTTTTTTGATATATTTACCCATTTATATGAGAATAATTAATTTTATTTCACCCATTTTTGTCATTTCTACAAGAATATATAAATAAATCATTGCTTATTTATTATTCTTTCATCTTTTCACTTTTCTCCCATTAAATAATTATTTAAATATTATTGAATAATTATTTCTAAATTATTTTGACCATATCTCCTAGAAATAATTAATAATTAATTTTCATTTATTAATTATTTCAATCATTTGTCTTAATTAAATCAAATAATCATTATTATTTTAGTAAGTTAACTAAATAAATATTATTGACCATTTCTCTAATATTTTCATTTCCCAAAAATAGTAAAATGCCCATAACATTAGAACTTGATCTCACCAACTAAATATTTTATTATTTGACCAGATCAAGAATTAGAGAATAGAAGAGTGGCTTAAGAAGTAAACACTAGCAGAGTGGGGGTGTTACCACCCAAAAAATGATTACCTAGCCACTTTCCACTAGGATGATTAAAATACACTATGTAATATGGGTTTTACATATTAAAACCTATTTTCAACATAAGAAATAATTTAGTGAATCACTTTTCCTAAATTATTTCAATTTAATTTACCGATATGAAAATAACCCAAAAAATTATTTAATTGATTTCATGTTTTTTAGAATATTTTATGTATTAATCACATAATTGTGTGACTAATCCATAAAACATTCCAGACAAAATTGAATCACAAAAGCCTAAAATGAATAATTTCATGTTATTTTCATATATTTATCTATTTATGTGAAAATAATTATTTTTATTTCATCCACTTCTACTATTTTTACAAGAATAATTAAATAAATCATTATTTATTTTTTATTTTTTTATCATTTAACTTTTCTCCATTGAAAAAAGTTATTTAGTATTTATCTATAATTATTTCTAACTTATTGTGACCATATCTCTAAGAAATAATTAATAGATCTTTTCCATTTATTCATTATTTCAACCATTTATTTCAATGAACTCAATTAATAACTATTACTTGGGCTAGTTAACTAAATAAATGTTATTATCTATTTCTCTAATATTTTCCTTTCCTAAAAGTAATAAAATTCCCATAAGAGTTACAACTTTATTTGCTAACCATAATATTTTCTTATTTGACTAGATCAAGAATCAGAGGATACGAGAGAGTGGCTTGATGACTAAACATAAGTGGTATAATGTGTTATACCCAAAAAGTGATCATCTAACCACTTTCCTCTAGGATGATCAAAATACACTATGTAGTATAGGTTTTACACATTAAACCTCACTTGCACCATAAGAAATAATTTAATCAATCACTTTCATAAGAAATAATTTAATCAACCAAATTTTGTAAATTATTTCCAATTAATTTACCCATATGAAAGCAACCCAAAATTTTATTTAATTAGTTTAATGTTGTTTTTATATATTTACCCATTTTTGTGAAAAAAATAATTTTGTTTCGCCTACTTTTACCATTTCTACAAGAATAATTAAATAAATAATTATTTTATCATTATTCCTTAATCATTTCACATTCCACCATGAAATAATTACTAAATCATAATTTAATAATTATTTATAACTTAGTTTGATGATATCTCCTAGTAAATCATTTTCATTTATTTATTACTTCAACCATTTCTCTTAATTAAATCAATTAATCATCATTTTTGAGTTATTTAACTAGATAAAGATTATTAACAATTTCTCTAATATTTTCCTCTCCCAGAAAAAAAAAAAAACAAAAACAACCCATAACTATCAAAACTTGATCTTTTCAACCAAATATTTTATTATTGTACTAGATCAATAATAAGAGGATAGGGGAAGATCTTGAGAAGTAAGTTCAAGGAGAGTGGGTTTTATCACCCAAAAAGTCATTACATATACTTTTTCCACGAGGATGACCAAACTACACCATGTAATATAGGTTTTACATATTAAAACACACTTTCACTTTTCCTAAATTATCTCTATTTAATTTACTCATATGAAAACAACTCAATTTTTGTTTAATTAATTTCATGTTGTTTTCATATATTTATACATTTATGTATGTGAAAACAATAAATTTTATTTCACCCACTTTTTCCATTTCTACAAGAATAATTAGCTATTTATTATTCCTTAATCATTTCATTTTTCTTCCATTAAATAATTATTAAATCATTATTTATTATTATTCTCACTTATTTTGACCATATCTCCTAGAAATAATAAAAAAATCATTTTCATTTATTAATTATTTCAACCTTTTTTATTTATTAAATCAATTAATCATTATTATTTAAGTAGTTAGCTAAAAAAATATTATTGACAGTTTCTCTAATATTTTCCTCTCCCAAAAATAATAAAATTCCCATAACGGTTAGAAGTTGATCTTATAAACCAAATATTTTATTATTTGACAAGATCAAGAATGAGAGGATAGGAGAGTGTCTCAAGTAGTAAAAAACCAGCAGGGTGGTGATTTTATCAATGGAAAAGTGAATACATAACCACATTCCACAAGGATGATCGAAATACACCTTGCACTATATGTTTTATACATTAAAAGACACTTTCACCATAAGAATTAAATTAGTGAACCAATTTCCTAAATTATTTCCATTTAATTCACCCATATGAAAACAACTTGGAAAATTATTTGATTTATTTCATGTTGTTTTAATATATTTGCACATTTATGTGAAAATAATTAATTTTATTTGACCTACTTTTACCATTTGTACAAGAATAACTGAAAAAATCATTATTGATTTATTTTTCCTTAATTATTTCACTTTTCTCCCTTGAAATAATTATTAAATCATTTTCATTTATTAATTATTTTAACATTTTTTTTAACTAACACAATTAATAATTATTATTTCAGTTAGTTAACATAAATATTGTTTATCATTTCTCTCCTCTTTTCCTCTCCAAAATTTAATAAAATGTCCATATTGGTTAGAACATGATCTTGTCAACCAAATATTTTATTATTTGACTAGGTCTACACAAATAATAATATATTTCGTTAACAAGATCAAATTTTAATTTTTATGAAAGTTTTATTGGTTTTAGGAGAGGAAAATATTAGAGAAATGGGAAATAATATTTATTTAGTTAAATAACTCAAATAATAATGAATAATCAAATTAATTAAGAAAAATAATTGAAATGGTTAATAAATGAAAATGATTTATTAATTATTTCTAAGAGATATGGTCAAAAATAAGTTAGAAAAATATTTTATGGGAGAAAAGTGAAATGATTAAATAATAATAAATAAATAATGATTTATTTATTTCTTCTTATAGAAATGAAAAAAATGGGTGAAAAAAAATTTATTGTCACTTAAATAGATAAGTATATGAAAGCAATATGAAAGTTATTAAACAACTTTCTGAGTTATTTTCATATGCATAAAATAAATTGAAATAATTTAGGAAAATTGGTTGACGAAATTATTTCTTACGGCGAAAGTGAGTTTTGATATGTAGAACTCATACTACATGGCATATTTTGATCATCCTAGTGGAAAATTGCTAGGTGATCACTTTTTGGGGATAACAAGCGTGGGGGGAGTCATTGGAATTCAGTTCAAATGAGTGGAGAACATTCATGGCATTGATGATATGTAGTTTATATGGATGGAGTATGGGAGGCATAATGAGAGAGGGGGAGAACAACCTGGGATGCATTCTTCTTTTGCTCTTTTGTGGAGTTTAAAATGGGGGGTGAAGGGTAAAAGAGAACCAAGAGGAGGAAACTAGGTGTGGTGAGTGAGAAATTAGACATGATTTAGTCCATATATTGGAGGGTGTTGAATCATTTTTAGACACACTATGACTATAGTTGGACTTCAACTGAGAGGGCTAGGAAACTTGTAGAGATTTCCTGAGCTATGAAGTCAAACAAAATTTCCTAGTTTCTAGGGTGACATCTTTAGTCTGGTCATCCCAAGAGGAGCACCCTTACCAAGCCACCATAATATAACCAAGTATTCTTCTTATGGTCTAAATAATGTAAAATTTTGTAAATCAAATATGTTATATATGTGTGTGCGTGCGTGTGTGCGTGCGTGCGTGATATTGTTAACAAAAAAATGTTGTCTTGTGAACATAATATTTTTTCTAAGAAATTAATTGATAAATTTTAGTTTTGGTCAGAAAAACCTTAGCTTGATCTTCACAATAATAAAAAACAACTTTAAACATAAAAAAATAAAAACCCAAAAATAAAATATATATATATATATATATATATATATATATATATATATATATATATATATATATATATATATATATATATATATATATATATATATATATATATATATATATATATATATATATATATATATATAGATATATATATATATTTCAAGGGAAATTATGTTTAATTTTAATTACTAGATTCATTTATTGCACTCAAATTATATCACATTTAATAAATTTAAATATTATAATTTTATTAAAAAAATATGATTAGTTGGTAATATATATATATAACGCCAAGGGAAATCATAACTTCCATTAGATAAATAGAGAGTTACATGTCTTAGATGCACATTGTGCATTGAAAAAGACAATTCTCACATAAAAATAAAGCCCCACATACTAGTGTCTAGCTATAAAATGAACCCAAAAAAGTGAGAAGAACCTCATCTATTTCCATTATAGTTGATGAAACATATACAAAAATTAGTTGTTATTAAAAATACACAAGGTAGATGTCCACGAGGTGTTCGATAGATGGTGATTGGGTGTTGTGTTAGGGAACTCCTTGATGTGAAGTCATAGGTTCAATTCCTCACCCTAATCAGGGTGATATATTCGGCATGATGAAGATGTAGTACTATCAAGCTTAGAAAAAGAGAATACATAAGGTAGACAAATTGGAAGCATGATACTTTTTTTTTATCTATCAGAAAGAGTGAGCTGTCAATATCCCATCATAAAGAATCATACAAATCATATATAATCACCCATCATCTAAAGAAGGGTTATCAAACTATGAAGGACAGATGACTTGAATCTCAAACTAGATCACCTACATGCTTATTGATCCTCCAAAAATCCATATCTTGTAGTGCTACAACCTTTTAAAGAGACTTTGCTACCCCATGCCATTCCATGTAGATGTGGATATACGTAATGAAATCAAAAGAGTGCTTTAACTATGAAATATCATCAAGTATAGTGAGAGGTGTGTGGTTGTGGCATCTCTATGTAGAAATGAACCATTTTATTACATTCATCGAATCCCCACAAATAAAAATAGAGGGACATTCCTTTTACACGACCAAACACAAGATAAATTTGAGGGAGAGAAGTTCAACATACTTCTTTTTACCTCTGCTAAGACCAATCTACTAATGGAAGGAGTGTTCATTATTAATATGAAGGATTTTTGATGATTAATATGAAGGGCTATGTCCCCTCCACAAGTTCCATTATCCATCAATGCACCATCGAATAAGACCATGGTAACTCATAGTTAATTTATTCTTCCTAACTTTATTGACATTTAAGAGGGCTATGAATGTGGCACTTGTATCACAATAGCACAAAATTGTGTAACAATTAACTTATGGATAGTGGGAGAGTCTATGAAGTTTTCCCTATTCCATGATAGCTATATGTCTCAAAAATCAAGGGGGGGATACTCCAATAAGCTTCCTCCTTGGTGGAATACCACCACAGCTTCTAGGCCTCCTTTAAGGAGTCACCTCTCCACACTAAATCATGATTTGGAGAATGTTTAACATAGTCCCATAAGCTCCTGGAAAAAGGGTAGTTCAAGAACAAGTGTGCATCATATTATTCATAATTCTTTCAGAGAATACACCAATTTTGTCCTTTATTCCTTTTATGAAGGTTATCCCACATCGAGATTTTTTTCTTGTAACACCCTCCTTTCATATCTACCCAAGTAACTGGAAAACCAACATAAACATGTGATGAGAGGCTACTATGATAAGATTCAACCTCCTAGATGACCATAAGGAAATTGAACTGATGGAAGAACACCATAAATACCATACAAATCAGTAACAAGACTCTCAAGAGCCATGCCAAACACTCAGTTAACTAGCCTCTGGGTCCCACTGATGTTTTAGGCCTTCAAATCCTCAGAATCTCGCACAGTGTAGGCATAGATGCTTTTGGGAGGCTCTGGAAATTCCCACAACATATTCATGTGTGCGTCTTGGGAATTTTTCCCACAGACCTATACTAGCATCCCCAGGATTTGAGACACTTTTTGAGGCCCAGAGCCCAATTCACTTCCCAAAACTCAATTTTAAGCTCAGAAACGAAATGAAACAATGAAACAATGATGTATTTTCAAAAACCATGACAAGGCCTAAATTGGACCCATGCTAGCCATGACAGGAATTTCGTCAAACATGTCAGAAATATGTAAACTACAGGTGTAAACAACATATCTGAGCATAGGGTTCTCATACCTATATGAGATTCACTAATAATAATTGTTTCCTTCCATCATTAACTGCATTATCTTCTATCAGGTCATATATACATTGCTTATTAATTACAAATAAAAACATGAGGAAACCCAAACATCATCACTATCATAATACGTGCTTATAACGGGCATAATAATAATAGAAATATCAAGGATAGATCATCCATAAAATCCACATATAAACCATTACATTTACACATAATATGTCAAGGAGATAATCTCTTATTAATGAATTAAAAAGTGAACGAGGGATGGGAATTCCACATTCCACCCAACCATATATTGGATGAGATAAATATCTGTTTCATCCAATCAGACCCATGCCATATTCCAAGGATTACTGTGGGACTCAAACCGAAAGAACCAACCGGGGAATCCTGGGATAAACCACCTCACCCTCATCAATAAAAACCAGGGTTTACAGTAATCCACACAGTATCACTGGGCCAAAATAATAAAAATTTCATAATAGGATTTACCATGATCTCCACCTGATCACTAGGAAAAAACAAGCATAGATGCTGCCAGATTTCTCCACTAACACCTTGAGGAATTTTCATGTCTCCTAGTATTTTAGGTTTTATGACAATCCGCATTCTATGCCGGGGATTACTAGGCCCTAAACTGATACACACGCTTCAGGATTTATCATATATGCCAACCCAAGATTCCTCATCTTGATGGAGAGAACCCACCTCTCATGATTTACTGCAATCCACACTGGATCACTATTCCCTAAACCAAGGCAACACACTATTCATATTTACCACAACCCACAGTATGGTTTAGGGGTTACTAGGCCATGTGTTCTATCATTTTAGAGATACATCTCACTCATCTTTGAATCCATCCAAAAATATATCTCAACCAAAACATGAGAATCCCATCACACCATGGCTGTCTAGAAATGGAAAGGCTAAGCTAAAAAATAATTCACACATGGAAAACCCATGCCATTATAGAAAATAACCACATGAAAAACCATTCCTGTCAAATATAACAAGGAAATCACACATGTAAATAGATACCTTCAAAGAATCCTGATATAGTTGCTTCATCCTGCTCTTCATTTCTTTCTCCTTTCTTCCTCTTGCCTTCTTTGTCTTTCTTGATCCAATGTTAAAGTGATGCAAGAAAAATCTAAGTGTCAAAGAGTGAGAGATAGAGAGAGAGAGATAAAAATAAAATAATGAGAACTCCAAAACTAAACTAAAAAAAGGTAGCAACTTATCCTCATAATCCTTTCTATCAATTAGGCCTCATTTCTCTTCATTTTCCACTATTTTCCTTCATTGTACTCCTCACATGCAACCTGTGACCTTTCACCTTCCTTTTCTCCTAATTGTTTCCATTATTTTCATAAATAAATGTGCCAAAAATGCAAATTTTCTTTTAAAAAACCATTTTCCATTTCCTTTACGAATTTCCTTATCCATATTAATTGAAATTACCACCCACTAGGATGTTTTGGCCAACATTTAGCTTGGAATAAGTATCCAATCAACCGTGGTTATTATTTTTTATTTATAAACTTTTATTACATGGAATTTTCACCAGGGTTGTTATAGAAGCCCTCCCCCATAGGGGACACCGTCCTTGGTTTCCAACCACACATATACCTCAGAAAAGACGCTGAAAATAAAACATACTTCCCATGGAGATTTATAACATAAATTGATGCGATATTTACAATGATCACCCTAGTCAAAAGAAAACCAACATGACAACATGATAACTATAATTACATGACACCCAAAACTCTTATTAGAGCTTTATAACATAGCTCATGGAAGTATTTACATCTATATTGATATTTACATATATCAAAACATCACACCAAAATATATGCCAAAAAATATACCAAACATCATACCAAAAGTGTTTTGCCTCAACCTGCAAACAAGGATACATAGCCCACATATGATCTTCCATCTCCCATGTAGCTTTATTGGGACCAAAGTGCTTCCATTGCACTTTAAATATCTCTATTGCTTGATTTCAGAGCATGATCACCTTTATTTGCAATATACACTAAGGCTCTGATTGGAATTCTCCATCTGGCTCCACCTGCAATAGAAACCAGTCAATCACATGATCAACATCTTTGACAAAATTCTTAAGAAATGATATATGAAAAGCATCGTGGAATTGAAATGTGGAAGGTAGTGCAAGTCAACAGGCTATTGGTTTGATCCTATCAATAATCCTGAAAGGTCAGAAAAATCATGGTGCCAACTTGGCATGATCTAATCTATAAGTAGATCTTTTTGGGCTTAATGTGCAAGTACACCTGTTCCAAAACCGGAAAATCCTTAAACAAATTGTTCTACTCTACATAGCTCTTCTCCCTATCTTGTGTTTCTTTTATATTCTTATTGATTACCTACATCTCATGTTCCTTTTCTTCTAACAGGTTCATCCCAATCAATACCCAGTTAACTGGATCAGTCCAACTTATGGGAGTATTGGAACTCTACCCATACAATGCCTCAAATGAACTCATATTCAAGGATTCTTGATTCCCATTGTTGTAGGAGAACTCTACCAGTGGAATATATTCTTCCCACTTCCATTTTTTATGCATCACATATATAATCAACATATCCTCCAATATTCTATTGAACCTCTTAGTTTTTTCATATTTCTGTTGGTGATAAGTTGTGTTTAAGACCAAGTCGGTGCCTAAACCTGTAAACAACTCCTTCCAAAACTTGGAAGAAAAATTTGCATCCCTATCTGACATGGTATTATTTGGAGAACCATGCATTCTCATCACATATTTGACACTACAAGGAAAAAAACATCTAGTAGATGTTTTTGAGGAACCCCACAGAAAAATACTCCATACATCCATTTCTAGCGGAGGCTACTAGAGGAGGTTGGAAGGTGGAGGGTTTTACGGATGTTTTTCGCTAGGTGCGCTTATCATTAAAAGTTGCCCCGGTGCTATGAAATACCGAAAGCACCAGTAGGCACAAAAAAATTGGCACACTGGACACCGTGCAGTCCATACACACTCACCTAATGCGTTGTATTATTCTATAGCACCGGTGCATCACACATCTTCCCCGTTGGTGCATTATAAAACAATGTGCCAAAACCAAAATCTCCCGGTGTGGTAGAACAAAACCACATCAGTGCATCATAATACATCACGCCAAAACACATACTGACTCGTGTGTTTGTAATAAACAGCCCTGGTGCGCCTATAAACCACGCACACCGGTAAAGGGTTAAATTAAAAAATAATTATGGAAAAAAAACCCGGATTTTTCATTTTTCTAGTGCTCCTGAGCTCTCAATTACTGGTGCATGTTGTACCATAGAGCACAGCCATGTGCACAAAAAATTGTCACACCAGACAGAGTGTGCGACTTACACACTCGCCTGGGGCATACAATTATGATAACGCACCGATGCTTCACTACTCTTCTGTGCCAGTGCATCATAAAGCACCGCACCAAAACAAAAACGTTCCAGTGAATTCTTATCTAAGAGCACCGGTGCCCCTATAAAATTTACGCACCAGAATAACATTAAATAAAAAAAAATTAAGGCCAAAAAAGCGGTGCTTTATAACTATTCCGCACCAATGCTTTATGAATATTCCACCCCGGTGCACCATCAAAACAATGTGCCAAAACTGAAACTTCTCGGTGCGGTGTTAGTGAACCTCTCCAGTGCATTATAAACAATGTGCCAAATCTAGCACCGCCTGGTGCAGTTGTAAGTAAGCATACCAGTGTGCCTATAAAACCCCGCGCACTGGAACAGGTTTGAATAAAAAAAAAATTACGCAAAAAAACCACATTTTTCACTTTCCTTATTGCTCCAGAGCTCAAGCACCGGTGCCATTTCCCATTCTCTGAGTCGCCCTGACATCGGTGCTCTCATTGTACCCATTTCACACACTGCTGCTCTACATTGGCCACCAATCTCCAGCTTGCATTTTGAAAAACGGTGGAAAATTTTTCTTTTGCAAATTTTACAACCAATATGCCTCCTCGGTGGTGAAATGTACAAATATTTTTCTAGTTTTTCCATAATTAGCCCTTTTAGCAGATTAGAATTTTAAATAACCTAAAAAATAACCATTAAAAAAAATAAAAATAAATTGTCGTGCAGTGCGCTTGAGCCGTTCGGCTTGCACCGGATAGTGATGCTGCTTGTAAAATTTATAGGTCGCACTGCCACCGGTGCTAACAATATCCACACCATTTTCGGGGCAGTACCAAAAGGCACCCCGCATAATTTTAAATTAAAAAAATAAAATGTAGTGTGCTCATTTAGCCAGGCACACCGTTGACCAAGGGAATCCCAGTGTGGTGCATTGACGATATTATCCACCCCTGTATATGTCAGCATACCACAATGTTCATTCCAAGAGGGTTAACGGTGCAGCCAGGTAAAATACCACACCGTCGACTATGTAATTTTCATGAAATTGGTGCATTGACATGACTATATGCTCCAGGGCATATATTTCAGCCAGCGCACCGTTATTTTGAACCTAGATATAGTCAACGGTGCTTGAAAAATAGACAGCTGCACCGAGGCTGGTGCATTTTATTTCATTAGGGGCATCGGGCACGGGGTGCTACAAACTTAAGCTGCACTGCCACCGGTGCGTGACTATTTTGGTGGCACACCAACTGGTCTGTTTTTTATTTTCAATATATATATATATGTATATTCCTAAATACAAATCAGTTTTAATTAAAAAAAATTATTTAATATGTCAACGATTCAGAGAGAAGAGGAGGAACAGTAGCAATAACAGGCTGAACAATATGACATGATTCGCCAATGGGAGGCCCGAGAGAGGGAGAGAGATGCATACCCTCAGCCTATTACAACAGATACTCAGGGGATCCTTAGGCAGGTAGGCCTCATCAAGTTCTATGAGGAGGCTACTTCCCTAAAGGCCCATAGTGTGTTTCTGAGATATCTTATCTGTAGGTGGAATGCCCACCGACAGACTTTCCAGGTTGGTCCTAACTAGTGATACACACCCACTGAGGAGGATATTTATTTTATTACAGGACTATCGAGGAGAGGGGTTGATTTTCCCTCATTCCCAGACATGCCAGC
Organism: Pinus albicaulis; assembly: GCA_034641835.2. Lineage (NCBI taxonomy): Eukaryota > Viridiplantae > Streptophyta > Pinopsida > Pinales > Pinaceae > Pinus > Pinus albicaulis. Next base: position 713,265,466 of record CM076577.1, on the reverse strand, counting down.
TGGTTGTGTAGCAGGGGGTCAGTTAGTTTACTCCCAGATATACATTGGAGCACATGTTCTGTCTCCTTCATAGTTTCAGGTACTTGGACGTTAGTTACATATAGGTGCATTTAGTAGAAAGGACATGCAGTTCCTCTCACTTATCATTTTGACCATTTCACATAACACCAATGACGGGAAACACATTATTTGATTTCTTTTATATTATGTTGATTCTTTAGTACAACAGCCACGACTTGTCAGGTGGTATGCCATTTTTTTGCGGCAATTTTGTACGGCCTTAGATAGATGTCGTGCTCATGCACAAGGGAGGGTCAACTTCCCTTTTTCTTCATAGTTCTTTTGTTTATTTTTTGAGAGGTTTCCAGAGATGAGACCTAGTTTTGTTCGAAAGCATCGTAGGCCGATGTTCGAGCCCTGGATGGACATGTGGGGGCAGATGATGCCCAAGAGGGGAGACACTATGTTTCTAGCTAGGATATCGCATGATGCATTGGACTTACTAGCCAGTTTTGATGGGCTACATCCCTTCATTTTGGTCCCATGTCCTTGTGTTGGATTAGATTACCAAGGGTGTACCAACATCCTCTTCACAGATGATGAGCCGCGAGATGATAGAGGTAATATTACTATTTTATTTATATTTATTCTAACATGTTCTTTAACTTTTTTTTTATTAAATTGTGTAACGAAATTGTCTAATTATTGTTGTGTACTTGTATATATTTTGTAGAAATTGGCTCTTTTGATGGCGAGGAGATGCCGGATCCACCACATGATCCAGGTATCAATCCTGATGACAATCAAGACATGGCCAATGCTAAGGATAATCATGATCAGGATGAGGCCAGTGCAATAGAGAGACATGCTCCTGCTCATGGTGCACCAGTACCACCTTTTGCTAGGCACGGTCAACCTGGGACAGATATAGGATGGAATTGGGCAACCAAATCTATGCAAGGATTGTTGATGCGGGAATCAGGCCCGCTCATTACAAAGACATACAGGCCGATGATAGGATTTTCTGGATGTGGAGAGGCATTCCGTGTGACATGTACGGCCTGATGTGGCATGTCGTAGGAGCTATGACAACTGTTATGCAACTGAGGAGGATTGTCTGTAGCTATAGGTGTACTAGTCGAGCTGCGACATGTGATGGATAGTCCGCGAGCAATGACTCACATGTATCTCATGATCATTCACTACACACCATGCCTAATGAGCATGAGGCTGATCCACTAGCAACATCTAGTAGTCATCATGGAGATGAGGCTGGACCATTGGCCACATGCAGTCAGCAGCCTGCAGCATCTGTGACTATTAGTCATGATCATGAGCAGGCTGGACCATCGACCGTCGAGGCTGCACTATTGACTGAGCAGGCCTCCACTACTACTGCTTATATTGATGTTGTACTAGAACCACCAGTTGATGCATCCATTATTACTATTGATCATGATCATGAGCAGGCTCGACCATCGAACGTCAAGGCTGCACCCTTTACTAAGCAGACCTCCACTTGTACTACTATTGATGTTGTTATACTACCACTAGTTGATCCATGACATTTATATTACATTTGTATATTTTTTACATTATTCAGTTATATATATATATATATATATATATTATGTTCATGTTGCAGTTGTACTTAATTTACATGCTGATGATCATCATGATATGGCGCATATTGTTAGGTCATGTTAGATATGTTCATTTAATGTTTAGCTTCCAGATAGATGTGTATATGTGATAGCATGAGTTATTTGACATGAGATGTATATTTTATGTTTGTGTTGTGATGATGTTAATATATAATGTTAATTTGATGTTTGAATGTGTTTTTAGTCTAATATGATGTTTGTACGATGGTTGTCATGATTGTGATGATGTTTATTAATTAATTTAATATTAAATGACCATGATATTTATTAAATGTTATGTCATGATTGTAATTGAAATTTTAATTTTAATTGTAATTGTAATATTTAATTTATTGTGAAATGATTGTAATTGTATATATGAAAAATTGTAAAATTGTAATTGTAATTCTAATTGTATGTAAAATTCTAAAATTCTAATTGTATTTGTAATTGTAATTTTAATTGAATTGTATGTAAAATTCTAAAATTGTAATTGTATTTGTAATTGTAATTTTAATTGAATTGTAAGTAAAATATTTGTAAAATTGTAATTGTAATTGTAAATGTAATTCTATGTAAAATTAAAATTCTAATTCTAATTCTAATCGTAATTCATGTATGTGAAATTAATGTAAAATTGTAATTGCATTCTAATTCTAATTGTAAATGTAAATTTAATTGTAATTGTATGTAAAATTAAAATTGTAATTGTAATTCATGTATGTGAAATTAATGTAAAATTGTAATTGTAATTGTAATTCTAATCTATTAATGTGAAAATTTTAATTGTATTAATGTGAAATGATTTTATTAAAATATTTAAATTTGTAAATTTGCAATTAATTGTAAAATAAAAAATCTAGAATAATATGAATTTTTGTAACATAATGAAGTTTAGAAAACAATGAAAATAAATTCATGTACTTTAGAATTATTATTATTTTATCATGATCTTACATACAAAAAAAATAACTTTATATAGTTCGGTGCGCTTATAATCATAACACACACTGGTGCATCGTATTACGAAGATGCAGCAGTGCTTCCCAACTCTTCCGCACCGATAACGAATAATCGCAAATAAAAAAATGCAACTCTATTTTCTTTAAGTTGAAAAAGGAGGAAATTTGAAAAATGGGCGGAAAAATATTTTCAAAAATATAATTTCATAAAATAATTCTTTAAATACAAAACACTTTTCATTATTTCACTATTTTTGCTAAAATTTTCAGCCATATATTTGCAAGAGACAGACCTGGAGAAAGAGAGCATGAGGGCACTGTGGAGCAACGAAATACGTTCGAACAAAAGTATTAAGACAATCATAAACCAAACCTCTAGTAATTCAAACCTTGTATCATAGAATTTCAAACCATCTCGTGATTAAATTTGATTATTTTTTTTACTTTTTTCTGTAGTTTTTTTACTTTTTCTACAATTTTATCTATTTTTACCCTACACCCTTTATTTTATTTTATTTTCCCTTTCTTCTCCTTGTTTCTATGATTTCAGAATTAGGATTTTAAATTTTAGATTGATTTCCAACCCACAAGACAACTTGCATAGTCGGATCCCAATCCATTCGGCCATTGCGTGATTTTTTGGAAAAAATGTATTTTTCTTTATCGATGCGCCCTGCATACGTTACCGCACCGGTGCACTGTATTATACAGCACATCGTGCAAGTACTGTGTAATAAAAAAAAATTGAGAACATTTTTTCTAAATCCATGCGCCATATCTGAAATAGGGCGCCGATGTTCCATTTAGCGAGGATACCACTGTACGATGTATTACACCGTTTTGGCTGTGCGTTTTTAAGACTCCATGCACCGTAAGGTCTATTAAACTATTTTTGTGGTGTGTTTATAATACCAAATGCACTGTACGATCTATTATACTATTTTGCAGTGCATTTTTAATATCCCCATGCACCGACTGTGGTGCGTACCTCATGAAAGGCACATCGGTGTCTTGAGATTTATTTTATACCTAAAAATTTGAGAATTTATTTATAAATATATTAATGAATGATATGGTATAGGTTTCAGATTGATAAAGAAATGACTGACAAGAGATCAAGTAACAAAAATACTATTAAGACATCAAGAAAAGAAAAAAAGGCAAGTTCTTTGTAAATTATTTACAAAAAATATTATTTTTGAACTAAATGTAAGTTTAAACAATATGTATTGTTTACTGCGTATCATGCAGAGCCACAAAATGATGAAGCTTGATATGATTATTTCTGATCTAGGACCAGAAGAGCGTAAATTTTTAATGGAAAAATTGCAAAAGAATGAATCAGGTGGATGAAAAAATACTATCGATCCAATATATGTTTATTTTTTCAATTATCATTAATAATATATTTAAAATTATTAGATAACATGTGTCAAAAATTCTATTAGTTCACATGTGTTTAATGTTCTACAGGGACCAAAAACTCAGAAAAGGAATGTTGTTCTAAGAAAAGAAAAAAATAGAACACGCAAATGAAAATGAATTATTCCTTAGCTCATCTGGAGTGGTGCTGGAAGTTAACAAAAGGGGGAAAAACTTTTTAAAAAGTTTGAGGGATCTATTGGAACGAATGTATAGACGTTCTTTCTACTTACAATACAAAAATCAATCCAATGATTTCAAGAACCAAATTTTATCAAAACTACATGAATATTTTCCAGAGAATTGGTCAATGAGAAATGTCAAACTTTTAATAGAAAAAACGTAAAACAAGAAAAAAGAAGGAATGAAAAAGTAATATCCCTTTAAATGTTTTTCTAGAATTATTTATAAATATCACTTTTGTTATAATTACTTTTCATATATCAATATAAAAATTAAATATTTTATTGTCATGTTACATTTTTGGGAAGATTATGAAAATATCAAAAGATGAACGAGTTGATATCAAAAATATGCTAGTTGGAATGTCCAAAAAGGTGTACAAGGAGGTGGTCAAAGAAATGGACAAAATTGCATCATAGGAGGAGCCATCTCAACAACAACGTGCTTCAAATGTAATATGTAATAATTGAATTTACGATCATTAGGTACAATAAATAAACAATTTAGCATTAAATATTAATTTTCAAGAATTTTCTTGCAGAGAAGAAAAGAAAATGGAACCCATTCAACACATAAAATAGGACGATAAGGAAGAAAAGGGTTGATCTCTAAGTTTTTGAGTAATTGTTACTTTCTTCTAAAAACTTAACTAGATTTCATTTTTGTATTTTTTAAGTTGTTTTACAAAAATCATCATTAAATGTTTTCAAACAGGTGCTAACATGCAAAGAAGAACCATCAGACAAATTGATTGAAATTGGGCTAAATATGGGTTGTGAGTATATGTTGGCATATGAAAATTTAATTATGGAATTTGTAAGCATCTATCGATATTTTTTTACTTAGCTCCATCTATAATTAATAGAACAAAAACATATTTTATATTTAATATATGATTTTTTATGGGGTTTAAAACTTGCAGGAAACAAAGTATGGAACTACGCCAACAGATGAAATTTTGAAAGATGGCATGGTACATGGTTTTGAAAGAATGTGTATAGTTTATGAGTCAATTGTTGCTATGGCACGTCATTTTTATTTTCGATTTACATTGATGTATATTATTTAATATTGCAATTTTCATTATTCTCACCAATGTATATACACTCATTTCAGTTTATTTTTATGTTTGTAGATGGAAGGTGAAGAAGAAGAAAATAATCAATGCCATGAACAAAACATTCCTGAAAATAACCCAAGTCATGGAAGTAGCTTTAGCAGTGACAGAAGTTCAAGCGAAGAATGATGATCACTCTGTTTTGATATCAAAGCAAGACATTTTATTTTTTGAAATATGTTTGTGAAATCAAACATTTTGTTTAATGTAATGGACATAGTGTCCCAATTGAAAGACAAGGGGATACAAATAACAGTCCCATTTTGTATGATAAAGACTGTTATATATATATATATATATATATATATATATAATCATAAAATATGTTTTAATTTATTCTATTGTGTTCTCCATTGTCGTTCTCAAATGCACAAATAAAAATTTAATTCATATGAATATTGTTATAATATACATATGTGTCGACTTTTGATGAATAATGAATTTTAAAATACCACAATAATTCTGATATGATATAAAAAATTAATCGAAACAACACATTCAAATGCATTAGTAAAAATGTAATTAATACAAATATTTTTATAAGATGTGTCCACTTTTGATGAATAATGAATTTAAAACAATCACAATAATTGGACTGTCATAGGTCGATGTTTCTAAAAAAAACAAAATGAAAACCAGTGCATGTCAGTAACTATCGACTGATGCATTTATGTGTCTATACGCACCAGTGTCGTTGTACGATCTATGGGCACTGCACAAATACCTAAACCAATTATAGATATCGGTACCTTTGTGTGATACTGCATACCGGGGAGTTTATGTATCTATAAGAACTAGTGGATTTGTATGATCCATGGGAACTGCACAAATACTGACACCAATTATAAATCTTGGTGCCTTTCTGTTATATGGCGCACTGGTGTGTCACAAAGTTATACACATCGGTGTGTTGATACAACCTATGGGCACTGCACAAATCCCAAGAACAATCCGAATGACCCCATGCGTTGTATGACCAACACTATGCTTGGTGCAGTTTTACACCTAAACGTCCTGGTGCATTTGTTTGACTGAGGCAGCCCCGAGGCATCATCTTCATGTACGCACCGGTGCGTTAAATCTAGAGTAGTGCACCGATGAAAAAAAATCTGTAATAACCTCCGACCGCCCAATTTTTTTTAGTTTTGTTGATTTTCTGTTAAAATCTCCATCAAAACCTCTGTAACCATAAACGGATGTTGTAGCAAATGCCTTTTTGACAAGTTTGTCCAATTTTATAACACTAAAAACCTTCTTTATAACCTCTGCTAGACGGTCTTTTCCTTGTAGTGTGATGAACACCTATTCCACATCTCTAGTTGAATACGTGGTCTTTAATGGAATGAAGTGTGAAACCTTTATCAACCTGTCCACTACAACCATGATCGAATCATGATGTCTAGTTGTCCTGGGAAAACATGTGATGAAAAACATGTAAATGACCTCCCGTTTCTGCTATGCAATCACAATTAGTTGTAGTATTCCACCTGGATGCCTACACTCAGCCTTAACCATTTTACAATCCAAACACCTAGCCATAAAATCTACCACGTCCTTCTTTAGATTCGACCAATAATATAAACTATTCACTACAGTCAATGTCTTATGATAGCCTCGGTGACTCGAATATGGTTTCACATGAAACCTCCTCAATTTCACCTTGTTGAGCTCACTGATTTCCGACACATGTATCATGTTTCTAAACTTTACCAATCCATTTATCTTGAGACAATAGTCCACATATTTTACACCTGCACCTGTATGTAATATTCCTACTTTAGCAAGCAACTAATGGAAATATTAAATTTTGATTTTTACTCTTAGTAGATGAATAAATGGGGGAGGAGACCCATACTTAACTAAAATCAGCCTAAAAACCCTTTTTGTGTGAAAGGGGGATCATTATAGTAGTTGGGTTTCACACCCTTATGTGCGAAAACATACTTTTTTCTTGTGGACAAAGTCAATTTTGACCAAGTCAACAGCATGCATGAAGAGGAGTGGATCATCATTACAAATAGCTCAATGTGAACAAGGATCAACTTAAACAAACATATGAGAGCTAGCATGGAGACACTTGAGTGTGAAAGGGGATGAAGCAGGTTGAAGAGGTCAACATTGACCAAATCAAACAACGTGATTTTGGAGGAGAGCCTTCATGGAGACACAACACAGTTTTGGAGGGAGATTGATCATGTGCATGTGGAAACCCTAATGAGTGGGACCCAAGGTGAGGATCCTCACATATCTTATAAGGAAGGGTATGGAAGCCATTTGAGGTTATCTTGATGATTATTGATTTTGGTCTACATGAATATTTGGCATCCTCTTGCTATTTAGCAGAGTTGCAGTGTTGTTTAGCACAAGGCATTCCTATTTAGGAATTCCTTCTCCTACCTTGAGAGGCCTCTTGGAGGAGTATTGAAATTCAGTTTTCCACAATCATGCTTGAGGCCAAGTATCCTCCTTCAGTTACAGTGTAGGTTCTGTTGAGAGCTGGGTTGTGTTGCAAGGTGTTGCAGTGGAAGCACCACAACACCACTTCTAGAGCTTGTATTTTAGAGGAGGAAGCCTTTCTTTCTCTGGGAGATCAGTGAGGGAGTCTCTGAGCTTCAATTCAGATCTTGGCATGTGTCCAATGTAATTTCCTTCTCCTATAGTGCAATCCCTTGCAAGAACTGGATCATTTTACTCAGTGTTGTTGTAGCAGGGTCAAGACCCTTGTTTGTGAGCTTGTTCCCTAGAGAGAGGGCCAAACCTTCTCCTAGAAGGCTTGTATAGATAATATTCTTCCATTATATGTACATTTTAGCTATATATATTTAGATTTGTAGTATTACTACATTTTTCAGATCTAAATCTGCAGATCTGCCATTTTTGTACTTGTACTTTCATGCAGCCCTTGTCGGGTGATTCTTATTTTGTATAAAAAGGGAAGAGATCTCCATTTTCTTAGCCATTTATGAATGTAAACTCTATATATGATATTTCTCATTATTTTCTGCATAAAACCTCATAAAAATTATGTTTTTATATGCTTCAACACTTTCTGTTAGCAAAAGTCATGGGGTTTGGGCTTATTTGAGCAGTATTGGTTTGGGGAGACGTGTTTAGCTTGGCTAGAATTTTTTTTTTTTTGCTTCAATTCTGGATGTGAGATGTACAATAAATATTCTAAGGGATCTGAGTCCCATTTCTCATATTTATAGCGTTATTTTTTGAAGACAACCTTTTTATGGCCCTATTTGCTGCATTTCTCTAACTTTTGGGATCATAAAAGGTGTAATAAGTTGTTTCTGTAACATTGAGTGATGGATATGTGTTTATTAACACATTTCATGAGTTAATATCTTTCTTCTATTCCAGTATTGTGTTTACATATTACTTCAGTCCCATTCTTGGGCATTTTCCAGCCATACTAGGTGTGACAGGCCTGTTTACCTCACCTAGTTTGATTGGTTTCTGATTTCCTCTTGGATTTGGGTCTTAGATTATCAGATATAATGGTTCCAAGGGCTGATATTGGTTGCTGTAGCATACATTCCTGAAAAATTACCTTTTTAGGCATGCCTTGCTAGCAATCCCAATTTTTGGATATTACAGTGGTATGAAAGCATGATCTTTGGCTCAGCCTGTGAGTTCCAGCTATCAGAAGGAGAAAGATAAGAATGATGGAGAGGATTATTTTACTCTCATCACTTTTCAAATCTAGAAATAACCTCTCCCAGGAGGTTAAGCTGATGAAGGAGAAGAGATTCCATGAAACTCCTAAAGGGTTTCAAGAAGAGGAAGAACCATGTACTTCCTATTCTCATGAAGAATAAGAAAAGCAGAAGCATGGAAGGCACTTAGATCATCAGATTATAGGTGAATAACTTTTTGATTGCAAGTCTCAACCTAGAGCCTTCAAGGAGACTCCAGCCTTCCCACAGTTCATGCAACTGGAGGAAGAGAGGAGACCCTGTAGCAAGGGAGAAATCAAGGGAAATAGGTTCCTATTGTCCATTTTTTTATGGGAAAACTATAGAAAAGGCTTGGACAAGAATATTTGAAGCATTATTCCTGTGGTAGAAAGAGAAGAAATAGAGATTGCAACGCTGCACATGAAGGGAAAAGCAAGCACTTGGTGGTTCAGTCACATAAGTCATGCAAGAGTATCTACTCTTGTATATTTCACTCAGAGGGTGATCAAGATATTTGATGAAGAAAAATCATAGAGGTAGGGGTCCTCACCACCTCTTGAGGAGACATATATCAATGCTGTCACAACCTTGGAGGAGCAGCCTTCAACATCAACAATTGAGGGAGCCAACACAGTGGAAGAAAGAACTCTTGTAGCCATGCAAGGTGTCCCCAAAGCCCATCAAGGTATGATTGAGTTTCCACTCTCTAATATTGTAGCAAATATTTTAGAGGATTGTGTAAATCTACTGTTGCATGACCCAAGATCACAACTTAATGCTAATCAAGAGCAGCAAGGTTGCACTACGCTGTCCAAGAGCAGCAGTGAAGAAAGAAGGGCACATTCCTCATAAGAACATTTAGATGTCAGCTTCATTCAGGAAAAAATGAAGGAAGCAGTAATAAAGGGTATACATCTTGATATGAGAAGAATTTTATCCTCTCTATATGACACTTTCTCAATGAGCATGCCACAGCTCAAATGGAGACTTCTACTTGTAGCAAATACAAGACCTCGTTGGTTTTGGAAGGCCATGCATGAGGAGGAGGTCTCTTCAAGAGATCCCATTGAAGGTGCACTTCAACATTTCATGAAGTGCAAAATTATTCAAAGACTTGAGGAGGTTGGTTTCCTACCATGGGAGGATACCAAGTATTTGCAGAATGAGATCCATAACCCACATTGGGATGAGTTGATGGTAGTAGGAGCAAGAGGTTTCCAAACCCCTTGTACATCTATGATATAGGCCAACAAGAAGCATTGTTGCATTGGTTGCTTTTGGGTGAGTATGGTCACTACCCAAAAATTTATATTTCCTTATCTCATGCCTTAAGCCTCAATGATAGGATGCATAAGAAGAAGGCATGGTTGTTGTGGTTGTTAAGGAGAGATTTTGGACATCATATGTGAAATCTTATGTCCATGTATTTACCTTTTTTTGAGGTATGCCTCATGTATTCACATGTATATTTGTTTGAGGTGTATCTCATGTATGAACCTTGGGCTGGGAGGAGGGATAACTCGCACATGATGTATAAGGGAGCTGGTTTGTACTATGTTGATGAGACATATCACATGTCCATCATTGTATTATTGCTACATGATTTTCATTTTGATAATGCAAGAAGGCAACAAGAGTCGTTGTTGTTGTGGTTACTATTGGGAGAGTATGGGCTGCAATTTCTCCATACTCATCATGATATTTCAGGAGGAATTTATGGCACATTCAAGGTGTAAAGAGGCTACCCTTCAGCATTGAAAGACAAGGAGGGCCTTCCACGTAGTAGGAAGAGCTTCTCACATAGCGACATATTGGTGGATGGCTTTGGCATGTGGAATGTCAAAGAGAGAAGTCATGGAGTGACAAGAGCCTTAATACTAAGGCCAACAACACTATCACTTGGGAGTAAGTATCTTTTGATGGAGTGTTCCAATGGGAATATGCATCCTTCCCTTCTGCAGAGTTTTATGAAGAGATTTTCATGGGAGGACTCATCCATGGACCTCACTTTCATTTTACTCAATATGCCTGGTAGGAGATAAATTTATGTACTTACTGATTGTCCCATTGAGTATCTATATATTTTCACCATCTATGGACAGTGCATTGCTCCACATAAGAGCAAGATTTTTCTTGGGTTACATGATCACTTTAGGGCCAGTATTTATAATGATGATAAACCATCTCCTCGTATCCTTGGGCAAGTGTATGATTGTTTTGATTGTACTCAGCTGATATATATTGCTAATTACTACCACATGGTAGATGAGAAAACTTGTGCAGCTAGTAATTCATTGAGAAACAACTTGCCACATGATGTTCTCAAGTAGAAGTTGGGAAGAATACGTTGTATCCACTTAATAAACCATTGGTATCATCCAAACTCACATGTAAACCTCAAAATTTTTCTGATTTGGATGCCAAATGGTGATGATGTTCCATTATTTTGAATGGGATGATTTGGGCCAGCATGATTCATGACATGGGAGGAAGGATCCTTGGAGATCTAATATTCTTATTTCCACTAAAGGGAAATCTTATTGCAGCCACAAATCAGCATTTTCTCTACAATTACCATGAGTGGAGAGAAATACATCGTCGGGTAGGCCGTTTTTTCTACCATGTCCAGTTATTCATCCCACCTACATTGCAGGAGCTAAGGGTGGAGGAGATCTTTTATGAGTTGCCATGTTGGAGGGTGACTCATCTTATATGGATGATAGCTTGGGGGCAGAGGTTTTACATGGGAATGATAGTTCCCAAAAAAAATTTAGACTCCATGCCTTGGGAGGAAACTTTCTGGTCCTATCCTTGCAGTTGCTTGAGGACAAGCAACATTTGGGAGGGGAGGACTGTAATATTCCTACTTTAGCAAGAAGCTAATAGGAATATTAAATTTTTATTTTGGCACTTAGTAGATGAATAAATGGGGGAGGATACCCATACTTAACTAAAATCAGCTTAAAAACCCTTTTGGTGTGAAAGGGGGATCATTATAGTAGCTAGATTTCACACCCTCATGTGTGAAAACGGACTTTTTGCTTGTGGAAAAAGTCAAGTTTGACCATGTCAACAACATGCATGAAGAGGAGTGGATCATCATTGTAAATAGCTCAATGTGAAGAAGGATAAAATTAAACAAACATATGAAAGCTAGCTTGGAGACACTTGAGTGTGAAAGGGGATGAAGTAGGTTGAAGAGTTCAACCTTGACCAAATCAAATAGCGTGATTTTGGAGGAGAGCCTTCATGGAGACGCAACACAGTTTTGGAGGGAGATTGATCATGTGCATGTGGAAACCCTAATGGGTGGGAACCAAGGTGAGGAGCTTCACATAAATTATAAGGAAGGGGATGGCATCCATTTGAGGTTAGCTTGATGATTATTTATTTTGGTCTGCATGACTATTTGGCATCCTCTTGCTGTTTAGCAGAGTTGCAGTGCTGTTTAGCACAAGGCATTCCTGTTTAGGAATTCCTTCTCCTACCTTGGGAGGCCTCTTGGAGGAGTATTGCACTTAAATTTTCCACATTCAGGCTTGAGTTCAAGAATCCTCCTTCATCTACAGTGCAGTTTCTGTTAAGAGCTGGGTTGTGTTGCACGGTGTTGCAGTGGAAGCACCACAACACCACTTCCAGATCTTGTATTTTAGAGGAGGAAGCCTTTCTTTCTCTAGGAGATTAGTGAGGGAGTCTTTGAGGGTCATTTTAGATATTGGCATATGATGAAATTACTTTCCTTCTCCTATAGCACAGTCCCTTGCAGGAACTGTGTCATTTTACTTAATGTTGTTGTAGCAGGGTCAAGACCCTTTTTGTGAGCTTGTTCCCTGGAGAGAGGGCCAAACCTTCTCCCAGAAGGCTTGTATAGAGAATATTCTTCCATTATATATAAATTTCAGCTATATATATTTAGAGCTTCAATATTACTGAGTTTTCCAGATCTAGATCTGCAGGTCAGCCATTCTTTTATTTGTACTTTCATGCGGCCCTTGCCAGGTGATTCTTATTTTGTATAAAAAGGGAAGAGATATCCATTTTATCAGCCATTGATGAATGTAAAATCTATATATGCTATTTCTCATTATTTTCTGCATAATCCCTCATAAAAATAATGCTGTTATATGCTTCAGCACTTTCTGTTAGCAAAAGTCATGGGGTTTGGGCTTATTTGAGCAGTATTGGTTTGGGGAGACCTATTTAGCTTGGCTAGAAGCATTTTTTTTTGCTCCAATTATGTATGTGAGATGTATATTTCATATTATAAGGGATATAAGTCCCATTTCTCATATTTATAGCGTTATTTTCTGAAGACAACCCTTTTATGGCCCTATTTGTTGCATTTCTCTAACTTTTGGGATCATAAAAGGTGTAATAAATTGCTGTTGTAATATTAAATTATGTATATGTGTTTCTTAATGCATTTCATGAGTTAATATCTTGCTGCTAATCTATCATTGTGTTTACATATTGCTGCAGTCCCATTCTTGGGCATTTTCCAGCCATACTAGGTGTGAGAGGCCTGTTTACCTCACCTAGTTTGATTGGTTTCTGATTTCCTCTTGGATTTGGGTATTATATTATTAGATATAAGGGATCCTAGGGCTGATCTTGGTTTCTGTAGCATAAATTCCTGAAAATTCATTTTTCAGGCATGCCTTGCTAACAGTCCCAATTTTTGGATATTAGACTGTATCTCTACCTGTACCACTTCATATACCTATAAATTTACTTTGGTGCAACCTATGCACAATCTCCATATACCTTTTATCCTTCTGACCTGCCTGCAAGATCCTATCCTGTAATTTTTTTTCCAAAGGAGCTCATAACTTCTGTGTTATTTACCTGTACCCTCTTGCTAAGAGCTTACTTGACCATGTTTTCCTTTGCCTTGATGTACTTGATCTCGAAGTCAAAGTAACTAATCGTGGCCAACCATATTTCTTGCTTGAAATTTAGATTCAAATATTCAAACAATATTTCAACCCAATGTGATCAATAATTAGTACAAACCTCCTTACAAGAAGATAGTTCGTCCAAATCTTCAATGCATGTATGATCGCTACTAGCTCAACATCATGTGTCGGCTAGTTATTCTTTTTCTTGTTTAGTTTTCATGAATCATAGCATACCACATATCCATCCGGTATAACTACTCCACCAAGTCATTTGTTTCAAGCATATGCACATACTAAAAATTCATTGTCCAGATTTGTTATCTGATTAACAGTTGAGCATGTGTCAACAATTACTTATGTTTCCCAAAACGACCCTCACACTCTTGTTTCCATTCAAAATTCTTGCCTTTCCTATGAAATGATGTAATATGATAAGAAATATATGATAAATTATGGATGAACCTCTTGTAATAACTTGCCAACCCCATGAAGGATCTCAACTCATCTACATTTCTAGGATCTACCCACTCCATGATGGCCCTTATCTTTTTTGGATCTACTTCAATTCCCTCTTTGGAGGGAACATGTCCCAAGTAATGTACCTCATTCTGGAAGAAAATGCATGTGTTGAGCTTAGCATACAACTAATACTCTCTCAATAGTCTCAACAATGTTGCCAAATGCTCAGCATGCTCTTCCTCATTTTTAAAATATACCAATATGACATCAATGAACAAAATAAAAAACATGTCCAAATAAGGATTCAATACACTATTCATAAAACACATAAATGTAGTTGGAGCATTAGTCAAACCGAATGGAACTACAACAAACTTGTAATTCCCATATGTGACAAGAATGTTTCCAACAACAACATTGTAGAGTATAAGAAATCTAGCTTGTGTTCAATTTTATTCCAACACAAACGCAAACACGTTTCAAATTCAAATAAATCTAACACGTGCTATATTTCCTTCTAGCACATAAGAACATTCTAGGACTAAATAAATCTAGTGCACCCTAGATTTATTTCTATCACAAACACAAGCACATTCTAAGTTGACAGAAGCATAAGGTGTGCTAGATTTCCGTCTAACCCAAACATAAGCGCATTTCCAATAAAAAAATTATAAGGTGAGATAAATATAATGTGTGTAAGATTTCCTTATAGCATAAACACAAACAAACAAGAAAATTATAAGGTGAAATTCTAGTGCATGCTAGATTTACTTCTAGCACAAAGACAAACATGTTGAGAACAACAATATTATAGGGCAAAGGAAATCTAGCATGTGCTACATTTTCTTACAACACAACAGATGCATTATAATATGAAATAAATACAACATGTGCTAGATTTCTTTCTGTCACAACCATAAGAACATAACAACATTGAAGGGTTAAATAAATCTAACACATGCTAGATTTAATTCTAGCACAAACTAAAGCATATTTCCAATAAAAACGTTGCAAGAAAAGAAATATACCATGTGCTAAATTTTCTTCTAACATAGTCACATGCACATTTCCAATAACAACATTGCAAGGTCAATAATCTATCATATTTCCTTCTAACACAAACAACCATATTTCCAACCAGAACTTGGCATTGTGAAATAAATCTAGTGCATGCTAAATTTCCTTCTAGATCAAACACAAACACATTTTCAATAAAAATATTTCAAGTTGAAGTCTGACACATGCTAAATTACCTTCTAACACAAATAAAAGCACATAAAAACATTTTAAGGTGAAAAAATATAGCATGTTCTATATTTACTTTTAGCAAAAGCACAAGCCTATTTCCAACAACTATTAAGAAAAATAAATATAACACATGCTACATTTCACTCTATCATAAACATAAGTGCATTGCTAATAACAAAATTTTAAGATAAAAAAAATATAATGAGTGATATATTTCCTTCTAGCTCAAATAAGCACACATTGTTGATAACACCATTGCAAGGTGAAGGAAATCTAACCCATTCTAAATTTTCCTATATAAAAAACATAAGCACATAACAATATCGCAGGGTGAAAGAAATATAGCTCATGCCAGATTTACTTTTAGCACAAACACAAGTATATTTTCAAAAACAATATTGCAGGGCAAAAATAATTCTATTATGTGCTATATTTTCTTCTATCATAGATACAAGCATATTCTCAATAAAAAAATTTCAAGGTGAAAGAAATCTAACATGTGCTAGATTTACTTTTAGTAGAAACACAACTATATTGGCAGCAACAAAGGTGCATCCCAAAAGAAAAATAGGACCTGTTAAATGTTCTTCTAGGAAAAACAAAAACACAATGGAAATAATAACATTACAAGGGGAATGAAATCTAAAATGTTCTACACTTCCTTTTAGCTCAAACAACCATATTTCCAACAACAACATTCCATTGTGCAAAAAATATAACGTGCGTTAGGCTTCCTTCTAGCACAAACAAAGAACACTATCAATAACGACATTGCAAGGTGAATTTTTTTTAATGTGTGCTAGATTTCCTTTCAGCACAAAAAAACACATAAGAACATTTCAGGGTGAAAGAAATCTAGCACATGCTATATTTACCTCTAGTAAAAACAAAAACATAACACCAACAAAATTACACAAAAATTTAAAAAATAAAAATAAAAATATTGGAGCAATGGTACCCTTCTAGCCTAAAGCAGCGCACATTTCAAATAAATACATTGCAATGTGAATGAAATATAACATGTGTTATATTTACTTCTAACATAAACACAAACAGATAACAACATTATAAAGTGAAATAAATCTAGTATCTGCTAGATTTAATTCTAGCACAAGCACAAGCTTGTTGCCAACAAAAAAATTGTTTGGCAAAATAAATCTAGTGCCTACTAGATTTTCTTCCAAGAAAAATACAAACATGTTGCAAGGTGAAAGAATCTAACGTGTGCTAGATTTATTTCTAGCACAAACACAAGTACATAAAAACATTTTATGGTTAAAGAAATATAATGCATGCTAGATTTACCTCTAGCACAAGCACTAACATCCAACAATAACATTACAAGGAAAAATAAATCTAAGGAAATCTAGATTCATTTTTAGCACTAACAAAAGAACATTGGAAACAACATTTCAAGATGAAAGAAATTTAGCATATGTTATATTTTCTTCATCTAATTCAAAAAATTTACAATTAAACCATTCATTTATCATCATTTTAAATCCAATCATACAGTGAAACATCCATGACTCCTTATTGTAATATTCTTAAAATAGTTGAATGATTTGTACGTAATGCCCCCAAATAATAAATATTATGACTTGATACTTAATGAAATAAGACATTAAAAAATATGTATCTAACATTTCCTAAATTGATCATCAATAAAGGTGAAAGTTTTCAGCGCCTCCCATGAATGTAACCTCTAATTTAGTCTCATTAGAAATTCTAAAAATGAATAAAATCAAGAATCCCTTAATTCATATGTTTAATAAAACAAAATAAGTCTCTTATGCTGCACAAATATAATTCTCAAAGAATTATAAAGATTGGTTCACATCGCTATTGAAGACTTTAATGGTCCCCTTATTACTGTTTTTATATAACCAATGTTCACCAAAATGGCCAAACAAGTGATGTCAAATTATAAGGCTTGGTGATTATAAAGTTTCTCTCTTTGAATCTATATTGGTTACATTAAAAAAATAGGGACATTCAACTTTTTTAGTGTAATAATGCATGTCCATGTTTCTAAGGTCAAAGCACCAAAAACGAAAGTGCACATTTTTTTAAAGAATGTTACAACCACTCGTACATTATTGACTTTATTCACAAATATAAGATTAATTTATGACATGAAACATGGCTTACCTTAAGAAAAATCCTTGGTTTTCCATCCTCAGACTTTGACTATTACTATTCTAATAAATAAAACACTGTAGCCAAAATTAACACTAAATAACACCTTGACAACATCTCTTTCCTCATTGTACACAAAAAATTCTATGAAATTCCATGTACAAAGAAACACCCAAGTTAAAAACTAATATTTTTCCTCCATTAAAATATAGTAACATGATAAATCCAAGAAAATAATTCCATCTTATTTCACAACTTTGGAAAGCATGAAAAGAGAATTTTGTGTTCTTATTTGGAAGCTTTGTATAACTTGCAGTCCATTTTAGTGTAACTCTTTTTGGTGGCACTTGCAACTAATATTTTATTTATTTTTCCTTGTTTTACTAACATATTTTCATATTTAGGTCTAACGCTCTCACTCGGCTACCATCTTTACACTCTTTTGAATAACTTCTCAAGAACAATGGCTAAACTCCACAGGAAATTCAACACTAATTTAAGTTTTTTATTCTTAAAAATTTTGAGTTAAAAACAATCAAAACTTAAATTAATTATATTTATACAATTCACCTATAAATACCATAATATGATCCCATTAATATGATCCCATGAATTGAAGATAATATTTGAAAATACTTTGTTTCTCCTCACAATTTTTTTGTTAAAGCAGTTCATGGTGGTCACTGATTCGAAATGCACTCATTTTTGGTTTGTTTTAATCATTTTTAATCACATATATTTTACTTCATATCCAATTCCTTCCCCATCCCATTCTTGGACATCCATGGTATCCAATTCCTTCCCCTTCCCATTCCTAGACATCCGAATAGCTTAGTATTCATTTAAAATCAAAGGTATTGTCTATTCACATAAAATATTAGGTGCCAAAGTTATAGCGGTTGAGATAATGAATACAATTTGCATATGTAATGAAATCATTTTAGGGATTGAATCCACCAAAGGAGTATATACATTGCCATAGGAGGATGGTTCTTTCCAGCTAGATCATTGGTTCTCTACTTTTTTGAAAATAGGAAAAATAAAATGAGCCCTTCTTGAAAGGTTTCATATATCAACAACAAAGTGTTACAAAAAAAGTATTCTATAGATGGTTTTAAAGGGTTTTACTCACATAATATGATTTCGAGGAGTTCTAGGCAAGATTGAAAGGAGGAAGGGACATTGTGTGTGTCAGGGGAGATCAAAGGTTTGGAAAACAAAAAGGCATTTATGTGTGTATGTAGAGTTCTACAGAGAGGTTTTAGCACTGCTACTGCTAAGCCCACTACAAGGGAAGGTGTAAGGATTAAGAAAAATAGGAAGAATAATAATACATTGTTGGAAACTACAAAGCCCTTCCCCTATTGGGGTATTGGCTCCAAATTGGGTCATATATATTAGAAACAAAATAACTTCTACAAAATCACAAGAATTAATCTCAGAAGAGATTGTTTTCATGGAAAGGCATGGGGGATTTTCCAAAGAAATGGTGAACCAACAACATAGATCCCTGTAAGGATTAATGACACAAGAAAATGTGTGTGTAAATTTATTGATGACGTCCCTAAGAATACTTCTAATACTACACTAAAATGTAGATTAGTTATTTGAACATGTGAATTCAATGCTAGAGTAAATGTTCATTAGTTCCGTTGGTTTTTATCAATCTAGAGACACTTCAATATGCAGAATTGCATTAGAAATTTTATTGGCATGGGGCTTGATACTTTCTAAATTCACTCCTTTTTGAATTGTTGGTCATGGGAAAGCATGGCACAAGGCAGAGGGGAAAACACAGAATGTTAAGAATTATATGAATATATTTGACACACGTTGAAGTTGAACATAGAGAAGGTACTATATTTTCATTGTTATTGGTCGTCACATATATTTCCTATCACAAATATAGATGATGGGGGCCATCAGGGATATTAAATAAGTAGAAGGGGGAATTTTCCCAGAATTTCCCAACCACATGCGAAGAGATCATGGTTCTACCACAAAACATGTGGAGTGTGCATTGGGGTAGTTCTCGGGAACCAAACTTGATTGGTGCATCATATTCCTTAGGTGGGATGAGTTGAAGACCATTTCATCATTTCGAGTTTCACCATGACATTGGGCTAGTATTGTAATACCTTGGACAATATTAATCAGATATATATATATATATATATATATATATATATATATATATATATATATATATATATATATATATATATATATATATATATATATATATATATATATATATATGTTGCATATAAGTGTTTGAAAGAGGTTAACTAATGAGATTAGAAAAATTTCCAGGGCTAGTGGTTTTTTCTCCATGAAGTTGTATATAAAATGGAGTAACATATTTTTTTAATAGGAAACCAACCATGCAAATTTCCTCATCTATAACTCGTGGTTGGGTTCTAGTGGCTTTGTAGAGCACTAAATCATTTAGCATAGGGGCCAGGTTAGATAATGCTAGACTGCTTTCATGGATCTCTAAATATTATCTTGAGAGGACACAATTAATATTCTACATTTGGTAAATATTCTGAAACAACACAATATAATGTCGAAGTGGAGGCCTATATATTTAACACTGGTTTTGTTTAGTAGCAGTGTAGTGCAGATATGCCCTTCTTAATATGGCTTGTTTGAGTATGTAGAGGTGTTTCTTCTCCATTTTTTCTTTTTGTATCTCAAATTCCATAGAGGTGAATACGTTCTAGCTATGGGAAGGGGTGGATGCAGAGGAGGAAGGTTAAACATGTTGGTATACTGGTATTACATTATTGATGCATACAATGGTAATTTTTTACCTACAATACTAATTTCCCAAATAATATTTAATCTACTTCAAATAATGACTAACTACACAATGGCATGACCAACCCCTACAAAATAACATGAGATTTTCCCTATTAGAAACTCCCTTCTCATTCTATTTTATGTTGCCATAACATTAATTAGCTCTTTGTGTGTTCTTGTTAGGTCTATGCTTCTTTCACTAGTAGGAATTAAAACTGGTAATCAACTTTTCATCAATCTACACAGGTATATATTTCATGCACCAATGTCCTATGATGAAAATCCATTTAGGCTAATACTGATTCGATCATCAATTGATTAGAGTGTAGTGGACACATTCATTCCTACTCAGTGAGGAGCTTTGTATTTTTCATTTATATAGTGTTTGGGATCATTGCGGTCATGTCTCGGATTTCTTAGTAGGTATTCATTGTGCTTATACCACTAGGTTCACATTATATATGGTATCAAAAATATTACATAACATCAACTACTGAAGTGGCTCAATTTTCATTAATTTCTATAGCTCCAATCATACAAAATTTTCGAGAATCAATCTTTGGAGCAGCCACCATTAGAAATTTTGACGAGGAGTCTTGGTTCATGGGGAGAAATATTAAATTGAATGATATGTATACTAGACCTAATCTCCACAATGTTGGGGCCAATGCATGGCTTGGTATTTTGACGGACTTTGTATCAAATCTAGCGTTCGCATTTTATTTTTTGTTCCTCATTAACTTTACTGAAGATGTAATTCGAACAAGAATTGCAAGGTTGGCAATAACATATGGTGTAAATCAGAAAATGATAAAAGCTTGGGTAACGTGATGCCTTTGTTTTTTGGAGACCAAGACCATCTTAGTGGAGAGAATAATGCAGCATTCATGTATTCCCATCGAGCCTCCAGTGATCATAGAGAATTATATACCATACTCCAACTGTGCATAGAGAGGAAAAATAGATATATCTAATTTTCAGGTGTGTTATGGAAAACATCTTTTATTTTTCTTGCAAGGCCTTACATGCACTTTCCTTGGAAGTACAAAGGTGGGAGTCGTAGGGAAACAAAAGTGAAAAATATAATCTTATTCAATCCATTTTTGGCATTGTGGAAGCAAAAAATGGATTTATGGAGTCAACATCTCAAAAATAGGCCTCCATGAGATTAGGTCAAAATTAAGCATTATTCCACAAGAACCAACAATTTTTTGGGCAATATAAGAAATAATTTGGATCCTTAGGAAGACTGGTTGGATCAGAGAGATTTGGGAGGCTTGGAAAAAGTGCCAATTTGGTGAAATTATACAGGAAAAAGAAAATAAACCTGATTACTCAATGGCTAAGAATGTAGGAAACTGGAGTGTGGGTCAATGCCATCTTTTCTGTTTGGGACAGGCACTACTAAAACAAATTCGTATAGTGTTCCTTGATGAATCAACTACCTTAGTGGAAATTGTGATTGATGTGTTTATTCAGAAAATAATTTTCCACCATTTTTCAGCCTACATAATCATTACTATTACACATCAGGTTCGATCTGTTATTGATAGTGATTTGGTTCTCCTATTAAAGGATGGGAAAATTTCTAAGTATGACACACCATCCAAACTACTCAACAATGAATCTTCTACATTTTCAAAACTTGCTTCAGAGTACTCCATCCAATAGATATTTTAACTTGACCTTTAGACATTGGTTATATTGGGTTCACAATAGAATGGAGAAAAACCTTCATTTCCTTGAAAGTCATGCTGGATAATTTCAAGTATTTAGCCTCTATAACATGGATAGAGATACAATATAGTAGCCTATGAGATATCATGTAAGCTCATTATTTTTTGATAATATTCTATATTGAGGTCCTTAAGAAGGGTTCAATTACTCTTATCAGTGACATTGACTTCAGACTTAAGTTATGATTTTTGACTTGCTATATACAAATGGAGTTTACCTTTTAGAAAAAAGGTTAGTTCGAGTCTTTGAGTTGATGATGTAATTGGTGTCCATGGAAATCAATTGGTAAATGCACATGGAGATATTTCCTTAATAGAGGCTGATCATGATGTTGTCCTGGTTCAAGGTTCATATACTTACTCTATTGGTTTTGCTACTAGGAATGCATATAGATATGCTCTTAGGCATACTGCTAGATATAATACTGGAACTGGAACTGCTCGTGTTTCTTCAAAATAAATTAGTGAATTAGCAATAACATGCTATGAAACCATCTCCAAAAATAGAAGAAAAGAGAGATCAACGCCTTAGAAATAAGCCACTTCGAGGGGGAAACCTCCAATACATTACATGAATGAACAATTCTTGGATGATACAAATTACAAAACCTCCTTTCTATATATAGGAGTCCATGGGGCCACAATGTAATCCTAGCCGACCTAACAATAATAATTTAAGGGCACAATAATAACAATATGGGGGTTATAGGGGTACAATAATAACAATAAGGGGGTTACACTAAAAACAATAAGGGACTATACTAGTAATATAGGGACCTAACATGCCCCTCTCCTTCAAAAAAGTGTTGTCCTCAACGCTTGAGTAGCTCTGGGTGCTTCTGTATAAAATTCTCATCCTCCCATGTAGAATCTTCAGTGGGTAAGTTCTTCCACTTGATGAGATACTTTGAAATTGATCAATTCCGTAGCTGTCGAGTTCTTGTTTCCGTGACCGCTTCAGGTTCCAATATGATTTTTCCTTCCTCATCAAGTTCTGGAAATATTGTTTGAACTGGAAGATTTTCACCTATAACTTTCTTTAAGCATGAAACATGGAAAACTGGATGCACTCGCGAAGAAGCAGGAAGCTCCAATTTGTATGCCATAGTACCAATATTTTGCAACACCTTGTAAGGACCATAGTAATTTGGTGATAATTTATTATCCTTCTTTTCTTGCTTGAGGGACATTTGTTTGTATGGTTGTAGCCGTAAAAATACCCAATCTCCTACATCAAAACTTTTCTCGCTACGATGTTGATCTACCTGTTGTTTCATTCGATTTTGTGCCAAATTCAAGTTATCCTTTAAGAGTTGGAGAACTTCTTGCTGATGCTCGATGTGATCTTCCACTACTTGAACCTTTGAATTTTCCCTTAAAGATGATGTGATGGATGGTGGATGATATCCATAAATTGCCATAAATGGGGTCATTTTTGCTGCAGTATGGAAGGAAGTGTTATACCACCATTCAGCAAGAGGTAACCACTTGACCCATTGTGTTTGTTTATCAGATACAAAACAATGAAGATATCCTTCCAAACATTTATTTACTATCTCAGTTTGACCATCAGAGTGAGGATGATAAGATGAGCTATGAGCTAATTGAGTACCCAAACAAGAAAATAACTCCGTCCAAAAATTTCCAGTAAAAATGGGATCTCTGTCGCTCACAATAACCCTTGGGTTTCCATGTATCTTTTGAATTGTGTCCATAAATGTAGTAGCAACTGTACTTTCTTTAAATGGATGAGATAATGCACAAAAGTGTGCATACTTGGTAAGTCTATCAACTACCACCATGATGACACTCTTTCCTTCGGACTTAGGTAAACCTGTGATAAAATCCATTGAAATCTACTCCCAACGTTGACTTGGAATGGATAAAGGTTGTAGAAGTCCCAGGGTCTTAATTGTTTCCACTTTATTCTGCTGGCAAACCAAACATTCCGCCACAAACTTTTGAATATCAGATTTAAGGCCATCCCAAAAAAATTCTTTCCTCACCCTGTGGTAAGTTTTTAAAAATCCCGAGTGTCCTCCTAAAGGAGAAGTGTGCAATTCCAAAAGAATCTTTTGTTTTAGTTGGGAATTCTTGCAAATATATAAGTGATATTTGTACCATAAGGAATCATTTTTCCAACTAAATGTATCATATGTACTAGAATATTGCTGCAACTTTTGGATGAGTGTCCACACTTCTTCGTCCTTCTTCCATTCATCCCTTGATTTGGTTATCCAATCTGGTTGGATAATAGAAATGGCACAAAGCAATGCTTCCACCTCTTCATTCTTTCTTGAGAGTGCATCTGCAACAACATTAAGATTTCCCTTTTTGTAGATTATTTCAAAGTCATAACCCAACATCTTTGTGACCCATTTTTGCTGCTCTTCTGAAGATAGTCTTTGTTCCAAAAAGTGTTTAAGACTATCATGATCATTTTTTACCTTGAAGTGTCTTCCCATTAGGTAAGTTCGCCATTTCTTTAGTGCGTGTAGTATTGCTAACATTTCCTTCTCATAAATAGGTTTCTGTAAATACTTTCCTTTGATTGGACGACTTTCAAAAGCAATGGGTCTTCCTTCCTGCATTAAAACTGCACCAATTCCATTTCCTGAGGCATCACATTCCACAATAAAGGTTTTTGTGAAGTCTGGCGTAGCTAAGACCGGTGCTAGGCACATTTCCTCTTTAAGATATTCAAAGGCCTTAGTTGCTTCAGGAGTCCATGAAAATGCATCTTTCTTCAATAATGTTGTTAGAGGTGCTGCTATTCTCCCATAATTCTTAACAAACTTGCGATAATACCCTGTTAACCCGAGAAATCCTCGCAACTGCTTTATGGTTGTGGGGACTTTCCATTCCTCAATGGCTTTAATTTTGTTAGGGTCTACTTTAACACCCTCGTGAGATACAATATGACCCAGATATTCCACCTCTTGTACTCCAAAGAAACATTTGGATTTTTTTGCATATAATTATTTCTCCTGCAATAGTTTGAGCACCCTGTCAACATGTTCAACATGATCCTTCCAAGACCTGCTGTAGATTAGTATATCATCAAAAAATACTAGCACAAATTTTCTAAGGAAGGGTTTGAAAATGGAATTCATCAACCCTTGAAATTTATAAGGTGCATTGGTAAGGCCAAAAGGCATGACCAAAAACTCATAATGACCCTCACCAATTTGAAATTTTGTTTTTGGAATATCTTCAATCTTCATTCTAATTTTATGATATCCTAAACAAAGATCTAACTTGGTAAAATAAAATTTTCCATGTAATTCATCCAATAATTCATCAATCACAGGAATGGGAAATTTATCTTTAATTGTGAGCTTATTGAGCTCCCTATAATTTGGAAACATGTGCCATGATACATCCTTATTGTGCACCAATACTACTAGAGCAGAGAAATAATGTTGACTAGATTGAATTATACCAACCTCTAACATTTCTGCAATCATACGTTCAATTTCACTCTTTTGGACATAAGGATATCTGTAGGGCTTGATGTTTGGAGGAGAACTTCTTGGAATCAAATGAATAGAAAAATCATGATCACGAATAGGTGGGAATCCTTTGGGAGTTTCAAACACCTTGGAATGATTGTCCAAGACTTTTTGGAGATCTGGAGAAAAAAATGATTTTGATGTTGGAACATCTAGTGAGCATAATTGTGCAATTATGCCTCGTTGTTATTTCTTCAGAAGATTTTTAATGACATTAGAGCTTATTATCTTTCCTGGCTTCCCTACGATACCCTGTAATTTGATTTCCTTTCCTTCAGAAAAAATTTTCAAGAAAATTTCTTGAAAATTGAAAGTTGTCGTCCCCAAAGATTGTAACCATTGTACTCCTAGTACAACATCAACACCTCCCATTAGGATGGAAAGAATTGGAATATTAAATACATATTCCCCCATGGCTAGCTTGATATTATGGCATTTTCTAGAGAGATTTATATTTCCTCCATTTGCAACCATCACTTGACATTATGGTGCTAGGTATACGAAACAATTCAATTCCTTGGCTACCTTACAATGAATAAAACTATGGGTACTACCTGAATCAATCAACACTATTACCTTTTTATCCTTGATATGTCCTCCTCTCTTGAGAGTATAAGGAGTGGTAATTCATCCAATGCATTACATGATATGGTCGGAATCATTTCTTCTTCTTCTAGTGTTGGTTCCTGGTGTATATCCTCTTCTTTTGAAGTTTCTTGTTCATTTTCTTCCTCCTGTTCACAATCTATGTAAAATGATTTATTCTCAACACACTTATGATATTTAGTGTATATGCCATCGCAACTGTAGCGAATCCATTTTTCTCTTTTTTCTTCCAATTGTTTTGGTGTCAACCTTGTAGGTTGTGGAAGTCTAGAAGTAGCAACACTTCCATCTTTATAGATGTGACTGGTAGGTTTCCTTGTCGCCATAATTTTACATTAAATTTTTTATGCCAACCTAAATTCCTTCTGCAATGAATTAGGTTCTGAAACATGAACTTAATGTTGGATTTTATCCTTTAAAGTCCCCATGAAGACATCAATCATGTGTTCCTCTAGAATCTTAGTTACCCTTATATTCAATTTTTGGTAGTCCTCAATGTGCTCCACCACTGAACCCTTTTGTTTGAGATTTATCAAATGGATAAAGAAGGTGTTGCTCTTTATATCCTCATAATGTGCTATCATTTCCTCCATAAAAATTGACCAAGTGACAATTTTTTTACCAGAGCAAATCCATCGATACCATACAAATGTATTTTGTTCAAAATGTAAAGTTGCAATGCTTACCTTTTGTGTGTTTTTCACATTATTAAGATCAAAATTTTGCTCCATATGTAGTATCCAATGTAAGGGATCCTTGCCATCAAAATTTGTCATATCCATATTTGGAATATGGTGGTTCTTCAATATGACATTATAGTTTATGAAATCACGATTAACATTTATTTTGTTCTCATCATGATTTTCCTCTACTATCTTTTCGCCATTAGGAATCATTTCTTGTATCAAATTTGACAAACATTCCTTCAAAAATTCCATGTATTCATTCAAACCTTCCATTTTTTCTTCCATACCATTCTTCAAACCATCCATCTTAGCTTCAATGCTTTTCTTCAAAACATTCATTTCATTTTTTGTTTCTCTTTGCGAGAGTGGAATTTGGTTCACTTGCTCTTGTAATTTTGATATGGCATGTTGCATTTCTTCATCTTCATCAGCCATAGTAGAGCCTTATAAAGGATTAATGGGTGTTGAATTACTATTAGGAGGAATTTTAGAACCCAATACTGATATCTATTCTACAATATTTCCTTGGAATCAATTTAAATTGATTCTTCAAACAAGACTTATGAAATTTGGAAAAAAAAAATACACACCTTTTTCTTGCTTTTGAGGAGCTCGATATTGAAATTGAATTATATCTGTGATTTCAGATCTTAAATATCGAAAATTTGGCCCTGTAGTAGAACTTTGAATCTTCTTTTGAATGCCATAGGTCTGACCTGATTTGGATTATTAAAGGAAAAGTTATGCCCAATCTCCCACAATGACCTAATTATGGATTGGTTCAGTAGAGCATATTTTTACGATGTGCCACATGTCATTGTTTCCTCCTTCAACTCTAAAATTGATACACACGAAAATGAAGCCTGTGTACTTGTTGCTACTTTTTACAAGATTCTAATCCGACGCTCCGAGAGAGAGTTATGACGATTTTCCCACTGTAACCTCTTTGAGATGAAATTTGGGAGCCTGAAAAAACCTTAACTTCCACATATCATATCTCTGAAAATATTATGAACCAAGATCTAAAATTTTACAGGAGGCTCCATAGGATTTCGGCTTTGCTCTATAAAAATTTCAGCTTCTGAACCTCTGTAGAGACAAATTTATAGCACAAATTCCACGATGACCTGTCTTAGGTGAAATTATGGAGCCTAAAAAAACCTAACTTCCACAGATCATATCTCTGAAAATATTATGCACCAAGATCTAAAATTTTTACATGACATTGCTCAGGATTTAGGCTTTTCTCTATAAACATTTCAGCTTCTGAAACTTCGTATAAAAAATGGTATAGCGAAAATTATACTATGACTTGTTTGGAACAGTGAAACCCTAGAATCCGAAGCTTTGATACCAAATGTTATGAAACCAGCTAAAAAAATAGAAGAAAAGAGAGATCAACTCCTTATAAATAATCCACTTCAAGGGGAAAACCTCCAATACATTACATAAATTAACAATTCTTGAATGATGAAAATGACAAAACATCCTTTCTATATATAGGAGTCCATGGGGCCACAATGTAATCCTAGCTGACCTAACAATAATAATGTAAGGGCACAATAATAATAATATGGTGGTTATAGGGGTACAACATTAACCATAAGGGAGTTACACTAACAACAATAAGGTACTATACTAGTAATATAGGCACCTAACATAACATAGTAGTGAGCTTGAGTGGGCCCTTAGGGGACTCGACACCAGCTAGGATTCTTCCATGTTAAACGTCAAATTACACAACCCAACAATCGATATTCACTAACTTTGAAAGGAAAAAAGCTTTAAAAATATTGCAGATCTATCTTCTTGGGAAATATTTTGAACAACCTGGACATTTCATTACACCACAACACATTTCTTGCTAAAAAATGATCCTTTAAATAGAATGAAATTCTATCTTATTCCCCATTATTTTCACCAACTTCCCATACACTATCAACAAATGACATAAAAATAAGGATATCAATACTTTTCATTTCTAGAGAAATACCACCAATCACATTATCAATAGTTTCAAAATGGAATCAATTTCTTTATACCACAGATGCCAAAGTTCCTCTAAGGGGCACTCCTTTGAGGAACCTATTATTAGAATTTGTGGATGGTCCATATATGGGAAACAGCAAATTCACTCTATAAACCTTGAAATATGTTCCTACTCCTTGTAGAGTTATATAAAGTGTTGTAGAACCTTTCTCATAATTCAACCTAGCTAGTTGTCTTCCACTACATTTTTAACTCAAGATATTTCTTCTTTGGAAATGGCTCTAAGGTGTGCATAAAATTATGAGCCCATATTTAAATAGGAACCTCCCTCATCTCCTAATGACTTTGTAGTAATACATGTGCCCCATTGGATTGGAAGTACCACCAAATTGTAGGGTCTAGTTGACAAAATTTCATTTCAAAATGTCATTAGCTAGTGGAGCCCCAATTTCTGGTAGGAATTTATCATTTAGTGCCTCTATCATATCATGCCATGAGTGCATTGTGATTTGATGTGCTTACCCAACATTACATAGGGGTATTTTCCAAATGGATATGCATTGTTGCAACCCTTTTCTCAAGCACCGTCTACTCCACCACTTTTCCCAAAGCTTCTTCCATGGTGTAAGTTGTGCCATTAAATTCAATATGTTCTTACACTCTGCACTAATCCACCTAAATATTTTCAACATCATGCAATGTCAAAATTTTTTTGCAATATATTAAAGAGTGATTAAAATTGACCACCTATGTTTATTTATTAAATAAATTAATAAATTATCAATAAAAGTCATATTTTTTTTTAGTTTCCCATTGAATGGCCCTTTTCAAAATAATAACTAACACAACACTAGATAATGTGAAAGAAAAAGTTCTACATATAAGATAATATTTCCAATTTGTATTTCCTCATTCCATGGATCAATAATTGGATATATTTCCCTCAGTAAAATAAAGAAGTTGCATTTGTCATATAACTAAAACATTTAAAGATATTTGAAAGGAGAAACAAATCAAAATTGTGGCTAGATTATTCCTATAAAACATGAATGCGTAAAGATTCATAAAACACTCGATGGGGAAATGATATTGATAATAGAATTTTTTTTTTCATTTATGTTATAGAATTTTAAATATAAATTAATATATAAAAGCCTAAGATACGAATTTTGAAGTGGGATTAAGAGGTTTATATGCAAAGAGATTTATAGTTAATCTATTTAGCTTTTTCCATAGATCAGACATTGACACATAATTTAGTGTTCTAAGTACTCAATGTGTTCATCAAAAGTAAAGATTCAAAATTTCTTAGAGAAAGGCACAAAAAAAGTTGAAAATCACAGGCAGAGTAGAAAACATATTCACATTTAGGATCACATTTAAAAAATTAGGTCCATTTACAAAGTTTAGTTACTATCCATAAAGGTGTACACTAGTGATAAATATGGATATAAGGTCATACTGAGTCATTAGAAAAAGCCTTATGGCTATCACTACCAACATTGGAAACTTCTGCATCATATTTAGGTCCATTTTTATAGGTTCCTTTGTATTCTTTTTAGATGGAAAGAAATTGGTTGAAAGTCAAGGCTATGTGCTAGTTTGTGCATTTTTTGCGGAAAAGGTATTCAGATCCTTATCACAGTGACAAGGGAATTTCAAACAACACCAATTAGATTCATGGGCTAAAAAAAACATTGAAAACTTTTATATACAAGAAGGGATGTTTTCTTTCCAGTCAGTCAAGACAAAAGAATACAAGCAGAAAAATTATCAACTACAAGAGTACAAATGTTCGGAATGTTGGAATTTTCTGTTGGCATATGCATGTTATTTGGATTTTACTTCTTCAAGATGTTACAACCTTTATTATTCTATATCAGAACTTGGGCTTGGAATCATTTTCAGGTTGGCAGCCTCATTGGAAGTTATGTTGCTAAATTTCCCAGTTACAAAATTGAAACAAAAAATTCAAAAGAGGATCATGGAAGAAAAAGACAAAAGGATGAATACCACATCAGAGACATTACAAATTATGAGGATCTTAAAATTGTAGGCTTGGGAGAAATTATGTCTTTGAAAGCTATAAATTTTGAGGCAGACATAATGTAGTTAGATATAAAAAAATGTTTACGCATAAGTTATCACAACATTTGTTTTCTCTATTGCACCCACATCTGTCTATGTTTCAACTTTTGGTACATGTATGCTTATATGAGTTCCCTTGATAGTAGGGAGAATTATTTCCGTACTTGAAACCTTTGAGAATTCTTGAGTTGACTAATATGTATACGACATATAGTTAGATATGTATAATTTAGAAAGATACAAAATGAAATATACTTCCAAAAGCTGTAGAAAGAATTATCCTTGCTGAATTGACTGATACATATACTAGATCTACTCTGCACAATGTTGGTTCCTATGAGTGGCTTGGTATTTGAATGGATTCTCTATCATTCACTCGCTCTAACATGTAATTAGACCAAGAATTTTAGGGTTGATGATAAAATATGGTATAAATCTTAATACAATAGAAGCCTCGATAATATGGTGTCTTTGTCTTGTAGAGATCAAGATGATCTCAGTGGAGAGAATAATGTAGTACTCATGTATCCCCTGTGATTCATTAGTGATCATAGAGAATTGTAGACCCAACTCCAACTATCCATCTAGATGAAAAATGTATATAATTGAGTTTTATGTGTTATGGACCACATCTTATGCTTGCCTTGAAAGACCTTACATGAACTTTCCCTAGAGGCACAAAGGTGGGAGTTGTGATGTGGACAAGAAGTGGAAAATATACTCTTATTCAATCAATTTTTCCTATTGTGGGACCAAAAAATGGATTAATGGAGTTGACATCTCAACAACAGGCCTCCATGAGATGAGATACAAATTAAGCATTATTCCCTAAGAACCAACAATTTTTGGGGTCACTATAAGAAATAATATAGATCCTATGGAAGACTGATTTGATGATGATATTTGGGAGGATTTGGAAAAGTTCCAACTTGGTGAGATTGTACAGAGAAAAGAAAAGAAAATTGATTCATCAATGGTTGCGAATGGAGGAAACTGGAGTGTGGGTCAATGCCATCTTGTCTGTTTGTTACTAGTACTACTAAGAAAACGTCATATACTGGTCATTGATAAAGAAATAGCCTCAGTGGAAACTACAACTGATGTGTTTATTCAACAAATAGTTTTCCACCAATTTTCTGTCTGAATAGTCAGAACTATAGCACATCAGGTGTTGGGGAAATTATAGGTGTTATAATTCCAACATTAAATCATCAATCCGAGATTTGTAAGCTTTGAAGAACAAGCACAAGTAACGCAAGATCATAGCGTCTAGCCTAAGCTAGAGTATGAAACCAACTTGTTGTTTAAGTACTGAATGTGATTCTAGTTTAAAATTAATCAATTGACAAAATAACATGCTCAAAAAAACAAATTTCTATTGCAAAAGTATATTACTCACCATTAAAATAATCTAACCACTATTTTAAACTGAACTACGATATCAATCCTATTGATTGGAATGTACACAAAAGAGAAAAGAACACATATCTAAACTATAAAATAAATCCCATCCTTATAAAAAAAAGAGGAAATACTGAAAGATCCTATTCATCTAAAGAAAATCATTACAACTAATCTATGAAAACCTTCAATTTGAAACTCCTAATCTAGATGAAATAAATCACTCAAAATGAAACTCAAAATCATGAAACTCATAATTGAAATTCAGAATTAAATGAAAACCATATCAAACTTCTACTGCTCCCTTGTCACACAGATCTACTACTTTTACTTGATAAAAAATTTCATTTATACACCAAAAATTCAATGTAAAGTATTGTAACTAAACTCAAAGAATAAAATCTTAAACTAATGTTATAATAAGAATTAAATAATGTTGGAAATCAAGTCTACTAGAGTTAACACTATGATAAAGCTCAGAAAATCAAATCTAGGATTAACACTAAGAAAATTAGATCTGTAGTAAACTCAGAAACTCTCATGCTAATACACACCAAACCATGACTCTAATTCAACCTTTTTCTCATTGGAAGATATATATAACCAAAAGAATGCGATAGTAAATGAATCTTGATTGAACATGACACTCTATAATTCATAAGTATGTAGGGTATACACTTGAGTTCCTTCCAAGGTTCATTTTTAGCAATTTAGATCCACAACACGATAATATAGATTAAGTAGAGAATCAAATAATTTGGAAATCTCAACAATAATTCTCACTCAATATTCAAACTAAAAACCAATTAAATCAATTAAACAAATTCAATTCTAATATCTACACTAATTATAAGATTTCTTTCTAGAGGTGTTGGATCCTTTCCACACCTAGAGAAATTCTAAATTAATTCAATACCACTTTAAATATCAAAACACATTATCATTTACAAAATTTAAATGCGGAATCAAACTTATGTATTAATGGTTCAGAGAAAATACATCAAAGCTTCCAACATAAATAGAATTGTATCACGGTTCTTCTACTTTTGTTGTTCCTATTGCTGCCCTCCTTCTCTACCACTACAAGTGTACATGCAAGGCAGGGCTTCAAATTTATGCATAATTTTTCATAAAAACATAGTATGGCTTTCAAAACAAAGTATAACAGCAGACTAAATAAGGTTGTATCCAATACTTCTAGAGATCCTTCGAATCAAATAATTTGGAAATCTGAACAATAACTTTCACTCAATACTCACACTAAAAACCAATTAAATCAATTAAACAAATGCAATTCTAAGATCTACACTAATTGTAAGACTTATTTACAGAGGTGGTGGATCCTTTCTACCCTTAGAGAAATTCTAAATTAATTGAATACCTCTTTAAATATCAAAACAAATTATCATTTACAAAATTTAAATGCAGAATCAAACTTATGTATTAATGGTTCAAAGAAAATACATCAAAGCTTCCAACATAAATATAATTACATCACAAATCTTCTACTTTTGTTGTTCCTATTGCTACCCTCCTTCTCTACCACTACTAGTGTATATGCAAGGAAAAGCTTCAAATTTATACATAATTGCTCATAAAAACATAGTATGGCTATCAAAACAAAGTATAATAGCAAACTAAAGAAGGTTGTATCCAATACTTCTAGAGAGCCTTCGAATAGCCGATGCTTGGGTTTATTTTGGTCAACACATCAATGGAGGAACCACTTCTATGCTTAGAACGAAGGAATTCAACAAAAAGTGTTCAAAACTGGTGCAACTTGACCCGTTCAGACTGAACCTGACCCTGCATGCTCAAACCGAACCTGACTTGACTCAACACGTTCAAACCATTCACGATTTTGTACTTAAGAATAGTTTTTGCCTTAACTTCCTTCTGGTGATGAATTTTTCTGAACGGTTTCTGGGTTACCTGAAGGAGGGTATTTTGAACACGATCCAAGTCTTGGAATGTCAATAGTCTTCACCATTTGATCAAAAATTTGATATTTTAAGCTACAAAAAGTTTATTTTGTACTCAACATGTAGTAACTAATTTAACTAACTTGTGAAAAACTTCAATGATGGAACCCTATGAAAAATGAACTTAGCAAAACCATCATTAAAAAATCATGAATAAATCATATATAATCATAGAAAAGCTAAGAAAACTAATGATAATCAACAACGAGGCATAAGTCATGAATTTGTGACAAGTGGTGGAATTATGGTGTGAAATGAGTGTAAAAGCGGCGGAATTTATGTTATGAATGGCGGTAATATATAGTGGAAAATTGGGCATATTTGAGGCCGAACATCAAGTTCCATCTATTATTGATAGTGATTTGGTTCCCATATTAAAGGATGGAAAAAATGTTGAGTATGGCACTCCATCTAAACTACTCAGTAGCAAATCTTCTGCATTTCTAAAACTTGTTTCAGAGCACTCCATCTAATACATATCTTAACTAGATATTTGGACATTGGTCATATTGGGTTCACAATAGAATGGAGAAAAACCTTCATTTTCCCAGATAAATTTAATAATTTAGCCTCTATAACACGACTAGAGATACGATATAGTAGGATATGAGCTATCATGTAAGCTCATTATTTTGTGATAATATTCTATATTGAGGTCCTTAAGAAGGGTTAAATTACTCTAATCAGTTACATTGAATTCAAACTTAAGTTATTATTTATTCACTTTTTATACACAAATGGAGTTTAGCCTTTAAAAAAAAAAAAATTGTTAGTTCAAGTATTTGAGATTATGATGTAATTGTTGTCCATAAAAATCAATTGGTAATTGCACATGGAGATCTTTCCTTCACAGAGTTTGATCATGATGTTGGCTAGGTTCAAGGTTCATATACTTACTTTGTTGGTTTTGCTACCAGCTGTGCATATACATATGCTCTTTGGTATACTTCTAGATATACTACTTGAACTAGAACTGCATGTGCTGCTTCAAAATAAATTATTCAATTAGCAATATCATAGCAGTGAGATTGAGTGGATCGTCAAGGGTACTCTACACCACCTAGGATACATCCAAGTTATAAATTAAGCACTCTTTCACAATCCAAAACTGGATGTTAACTGAGTTTGAAAGGAAAAAAACTTTAAATAGATTCCATATCTATGATTGGGAAATCTTCATAAAAATATGCAGATTTCATTACACTACAACACATTGCTTATTGAAAAATCATCCTTTAAATAGAATGAAAATATATCTTACTCCCCATAATTTTCACGACCTTCCTATACAATATCAACAACTGACAAGTCAACAAGGAGATCAATACTTCTCTTTTCTAGAGAAATACCACCTATAACATTATCAATAGTTTCAAAAGGGAATCAATTTATTTATACCATAGATGCCAATGTTTCTCTAATGGGAAGTCCTTTGCAGAACCTATTATTAAACTTTGTGGATGGTCCATATATGGGAAACATGAAATGCACTCTATCAACCTTGCAATTTGTGCCTCCTCCTTATAGCGTTATATAAAGTGTTGTAAAACCTTTCTCATAATTCAGCGTAGCAGTTGTCTACCAATGCATTTTTACCTCACGATATCACTTCTTTGGAAATGGCTCTAAGATGTGTATAAAATTATGAACCCATATTTAAATAAGAACCTTCTATATCTCCTAACGACTTTGCAGTAATACATGTATCCCATTAGATTGGAAGTACCACCGAATTGCAGGGTATGATTGATGTAATTGCATTCCAAAATGTCATTAGCCAGTGTAGCCTCAATTTATGGTAGGAATTTATCATTTAGTGCCTCTATCATATCATGCCATGAGTTCTACGTGATTTGATGTGCCTAGACACCATTTCATAGGGGTCTTTTCTGAATTCATATACAGTGTTGCAACCCTTTTCTCAGGCACCATCTATTCCACCACTTGTTCCAAAGCTTCTTCCATGGTTTTATTTGTTCCATTAAAAAAATATGTTATTATGGTCTGCACTAATGGACTTAACTATTTTAAACATCATGCAATGCCAATCATTGTTTGCAATCTATTCAAGAGTGATTAAAATTGACCACCTATGTTTATTTAATAAATAAATTAATACAATATCAATAAAAGTTAGCTTTGTTTCATTTCGACATTGAGTGGCCTTTTATAAATTAATAATGAACACAGCCCTAAATAAATACAAGATAACATTGAAAATTTCTATTTCTTCATTTCATGGATCCATAGTTGAATATATTTCCCTCAGCACAATAAAGAAATTGCATTACTCATAAAATTAAAACATTTAACTATATTTGAAAGCAGAAAGAAATTAAAAATGTGGGTATACTATTCCTATAAAACATGAATGCATAAGGATACCAAAAGAAAAAACCATTCCATGGGGAATTGATGCTTATAATAAAAAACAAATTTTCATTTATGCTATAAGTTATTTTTTTAAAATAAAGATATAAAAGCCTAATATATGAGTTTTGAAGTAGCCTTAATAGATTTATATGCAAATATATTTATAGTTAATTTATTTAGCTTTTTTCCATAGTCCAGACATTGTCACACAGTGTTTCGAGTCGTCATTGTGTTCATGCAAAAGAAATATTAAAACTTTCTTACATAAAGGAACAAAAAGATTTGACAATGACCGGCATAGTAGAAAACATATTCACATTTAGGATCACTTTTGACAAATGAGATCCATAAGGTCATACCGAGTCATTAGCAAAATTTTTATGGCTATCTCAATGGAAGGAAGTAGTTTTAACTGCATCATTACCAGCGTTGGAAACCTTTACATCATATGTAGGTCAATATTTTATAGGTGCCTTTATATTGTTTCTAGATGGAAAGAAATAATTTGAAAGTCAAGGCTATGTCCTAGTTTGTGCATTTTTTGTGGCAAAGGTATTAGGATCCTTGTCACAACCACAGGGGAATTTCAAACAACACCAGTTAGTTTCACTGGCTAAAACAACATTCATAACTATTATATACAATAAGGGATTATTGCTTTCCAGTCGGTCAAGACAGAAGGATACAAGTATAAATATTATCAACTACATGAGTACAGATGTTCAAAATGTTGGAGCTTTCTGTTGTTGTTCTAGAATTTATTATTCTATATCAGAACTTGGGCTTAGCAGCGTTTTTAGGGTTGGCCGCCTCATTGCCAGTTATGTTTCCAAATTTCCCAGTTACAAAATTGCAACAAAAATTTAAAGAGAGAAACTGAAAAGTTTCAAAAGTTTCAAATTTAATAAATTTAGAAAGAAAATCAAAGTGGAAGATGAGAGTAGGTGTATTTTGCATCAAATCTAAAATACAACTCTGAAACTTATAAAGGATAAGAATCTGAAAAAACTTCAACTTGTGAATCAGGAAAAATCATGTGTTGTGAATAAAATGGAGTTTATGAAACCCAAACCCAGTATTAAATCAAACAGGTTTGATGAAATCGTTTGCTCTGAATTTAAATGGGGTTTAGGAACCCAAACACACCATTAAATCAACTGTCTTCGATGCCATATTTTTAGATATAATGAATTATGTATTAGGGATGCAACAGTAAAGTAAAGGTAACAAGTTTAAAATATAGAAAATAAAATTTGTGCATGTCAAATTTATTTAATTATTTTAAATAAATAATTTATTAACTATTAAAAAATCAAAAATGCTTTTTTTTTAGAATTTAACTTGATTAAAAGTAGAAATGAAAAATTTAAAATTTAGAGAAAATATAGCCATGTAATGAAAAATCCAAAATTATGTGTATGTTAGTTAAAGTGATATAAAAATATAGTAGAAGTAAAAAAAAAAAAATTAAAAATTGTGTGTATGTTGAATTTACTTAATTTTTTTAAATAAAAAAAATTACTAATCATAAAATAATAAAAATATAAAATTTCGAGAATTCAACCCCTCTAAGTGTCTAGTACAAGTGAAAAATCTACAATTTAAAGAAATTATGTGCATGTGTATGAAGGAGAATTACTTGGCCGTTTTAGATGCTAACATATCTGCACAAGAACATTATTTTACATACCACTCTAGACGCATAAAGAACATGGGTTGATCGGTTGAAGGCTCTGTTGGTGTGTTTTTGCCACTATTGTGGCATGATCAACTTGTAATCCAACATTCACTTGCAGGATACAAGATTTCATGGGAATAAAGAGCATTCAAAGGATGCAGCTAGAACATGGGTTGACTAATCGAGGTCTCCATTGGACACTGGTATGTATGGAGAAGGTGTCATGTTGAAATAAGCAGAACAGTGTCACCGGTCGGAACTGGTTCGCGTGCCTACACACATAATACATTGGTACCAAAATGTTAAGTGCTTAGCTAAAGCAAAGCTACTTAATTTTGGGAATGATTTTCTTTGGGATATAATATATAGTTTTCAGAACATGGATTTATTTGGTCGTTGCTATTTTTTGGGAGGCTAAAATATGCACATGGAGGCATGGGTTCTCGCATAGTGGAAACCAATATTGGTCTATACCCTGAACATGAGTTGTCTGATGAATCAATGGTTTAGTTTCCATTCCTTACACCAGGTAGATGCTGAGAAAGTGCTGCAGAATCCATGGGCTCAAGGTAGAAGTTACTTATTGCTGAAAAAATGGTATGTGGGATTTAACCCCCTATCGAATACTATAGAAAATTGATTGGGTTGGGTTAAGCTACCTAGTCTACAGCTTGAGTTCTGGACTTGGAAGACACAGGAAGATATTGGGAGCACTATTGGGTGTTTTTTATATATGGATTCAAGGGTTGTAGGTGCCTGAGATAAACGCCTGGCTGCGATTCTTGTTGAGGTTGACTATGTGGGCGGATATATGGAGAACATCATATTACAGTCGGGGAACTTCCGTTTTTTACAACGTATTGATTATTGGAATGTTCCCTTTCGATTCTTTCTTTTCCACCACATTGGACACCTCTTAGATTTTTTTCTGTGCCATTTTCATGCCGATGGCACATCCCAACGGACCAATCTCTCTAGGGGACTGGAAATTGACACCACTCTACAGGATTCTAGATGAGATCAAGGTATATATACCACTCAGAACATAGGTATTTATATTGAATTTTGTTATCAAGTTTTGCATCTTTACATTTTTCTATTGTGGCTTTATTTTCATCAACTTCAGATGGTAAATTTATTCCCATAGCCCGAAAGTTTGTTTCTATTAAAATATTCGCCAAACCATGTCCTTTCACCAAGTTAGTTGGTTTTATGTCCATGTCATATTCCTGAATCCTTGCTATCCATTTTCCTCTCTTTCCTTCAACATAAATCTACGTTGGATATGGGATCCCCTCGAAGGAAGCAATAAGGAAAGACTCCACAAATCAAGGAGTGCACTACACAACGTAAAGTCTATTTTTGAGTCATAAGGGCTCTTTGGTGGGTCAAAGCCCCTTATTATGTAATGGGATGGGATATTGTGTTAGATTTGGACTCCACCCATGGTTTTGGACCATGTTATTGTAAATGAAAAAAACCATATAAGGAGTCATGTTGGCTTCAGGGGTCCTGACCCACGTTCAAAGTGTTTTGCACAACCAGCAAGGCCCTCCAACTACTGGCCCTTTCAGTAGTGATCTGCTTACATAGACCAACATCTCACCCAAACTAGTACAGAGGGGTGCTAGAACCAGTTTTTCGCACACTAAGGGAGAGTATTATGTGGATCTTACCATTTCTTAACCGATCTAATGATTAATACCCCGCGCAATGACTTCATTAACCTAATTCATATCTAACACATGAAACCCTTAACTTTAATACATTCTTGTGCAAAATAAACAATTATCCTTACTCAGATCTACTCAAAAGAAACTGGAATAACCCTTGTGCATTTACATAGATCAATCATAAAAAAAAATTCATCAATCATGCAATACATGCATGAATACAGGAATTTATTATCATATGTGTAACTTCAGGTAAATGTGTATTCATTAACAACAATAGGTCTATAAGTAAATAAGTTAATTAACATCTAAACATGGAGATCATAAAAGTAGATCGTGATTCACCAAACTCTTTTCTTTATTAGTATATCTTCAATCAGTACAGTAATCTTCTCCTGCGCACACAATAATAAGGCCCTTGCACACAACTCAGGACTAGGTCTCTGAACACACATCTAGCAAGAGCTTATCTAACCTAGACTAACACAGATTTCTCCCAAAATTAGATCACATTCACGTAAGATATTTCTGATACTTCCTATGTTATCACTAGCTTGAATTGAATCATACATATTTATAGGAATAATAGGTGCACATACAATGGTCTCAAACCGTGGTTTGAGCCCCATGTTTCACCTTTTTCCAATTACAATGATAAAGGAACTTTGACCCACCCGAAAGTTCCTTTAATTATTGCACGCAATTCATTTAACAAAATTTAACAAAAAATGTAATCAAAACTTGTCTTTGTGTTGCGGTGCTCTATGCCTCTCCAACAAGCTTCTTTGTAGTACATACTTCTGTTGCTAGACTAATGCTTCATTGCATTTGCCGGAGCCCCTTAAGTGCACCATCAATGGTCTGCGACAACTGTAGCGC
Source organism: Pinus albicaulis (assembly GCA_034641835.2). Taxonomy (NCBI): domain Eukaryota; kingdom Viridiplantae; phylum Streptophyta; class Pinopsida; order Pinales; family Pinaceae; genus Pinus; species Pinus albicaulis. Next base: position 713,224,304 of record CM076577.1, on the reverse strand, counting down.
TTCCTCAGCCCAATGCCGCATTATGGATTCAAATAAATGCTCCTGTCACAACATCATATCGATCTCTGTGTGAATGGCGTGAACTTCTTGTAGGTGGGCTAATATTTGAGCTGGTACCAAGGTCGACATAGTGATCTCGATGTCATTGAACTACTGCTCCTTAGCACATAAATCCATTCTCAGGTACTGAACCATGGGGTCATCCTGGAAGGAGGTCAACATACCCATGGCATCCTAAAAAAGAGTGTTGCATACTTCAAAAACCATTGTGATGCTTGCAGCAGCTTCCTGGATGATTATGGCACATTGTGCTCAAACTTATGATGGAATCTTTGGTTGCAACATTGTCTATAAATATGCAATTTTATGCTCCAACTCAGTGTGCATAGTGGCTATCTCTTACTTGTATAAATGGCCCACGATCCAGGTAAAATATGTTGTATGTGAAAGCAACTCTTTCTTATGCATAATGGTATACTCCACAGGTGTAATTTGAGAAGTTGGAAAATTAATAATATCTGCAAAATGTTCATCAGCTACCTTAATAGCAAAAAACTATGCATCTGGTAATCCTTCCTCCAAATTAGTTTGGTTCCTCCCCACTTTCAATGCACGGTAAATGGTCTGGTCCAATATTCAGTCTTCCTGGCTTCAAAATTACTTCAAAATCATATGAGCCATCTACGGATCTCCCCCCCAAGCCCCCCAGCACAGGCTTGTTCACCAGGTACTTCAAAGAGAAATGATCAGTGAACATCTGAAAGTGACCTCCAAGAAAATAGTGATAGAACTTCTACAACGCAATATACCATAGCTAACCCTTCTTGCTCTATTGCGAAATAATTGCGCTGACTACTTGACAGCTTCTAACTTGCAAATGTAATTGGATGATCAATATCTCTAGCTCCCGGCCACACTAATACAATCCTAGGGAAATATAGGATGCATCAATGTGTACACGGAATTATTTTTACCAATATGGGAATATATAGGTGCCGTTACCATTTTCTCCTTAAGCATATCCAAACTCTTCTGGAAGTCCTCATCCCAACAAAAATTTGCATCCTTTTTCAAAAATATATCCATCAACGCAATGATCAGCGCATATTCCTGATCAAAATTCCGATAATAGCCTGTATGTCCCAAGATTTAGCACAACCGCTTCACATTCAATGGAGCCTCTAACTTAACTATGACAAAAATCTTGGCGAGACCAACCATCAATCCCTACTGGCAGATAATATGGCCCAAAAAATTACCAAAAGGAATAGATAACACACAATTCTTCAAATTCAGTGAGATCCCATAATTTTGACAAGTATCCAACATTAAGCGCAGGCTGCAAACATGTTTCTTCACTAATCCAAAGATAGTACAATCATAAAAATACACTTCTAAGCTATTATGGATATAGTCTTTAAAATAAGAAACTATTGCCCATGAAAATATGGATGTTGCATTCTTCAACCCGAAGGGCATCATTGTGTATTGGAATGATCCCCACTCCGTCACAAAGGTTGTGTTACTTCAGCCTTCAAGAGCGATCCTTATCTGATGATACCTTGAAAATCCATCAGTGAATGAGTAGGTCTCCTGCCCTATAACATTGTCGAAGACTTCATCCGAGAATGGAGTTGGGAATGGATCATGTACACAAGCATCATTTAATTTGCGCAGATCAAAATAGATCCCGATTTCACCTTTAGTCTTCTTTTCTTAGACTACCATAGGACTTATCCAATCTGATTCTTTAACAGGTTCAATAATCCCTGCAACAACTATCTTTTCCAGCTCCTCTTTGAACTTTTTATTATATCTTGGATTCAATCAGTAGGGGCGCTACTTTACAGGACGAGCATTCGGTTTCAAAGTGATCTTAATCACACCAATGTATCTAATAATCCCTTTTAACTCCAAAAAATTTGTCTAAAATAATTGTTGATATTAAATGAGAAGCTCTACAACATTACCGATCATATCTTCATCCCAATAATCTCCTATTTTTGAAAAGTTAGGTTGTTCCTGTGTTCCAATATTGACTTTCCTAGTCTTCAGAGGTTTATTTACATCTGGTAATTCGATCTCAGGTCCACCAACTATGTGTTGTCCTTTAGACTCAGGAATATTGATGTTTCTTGGGTCTTCCTCATTATCTTCTGTTGTCATATTCTGACATTCAATTACATGCCTCATTTGCGCATCCCATGATGGTAAGGTTCGTTATTTTGGTTCATTTGGCATATCAAATATAACATCTTGAATCACTAGAAATGCCTCATCAAGGCCTTGGAATCCACTTTCAAAACTAAAGGTTAAGATGAATATTTCTTTCAGTGAAGCCAATTTAGTAGTGCCACTTCGCAGCTCAGCCTCTAGATACTAGTTAGTGGGTATCCTGCTTAAAGTATGAATTAATATATGCACCCATTCTGGCTTCGGCTCCTCTCCCCAAGATGCAGTCTATTTGGATAAATGAATGCACGGATCCTCTTTGCCTATATAGGTTCCTTCCATTCAGGTATTTGGGTTTCTAAATCACAGTCTCATCATACGGTTACATTCTTCCCAATTAGACAATTTTCCTTATGCTTCCCCCACTAGTGTGATGCATTTGAGTGTAGAACTAGATCAAACATATGGAATCATTGTGGCTATATTTTTTTTTTCAATTTCTTCTAAAAATAAATTGACACTGCTTATACTATCATAATAGGGTAATTCATTTACCTTAGAGGATATACAATGCAGAGATCTGGTTATCGATTACAATGAAGTGTAGAGACTTCATGTAATCGATTTTTCCAATTCATCATATGAGTTTGACAAGCATGAACTATCCTTCTCCCAACTAAGACTACCATATGTTTTAGGATTAATCCAATCCTCATCCCCCGCAGTTAGCTTGTAGACATGATCAACATCCTCATTTTCATATCCTTCTTGCACTGGCTCTGTATGTCTTTATCCTTCTGCAGGGTCTAGGGGGACCACAACCATTGTCCCATTATTTCCAAATACCATACTTCTGTGCTTGAGGTTGATAACAAAATTCATATCAATATCCCAATCCAGACCCAAAAATGCGGGATATGGATCTGTGTCATCAAAAAATTGAATAACTTCAAAGTTAGTAATTTCCTTAAATCCTTCAATTTCAACTATCACCCAAGAAATTCTACCCATTGGGATAGTCTTCTATTGATTTGCCATGCATAGCTAAATTGTGCACTATCCCATATTCTACCACGTCTACTTTTGTAGTACATTTACATCAGAGCCCAGATCCAAAAATGACCCCATCCATCTCAAAATTACCTATATAAGTAGTTTAGCGCATCTCTTGGCCATTCCTTTTCTTGTTCCTGTAAATTTTATTGACAAAAATTTGCACCATCCGAGGCTTCTCTTTCTTGGCAGTTCCCACCAAGCAGGCCATAGATTCAATAACAATTTCATTTCTTGAAAACAATATTTTGTCTCATTTTGGCTGTCGAAACAAGCTGATTACTGATAATGCAGCAGCCTTTAAGTCTAAGAGAATGATTGAATTTTGTGATAAGTATCAAATTACTTTGGGGCACTCAACTGCATATCATCCACAAGGCAACGGATTGGCTGAATCCTCAAATAAATCCTTCGTCAATATTATTAAAAAGCTGTTGGAAATAAATAAGAAAAGTTGGCATAAGAAATTGGTTAATGCACTTTGGGCAGACAGAGTGATTCAAAGGAAATCTATTGGCTCGTGTATGGTGTTGACACAGTATTCCCGACCTCTCTCGCAGTTCCAATGGTTAAACTTCTATAGGAAGCTGGAAGCGAAGATGATCATATGAAACGGAGAATAAATCAAATGATCCATTTATAGCAGACTAGAGATGAGGGTTTTTAGAACACTTTCAAGCTGCAAGAGAGAATCAAGAAGATATATGATCGAAAGGAAAAGATGGAAAAGTTTCAATTAGAAGAAGTGGTGTTGAAATGGGATGCAAGAAATGAAGATAAACGTAAGCATGGCAAGTTCGAGAATATTTGGAAAGGACCTTTTAAAATTGTTGCATATCGAGGCCAAAATGCTTTCCTTTTGAAAGAAATGAATGGAGAAGATTGTCCAGGAGGGCTAGTCAATGGTTGGCTACTCAAACAATACTATTTTTGAAGTGTTTTCTGCTGTCATACATGTCACTGTACATACCGGTTTTTTTAAGTTTCATTGCAAGAATGTGTTGTCATCATTCTTTCAGTTTGGGGCCCGAGGTGAAGGCTATACATCTGAAAGTTTATTTCAGTTTTGGTTTGGTTTGTTGAGTTAGGTCTTTCAGTCATTTTGGTTTCGAAATTGAGTCAGTTTTGAGTCAATTTTAAGTCATGAAAATGCGTCAAGAGTCTTGTTTTGGTTTGTCTAAGTTATTGACTCCATAGCCCAGTGGAAAAAGGCACTTCCTACTTTCCCAGAGATCTGTAGTTCTTGGCACCTCGAAGGAGCTACCATCCCCATTGGATCCAATGTTAGTGTCGGTATCTTCATCCCTCCGTCAGTGATCAAATTTCTCTTGTTGCATTACATATTAGGTGTCTCACTCAGTCAGTTGCATTCCATTAGGAGCATGGATCATTTGACGGTAGTGGATTTTTGCTCATGTCCCTCATGTTCTTCACCTGCTGGCCTATTTATATTCATTAAAATCATTTGCAGTCATTGTTGGTCTCATAGTTTGCCAAGAGTGATTTTTAGTGTTTTAGTGTCATTAGGTATAGGGTTCCATTAATAAGGTCTTTAGAATGCTCAATAATGGTCAGCAAGCACATGAGGATTTTGATATAAGGTTTCAGTACTAAAAATTTCATCATCATATGCTTAATAATGTATTTTTCTTCAAAACTCTGTTTTGAAGAAAAATAGAGTATTTCATCTTTATGTATAAATGCAATGTAATTTTAAGTTTTCTCAGTTGTAATAATACTATCACTAGCTACCCTGGTTGCCTTTGTCAAGCTCCAGCCATCAATTCCCTACAAGACAAACAGAAAGCACATCATTCAGTCAAAAAGCCAAAATGAAGCAAAATAGAGTTTTTTAAAAAGTGTCAAAATTTGAAACATTGCAAAGTGGGTTTTTTTGAAATCAAGAATTAAAATCCTTGGCATATAAGACATTTTCATGTTTCAATACCTCATTTTTATGCCAAGAGAACAGAGTGAGTCAAGGAGAATTCATGAAGAGAAAAGGAAGCATTTGAAGGAAAACTTGTGCAAATTTCCCTGCGCGATGCATTGGCTGGGTGTTGCGACGCATTGGGCGGGCACGACGCATTGGGTCGGCCCCCACTGTGTTAAAATTTCTCTTGTGTGACGCATTGAAGCTGCACAACGCATAGGGCTAGAAAGCAAATCTATTTCCATTCCTCTCACAATTTCAAATCAGCTTGGTCCCTCTTTGTCCAAGTAAGTCCAATAACCTCTCCACTGCCAATGAACATGTGCTTTGTGATATTTATGAGGATTTAATACAAGAAATTCAAACCCTATTATATTTTTCAAAGGATTTTTACCTTAGGGTTTAGAAATTGGTTTTGTGTCCATCACTTCTATTTCCCCACCTTTTTTTTCCCTCATCACTGTTAATCTTGTTACATTAAGCCCATTTCCCATTCCCATTATCCCACATCCCAATTATAAATTTCTGAAACCCCAATGATATCCCAAAAAACCTAGTGACTGTCCCTGAACTCTTTTATTGACAGATTTCACTTCATAATATCCCATCATCTCCCCTACCTTTTCCCTCCATAGTCCCTCACTTATTATCACATATTTGGCAATAAAACCAAAGACACAAAATTCCTCATATTCATCCAAGATAACATAGACTTTGGAAATCATGGAGATGTATACTTCTTATGACCGAGACAGTGACTCTACAACTAAATTGCATGCACCTAGAAGACCTCACAAGAGTGGCAGACATGTGAGGGAGGAGCCTACTTCATTGGTTGAATTGCAAGCTTGTCCACTTGCTATGGCATGCTTTCAACAACAGTCTTGTTATCAATTTTTTGAAATGGTTTCTAGGGTCCACCATCATCAAGAGATGGCCAGATTGTTTGTGTGGCATTTACATAATGGCCAAGTCACCCTTGCAGGTGTGACATTCACTTTAACACCTGAAACTATCTCTCAAGCAACCGGAATTCCAAATGTTGGAGAACAATGGAACAAAAGGTAGAATAGGTACAGGACAAGGGTAAGAGGCCCATACATGATGAGGGGCCTTCAGGAGGCTGGGATACAAATTTCATTCTTATTGATGAGGATTTGGGCTCACCAAGCTCAAAGCTAAGAGAGATTGTTCAGGAGAAGAAGGTGGAAATAACCACTTTGTTCGTCAAATTGCAAAGAGCCCAATGGATAATCAATTACCTTGAGCAGAGAAACAAACAGTTGGAAGACCAGCAAACTATCATGGAGTTGCAAAATATACGTGAGAACTCGCAACCTGCCCAAAGGAGCCAAACCGAGATGACATCCATTGAGCAAGAGATTGAGGCTGATCGAGAAACTTGGCTTGAAAGGGTCAATATTCATTTGGAGAAGCTTTTGGAGAAGGCCAACAAGGAAAATAACATGTTAAGGCACATGAAGAATCATTATTGGGCAAGAAATCATGTTTGCAAGGCATGAATCAAGATCCTGAAGGCTAAGTTGAAGAGGGCATTAAGACGTCAGGAAAGGAAAGATAGACTTCATATTTTGGCCGAAGCTTCCTTGGCCCAGCATAGTACATGATGGAGGACATTCAACCCAAATTTCAAGAAATTTGGGACACATTTTTCAAATTTTTTTTTTTTTTGGCCTAAACACATATTTTTTAGCTCTACGCGTCACGCCACGTGGCGCGTGCTTATAATTGGGAGCTCCTCTAGGGTAAAACTCTATATTTTTTTATTTTTCATGAAAATTTATGCATGCCTACCCATGGCCAAGATATTTTGACAGGTTTTGGGCTTTCAGAAGGGTCAAAAACACCCTAAAAATGACCTTTCTGCCCCTTTTTGGACACACAGGAAAAATTGTTGGGAGAACTCATTTGTGGAGGGAAAATGGAGACCAAATTCAGAAATTCCACTTGTGTTGGAAAGTAGACAGGAAAAAATTTCCAACAAGCTCACTTGGAGCGAATTTGGACATGGGGAAGGTCTTCAAAATCAGCTCCAACCTAGCGGGATGCATAGAGAAATTAGGCGCGGTGCATTGGGGATTTTGGCTCATTTTTGACTCAGTAACTTTCTTTTTCACCTAGTTTTTGCAAGTTTGACTTTCTTACTTCCAAATGGAAAACTATTTATGTAATTTGATGTAATTTGATGGGTTTTGATGTAATTTTGTTAAATTTTAACTCATGGAGGTAGATTCATGCATCAAAGGGTGAATTGCAACTGAATGAATCAGTTTCCTATCTTATAGAGGCAAGCTGTTCCACTGCTTATTTTCCAGTTCTTAGTTTATATCTTGTTGAAACAGCTCCTAAACTTGTGAGCTTAACCCCTAGAGGTTGGGGATGAGTTATTCTTGTCTATATCTTGTATTTTTTCAGTCATTTGCCTGGTTGGACAGTTGGGATTGCTTTGAGCATCATTGTACATTCATCTCTGCAGTTTGGCAAAGGAATAGACCAGGGTTTGCAACACTCCTTGGGATTCATGTGGCTCTTTATTTTTATGATGTCTTTCTCTCTACTAATGTAAGTCTACTAGGGTTTATGTGTGTCACTTTCTCTATTATTTCTTCTTAAGTTAAAAAAACAAGGATAAAGGTGGAATTCATTTAAATTTGTAGTGCTCTACCTAAGGTTTGTTTAATTTTCTATGTTTTCAACTGTCTGGAGAGGATTCCTAAAATTTTCTTACCCTCTTCAACTCCTCACCAGTCTGAGCTATCCATTTCATTCAAATTGAAGTGTCAAAAAAATTACCTACCTTGCCCCATTCAAATCTCTGCAAAAATTAGGCCTCATTCCCCAGACCCAAAATTTTCCTTTCCCTTTGATCCAAAAAACACCCTCAAAATAAAATCAAACTCTTTTACATATATACCTAGCCTAAAATAAGCCTTGATTCAAGTCATCTCAAGCCTCACTGATCATTGTTTTTGCTGAGATTGACCAGGAGAGAGCCTCTCACAATCTGGTAGGGCTAGCTACCAGGTTAAGCGTGGTTTGATGTTACCCTAGACTCTGCCTTCCTCAACCTGAGGTAGATTTAGGCCCTAAAATATTGGTGACTCATCCGACTATCCCTGACAATCAAAGGTATTGGCAAGTGTTTCAAGATGACAAAGAAATTGATGAATTTCTGCAAAATGAAGGTAAATTCAAAGACACTTCCATTGATGGGGAGCATGATAATGGCGACGCTGATGTACAAATAAATCAGAGGGAAGTGTTGCAGCTAAAGGATAATGTCATTCCTAAAGGTCTCATACCTTTAGAGGAGCTTTTCGACCAAGATGATGTAGCCTGAAAAACAACCTTGCGACCAACTGAGAAAGGAGTGGAGGATGTGAACATTGGATCAGCAGAAAATCCAAAAATAGTGAAATTGTCCAAATCATTTCCCCCACAGGTAAAAGAAAAGTATATCAGTTTATTATCTTCCTTTTCTGATGTATTTTATTGGGATTATTAAGATTTGAAGACATATGACAAAAACATAATTCAGCATACCATTCCGATTAAGCCAAATAAAAAGCCCTTTCGGCAAAAATTGAGAAGAATAAATCCAAAGTTACCGCCCTCAATAGAGAAGGAAGTGAATCGGTTGTACAAATTTGGTATCATCGTTCCCATAATATTTTCAGATTGGATTTCAAATTTGGTGCCCGTGCACAAGAAAACATGTGAGATTTTCTTATGCATTGATTTTAGAAATCTAAATAAAGTATCTTTGAAAGATAACTATCCATTGCCCAAAATGGATCACATACTTCAGTGAGTAGTTGGAGCATCCCGCATGTCACTACTCAATGGTTATTCCGGTTATAACCAAATTCTGGTCGATGAGGATGATAGAGATAAAACAACGTTCACCACTCCGTGGGGAACTTTCCATTATGCTAAAATGCCTTTCGGTTTGAAGAATGCTGGTGCGACCTTTTAGCGAGAAATGGATATGGCATTTGCAAATGAAAAGGATGTTTTTCTAGTTGTGTATCTTGATGATTTGATATTTTTTTCTAATTTAGATGAAGAGCACCTTTATCATTTGAAGATTGTATTTCAGTGGTGTAGAAAATATGGTGTATCTCTCAATCCAAAGAAGAGTTTGTTTTCCATGGATGAGGGCAAGCTTCTTGGTCATATTATATCAAAGGATGGCATCCGCATTGATCCAGCTCGAGTAGAAGCTATTCAGAAAATTGATCTTCCCCGAAATAAAAAGGAGATCCAATCATTCAGCGGTAAGATTAATTTCTTAAGTCGCTTTGTCCCCAATCTTGCAGAACATTTAAGGGAAATCAAAAACATGCTCAAGAAATATAGTGTAGTGAAATGGACTGAGGAAGTAGTAAAGTCTTTCAATTTAGTAAAATTGGCCCTTTCTTCAGCTCCAGTTTTGATCAGCCCGGACTATACTCAGGATTTTATTTTGTTTTCATTTGCCTCGGATCATACTATGGCAGCAATCTTGATGCAGAAAAGAGATTAGCATGAAAAACCAATTGCTTTTTTTATCCAAACCATAAGAGATGAAGCCTTAAAGTATAATATTATTGAAAATCAAGCTCTTGCCTTAGTAAAAGCGTTGAAATATTTCTGAGTATATATTCTTCATTCTCACATTCTTGCTTATGTTCCTAATGTTGTTGTTAAAGATGTCTTAGTGCAAATAGATCCAGAAGGGAGACGAGGAAAATGTATTGTTGCCTTGTTGGAATATGATGTGGAGATAAAGCCTACAAAGCTTATCGAAGGACAGGGGCTGGCTAAGCTAATGGCTGAGTCAAATTTGCATGCCTTGGAAATTAATCTCATTGTTGCTATGTCCAAGGAAAATGAAGAAAATTCGCTTGTTCAGGTATCAAAAATATTTGTTCTTTCTCCTTGGTACTCAAACATTGTTTATGTGCTCCAAAATCTATCACCACCACCAGGAATGGATAAAAACAAAAGTATGACACTGAAATTAAAGGCTTCCAAGTTTTGTATTATGAATAATGTGCTTTATTGGAAATATCCCGGTGGTGTCTTGCTAAATTTTTTGGTTGAAGAGGAGGAAAAATAGGTTATGGAATATTTTCATAAGGGAGATTGCAGAGGTCACCTTTTCTGGAAAAAAACGGCCCAAAAAATTTTGAGAGCAGGATATTATTGGCCGACTCTCTTTGTTGATGTGTAGAAAACTATTAAAAGCTTCCATGAATGTCAGGTTTTTGAAGGAAGGAAAAAATTGCATCCTTTGCCACTCAAGCCCATTGAAGTAAGTGCTCCTTTTCAACATTGGGATTTGGATTTCAATGGAGAAATCCATCCTGCTTCTTCAGCACAGCATAGATGGATCCTTACAGTGATGGACTATTTTACTAAATGGATTGAGGTAGTTCCCACCAAGCAGGCCACGAATTCGGCAATAATTTCATTTCTTGAAAACAATATTTTGTCTCTTTTTGGCTGTCCAGACAAGCTGATTACTGATAATGCAACAGCCTTTAAGTCTAAGATAATGATTGACTTTTGTGATAAGTATCAAATTACTTTGGGGCACTCAACCGCATATCATCCATAAGGCAACAGATTGGCCGAATCCTCAAATAAATCCTTGGTCAATATTATTAAAAAGCTATTGGAAATAAACAAGAAAATTTGGTATAAGAAATTGGTTAATGCACTTTGGGCAGATAGAGTGAGTCAAAAGAAATCTATTGGCATGTCTCCTTTTGAGCTCGTGTATGGTGTTGACACAGTATTCCCGACCTCTCTCACAGTTCCAGTGGTTAAAATTCTGCAGGAAGCTGGCAGCAAAGATGATCATATGCAACGAAGAATAAATCAAATGATCCATTTATAGCATACTAGAGATGAGGTTTTTCAGAACACTTTCAAGCTGCAAGAGATAATCAAGAAGATATATGATCGAAAGGCAAAAACAAACAAGTTTCAATTAGAAGAAGTGGTGTTGAAATGGGATGCAAGAAACGAAGATAAAGGTAAGCATGTCAAGTTTGAGAATCTTTGGAAAGGACCTTTCATAATTGCTGCATATTGAGGCCAAAATGCTTTCCTTTTGAAAGAAATGAATGGAGAAGATTTTCTAGGAGGGTCGATCAATGGTCGGCTACTCAAACGATACTATTTTTGAAGTGTTTTATGTTGTCATACATGTCACTGTACATACTGGTTTGTTTAAGTTTCATTGCAAGAATGTGCTGTCATCATTCTTTCAATTTGGGGCCCGAGGTGAAGGCTATAAATTTGAAATTTGATTTCATTTTTGGTTTGGTTTGTTGAGTCAGGTCTTTCAGTCATTTTGGTTTTGAAATTGAGTCAGTTTTGAGTCAATTTTCAGTCATGAAAATGAGTCAAGAGTCTTGTTTTGGTTTGTCGAAGTTATTGACTCCATAGCCCAATGGACAAAGGCACTGCCTACTTTCCCAGAGATCTGTAGTTCTTGGCACCTCCAAGGAGCTACCATCCCCATTGGAGCCAATGTTAGTGTCGGTATCTTCATCCCTCTGTCAGTGATCAAATTTCTCTTGTTGCATTGCATATTAGGTGTCTCACTCAGTCAACTACATTCCATGAGGAGCATGCATCATCTGATGGTAGTGGCTTGTTGCTCATGTCCCTCATGTCCTTCACCTGCTGGCCTATTTCTATTCATTAAAATCATTTGCAGTCATTGTTGGTCTCATAGTTTGCCAAGAGTGATTTTTAGCATTTTAGTGTCATTAGGTCTAGGGTTTCATTAATAAGGTCTTCAAAATGCTTAATAATGGTCAGGAGGCACATGAGGAGTTTGATATAAGGTTTCAGTACTAAAAATTTCATCATCATATGCTTAATAATGTATTTTTCTTCAAAACTCTGTTTTGAAGAAAAATAGAGTATTTCATATTTATCTATAAATGCAATATAATTTTAAGTTTTCTCAGTTGTAATAATACTATCACTAGCAACCCTGGTCACCTTTTTCAAGATCCAGCCATCCATTCCCTGCAAGACAAACAGAAAGCACATCATTCAGTCAAAAAGCCAAAGTGAAGCAAAACAGAGTTTTTAAAAAAGTGTCAAAATTTGAAATATTGCAAAGTGGGTTTTTTTGAAATCAAGAATTAAAATCCTTGGCATATAAGACATTTTCATGTTTCAAGACCTCATTTATATGTGAAGAGAACAGAGTGAGTCAAGGAGAATTCGTAAAGAGCAAAGGAAGCATTTAAAGGCAGACTTATGCAAATTTCCTTGCGCGACGCATTGGGCGGGCACGACGCATTGGGTCCGCCCCCACTGTGTTAAAATTTCTCTTGCACAACACATTGAAGCTGCATGACGCACTGGGTTTGTTGTGTGACGCATAGGGCCAAAAAGAAAATCCATTGCCATTCCTCTCACAATTTCAAATCGGCTTGGTCCCTCTTTGTCCAAGTAAGTCCAATAACCTCTCCATTGCCAATGAAAATGTGCTTTGTGATATTTATGAGGATTTAATACAAGAAATTCAAACCCTATTATCTTGTTCAAAGGATTGTTACCTTAGGGTTTAGAAATTGGTTTTGTGTCCATCACTCCTATTTCCCCACCTTTTTTTTCCCTCATCACTGTTAATCTTGTTACATCAATCCCATTTCCCATTCCCATTATCCCACATCCCAATTATAAATTTCCCAAACCCCAATGATATCCCAAAAAACCTAGTGACTATCCCTGAACTCTTTTATTGACAGATTTCACTTCATAATATCCCATCATCTCCCCTACCATTTCCCTCCATAGTCCCTCACTTATTATCACATATTTGGCAATAAAACCAAAGACATCAAATTCATCATACTCATCGAAGACAACATAGACTTTGCAAATCATGGAGACGGATACTTCTTATGACCGAGACAGTGACTCCACAACTGAATTCCATGCACCTAGAAGACCTCACAAGAGTGGCAGACATGTGAGGGAGGAGCCTACTTCATTGGCTGAATTGCAGGCTTGTCCACATGCTATGGCATGTTTTTAGTAGTAGTCTTGTTATCAATTTTGTGAAATGGTTGCTAGGGTCCACCATCATCAAGAGCTTGCCCGATTATTTGTGTTGCATTTACATAATGGCCAAGTCACCCTTGCAGGTGTGACATTCACATTAACACCTGAAACTATCTCTCAAGCAACTAGAATTTCAAATGTTGGAGAACAATGGAACAAAAGGTAGCACAGGTACAGGACAAGGGTAAGAGGCCCATACATGGTGAGGGGCCTTCAGGAGGCTAGGATACAGATTTCATACTTATTGATGAGGATTTGGGCTCACCAAGCTCAAAGCTGAGAGAGATTGTTCAGGAGTAGAAGGCGGAAATAAACATTTTTTTCGTCAAATTGCAAAGAGCCCAATGGATAATCAATTACCTTGATCAGAGAAAAAAATAGTTGGAATATCAGCAAACTATCATGGAGTTGCAAAATATATGTGAGAACCGGCAAGCTGCCCAAAGGAGCCAAACTAAGGTGACATCGATTGAGCAAGAGATTGAGGCTGATCGAGAAACTTGGCTTGAAAGGGTCAATATTCATTTGGAGAAGATTTTGGAGAAGGCCAACAAGGAAAATAACATGTTGAGGCTCGTGAAGAATCATTATTGGGCAAGAAATCATGTTTGCAAGGCATGAATCAAGATCCTGAAGGCTAAGTTGAAGAGGGCATTAAGGCGTCAGAAAAGGTAAGATAGACTTTAGATTTTGGCCAAAGCTTCCTTGGCCCAACATAGTACATGATGGAGGAAATTTAGCCCAAATTTCAAGAAATTTGGGACACATTTTGCAAATTTGTTTTTTTTTGGCCTAAACACAAATTTTTCAGCTCTATGTGTCGCGCCACGTGGCGCGCGCTTATAATTTGGAGCTCCTCTAGGGTAAATCTTTATATTTTTGGATTTTTCATGATAATTTATGCATTCCTACCCATGGCCAAGAGATTTTGACAGGTTTTGGGCTTCCAGAAGGGTCAAAAACACCCTAAAATTGACCTTTCTGCCCCTTTTTGAACACACGGGAAGCAGTGTTAGGAGAACTCATTTTTGGAGGAGAAAATAGAGACCAAATTCAGAAATTCCACTTGTGTTGGAAATTAGATAGGTATACCTTCCCAAAAAGCCCACTTAGAGCCAATTTCGACACTGGGAAGGCCTTCAAAATCAACTCCAAATTGGTGCGAGGCATAGAGAAATCAGGCGCAGCGCATTGGGGATTTTGGCTCATTTTTTACTCAGTAACTCTGTTTTTTGCCTAGTTTTGGCCAGTTTGACTTTCTTACTTCAAAATGTAAAACTCTTGATGTAATTTGATGTAATTTGATGGTTTTTGATGTAATTTTGTTAAATTTTAACTCATGGAGGTAGATTCATCCATCAAAGTGTGAATTGCAACTAAATGAATCAGTTTCCTATCTTATAGAGGCAAGTTGTTCCACTATCTATTTTCTAGTTCTTAGTTTAGATCTTGTTGAAACAGCTCCTAAACTTGTGAGATCCACCCCTAGAGGCTGGGAATGAGTTATGCTTGTCTATATCTTGTAGTTTTTCAGTCATTTTCCTGGTTGCACACTTGGGATTTCTTTGAGCATCATTGTACATTCATCTCTGCAGTTTGGCAAAGGAATAGACTAGAGTTTGCAGCACTCCTTGGGATTCATGTGGCTCTTTGTTTTGATGATGTCTTTCTCTCTGCTAATGTAAGTTTACTGGCATTTATGTGTATCACTTTCTCTCTTATTTCTTCTTAAGTTAAACAAACAAGGATAAAGGTGGAATTCATTTAAATTTGCAGTGCTCTACCTAATGTTTGTTTAATTTTCTATGTTTTCAACTATATGGAATGGATTCCTGAAAGTTTCTTGCCCTCTTAAAGTACTCACCGATCTGAGCTATCCATTTCATTCAAAATCGAAGTGTCAAAAGAATTGCCTACCTTACCCCATTCAGATCTCTGCAAAAACTATGCCTCATTCCCTAGACCCAAAATCTACCTTTCCCTTTGATCCAACAAACACCCTCCAAATCAAATAAAAATATTTTAAATATATACCTAGCCTAAAATCAACCTTTATTAAAGTCATCTCAAGCCTCACTGATCAATTTTTTTGCTGAGATTGACCAGGAGAGAGCCCTCTCCTGATCTGGTAGGGATAGCTACCAGGTTAAGCATGGTTTGATGTTACCCTAGACTCTGCCTTCCTCAGCCTGAGGTAGATTTAGGCCCTAACAGAAACAACATATCTTTCCTGAGACATATTTAAAGCTCTAGACAAGTTTTAACATGAGTATGAACAATGATAAATTCATACAAAGACATGTGAGCAACTCGCATTCCAAAACAAGATATAAGAAAAATGGATGTAAACGAAATGAAAATTTAAGCTATAACACATAAGGGACAGTTACAGACTGTAAATTATTAAGGCCAAAATCCCTAATAAAGATGAAACTCCTCATCACTGAGACCCAATGGTCTCTTCAACTTTTATATAAAAATTTCAACAAAATTCATACAGATTTCTTTCTCAGCGTATTCTTCTGAAAATTTGGAACCTTTTTTCTATCTCAGTTTGTTTCTTATATAGAATTTACAATAACATACACGGTAAGATATTTTGGGAAAATATTTTCCCCACATGATGGTAAGCAGTTTCAGGTCCTAATCAAAATAACAAAATTTATGATGAGGGAGAACGCTTCTCGTCATTTACAATTAGGCTCGTGGCCATTTCAAAACCAAACATTAAAAATATTCTTAAAAAAAATTAAATGTAAGAGTGGAATATGAATTCCATTCGAAACTTGAAAGTAAAAGTAAAACTAAAACTAAAAGGCCACTAAGGACGAATCATGAATTAACAGATTTCACTGGTGCGAAGGAGTTGAGGCCGTTGCTGATGCAGGTGGTGGAACGTTTGCTGAGGAGCTAGCTAACAAGTTGGCATACTTGATGCATCTCTGTCAAGTGTGTGCTGCAGGTTCGGGAATTGATGTGAAATATTTTGTTCTGATGTAGGGTTTCGTGAGTTCATCATCGTTCGCCTCGATAGGAATTCTATGCTTCACTTGGTGCAGGAGTGCGAACTCTTTTCCAAGGACCGAGACTATGGTTTATGGTTTAAGCCTTGCAGATTTATCAGAGGGGATGTTTGTTTGATTAATTACCCCCTTCAGAACGGCCTCATATGCTGGTAATGGTTGCAGGACGGAATAAGCGGGGTCCCAGCACGATGGGAGTCCTACAAGTGTTACCTCAACCCAGTCCACCTCGAACCGTTCTAAGTTGGTTGCAACTTTCTCCAAAGCATCTACAGCCAACTTCCTAGTAGATTCTTTTTCTACCACTTTCTAGAATTCTGAAGCTTCCATGAACCTTCTTTATATACCATGTTTCACCACATCCTATGGATTTAGCTCTTTTAGGAATGAGACATACCTTTTTGCATTTTGGACTTTGCTGGGTGCCTTAGTGCCTCCCTCGTGGAGATTGCTTCTAATAAGGGGCATGGATGACTTCATTTACTTGATAACATTTAAGAACGACCAGCGCCTTCTAACTTCTCCAATGAAGTCAGCCCAGATCAGTCGCCTGGCTTCCAGGAGGGTGATATTTCCTTTCATATGGCTGTTGAGATCATTTATGGTATTTTCATAACGTGCCTTTTCTTGCTTCCCCTCCTCAATCTCTTTCTGCATTGCATTAATATTTTTGACATTTTCAGCGAGGAGGGCCTCCAACTCATTGATCCTTTGACGCGTTGTTGAAACCTATTTCTCTATTGTTTCAGTTGTAGCCAATGCAGTGGTTAGCTATTCAGATAGTGAACTAGTCTCTTGTATGACAGGTGGTGAGCATGTATGTGTGTCCCACGTTTTCTGTAATGCATTCATTCTCTCTTGAAGAGTGGCCATCTCTCCTACGATCTTTTCTTTTTCCTCCTTCTCTTTTGCAAGATAATCAACCAAGTTTGCTTTGTCTTTTTCATTCTGGGCTAGTTCGGCAGTTTGAACATGATGAGAGCCTAGTATATTAATTTTACTTTTCAAGGCTGTGACCTGCTTCTATAAATCCTCAATAAGATGACCCTGGGGGTTGGCTTCACCTTTTTATTTTCCTTTAATCACCTCTTGGAGAGAGCATATATCATTCATGAGGGCACGAGAATTGACCTTTTCCTTTCTAAAATTCTCCACTACTTGGCCATGCTTGCTCTGCAACTTTCTCAGAGTGATTGAGAGCCGCATCACTTCATCCTTAAGCATATCACCGAAGACCTGAAATAAGTTGCATTTATCAATTTTCAGCACTTGTGACATGTCGATTGCAATCTCTATCACCCTGTAGCTGGTAGTACTAGCTTCTGGGTCCAGAGCAGCCTCGGCTACGGCCATTACTAATTGTTCGGTGTCCAGATTCATTGCAGATGAAAATCTGGTGTGGTATTTCCCAACATACCCTTCCGGCTCAGGCTGGTACTTATCTCTGATTTCTCTAGCCTTCAGCCTGCTTTCAGTTGCAACTTGAGAACTGCCGACTGTGATAGCTTGTGAGACTTTTGAGAAATCAGAAGAGGCAATACTATCCCACAGCACCTTGATTCCTATTTTTCCTTTGTTGGGCTTCCCATATGGTATTTCCTCCTCGAGCAACTCAGAAAACCTGGAGTCATTGTTTCACTGTTCAGTAAAAAGTGAAACTGGACTTTTGCAATCCTTAAAGTCAATACTGGCCAGCGCCCTCTGCTTGTAGATGAAGGAGGCACCCTAACCGTCTGCTTGTAAATGAAGGAGGTTCTGGGCCATGACAAATTACCAGTTTGCTGTGACAATGGTGTCTTTCTCTTACTGTGATTTTCATGCTGGAAGGAAACTGCAAGGTCTTGATGAGTGACACTCTGTTTTGCCGATATATCTCAGGCTCATGTTACATTTAGAAGCAGCTGTTCTTCTAACTGTAGATTCAAGCAATTTCTTCTGAGATGATGTTATATTTCCTGCCTTTGTAGAATCCATAAAACATTGTGAAACACCTAATAATCAGCTTGAGATTGTGGTTTATGTAGTGCTGAGACCTAGGGGTATAAGTGGCGCGACTTAGAGCTGTGATCAACTTGATTTTCAGAGTGGGAGGTCAGTCATGATTGGTCTGTAGCAGATGGTGGTTTTTTGGCCTTTTGATGGTTGCCAAGGGTAACATGCCTTAAAGCGCCACTTCCTAACTTAGGGGAGGCTTTTACAACAGACTTGGATTTGCTTTTTAGAGCTGATGGGCAGACCAGTAGGGCTGAAGCTAGAAAAAATAGTGATAATGGGTTTTAACTTTGACATGGGCAGACTGAAAAGTAAGGGGGCGAAAAAAGTTTCATGAGGGTTTTCTAGATGACAAATTGACATATGGAAATCAGCTTCTAGAAAACTCAGTTATGGATATAGTCATCACAAACATGTGAAAAATACTGATGACTAACGAGGTTTTGCTACCAATGTGCATGTACATATGCTCTTGGGTATCTTTGCTAGATATACTACTTGAAGCTGGGCATGTGTGTCTTTGCTTCAAAATAAATTATTCAATTAGCAATATCATAGCAGGTAAGGGTCATATCATAGCGAGTGAGCTTGAGTGGACCCTCAAGGGGACTGTCAAGGGTACTCTACACCACCTAGGATACATCCAAGTTAGAAATTAAGCATACTCTTTCAAAATCTAAAATTGGATATTCAGGTTTGAAAGGAAAAAAAAATTAAATAGATTCCATAGTGATCGATTGGAGAAATCTTCGAAAATAATACGATTTCATTACACTACAATACATTCCTTGCTGAAAAATGATCCTTTAAATAGAATGCAGATCTATCTTATTCTCCATTATTTCCACCACCTTCCTATACACTATCAATAGCTGACAGAACAACAAGGATACCAATACTTCTCATTTCTAGAGAAATACCACCTATCACATTATCAATAGTTTCAAAAGGGAATCAGTTTCTTTATACCACAGATGCCAAAGTTCCTCTAAGGGGTACTCCTTTGCAGAACATATTATAAGACTTTGTGGATGGCACATATATGGGAAACACCAAATTCACTCTAACAACCTTGCAATCTGTGCCTCCTCCTTGTAGAGTTTTATAAAGTGTTGTAGAACCTTTCTCATAATTGAACCTAGCTAGTTGTCTTCCACTGCATTTTTACCTTAGAATATCACTTCTTTGGAAATGGCTCTAAGGTGTGTATAAAATTATGAACCCATATTTAAATAGGAACCTCCTATATATCCTACTGAATTTGCAGTAATACATGTGGCCCATTGGATTGGAAGTACCACTGAATTGTATGGTCTGGTTGACATAACTGCATTCCAAAATGTCATTAGTTAGTGGAGCCCCAATTTCTGGTAGGACTTTATCATTTAGTGCCTCTATCATATCATGCCATGAATGCAACGCGATTTGATGTGCTTACCCACCATTGCATAGGGGTCTTTTCCAAATGCATATACAGTGTTGCAACCCTTTGCTCAGCCACAATATACTCCACCACTTGTTCCAAAGCTTCTTCCATGGTGTCAGTTGTGCAATTAAACTCAATATGTTCTTATGCTCTGCACTAATCCACCTAACTATTTTCAACATCATGCAATGCCAATCAGTTTTTGCAATCTATTCAAGAGTTCTTAAAATCGACCACCTATTTTTATTTAATAAATTAGTTAATACATTATCAATAAAAGTCAGCTTTGTTTCAGTTGCCCACGAATGGCCCTTTTCAAATTAATAATGCACACAACACTAGATAATTTGAAATAAAAAATTCTACATATAAGATAAGATTTTTGATTTCTATTTCTTTGTTCCATGGATCCATACTTGGATTTATTTCCCCCAGCACAATAAAGAAGTTGCATTAGTCATAGACTTAAAACATTTAAGAATAAAAATATTTAACGATATTTCAAAGCAGAAATAAATTAAAATTGTGGATAAACTATTCCTATAAAACATGAATGCGTGAAGAATCCAAAAAAAAAACATTCCAAGGGGAATTGATGGTTATAATAAAAAACATTTTCATTTATGCTATAATTTCTTTTTTTTAATAAAGATATAAAACCTAATATAAGAGTTTTGAAGTGGTCTTAATAGGTTATATCCAAATATTTTTATTTAATTTATTTAGCTTTTTTCCATAGTTACGCGAAGTAGGCGTTATTAGGATAGTTACGCCGTAAGTCATTATTATTTGAAAACAACTTTGCTGACTGCTTTCGTGTCATCGTATAGTCCATCTGATCTCTTGTTAGACGATTGAATTAGTATAATCCGTTGATTTGAATTGTGGCGGTTATAATCTGTAACGACCATTCGTTACTGTCTAACTGTCGACTATATTTCTTTACGCAGAGTGGCTGGCTGGGGCTTCTTTCTTGACCTTCGAGGTGACATCGATCATTGATCTCACGCCCTGGCACATGACTGTTCCAATTGCACCCAGGGGTTTTGGGTAACTACTGAATTTTGTGGCCGCTCCAGAAAGCCCCAGAAAGCCATTCGGAGATTTCGCTATCATAAAATGCAGAGACTGTAAGGATTTATAGCCATAAGCGGTGATGATTTGACAGAGTTGAAAGCATTTCATGTGAAGCCAGAGGTAGGAGATAAGTGGGTTGTTGAAGATTCATGTGACACTGACATCCTTCTAAGAGCTTCCTTGAACAAAAGGGAATTCTATACCGACCAAATTCGTGTCTCTGTGACCATTCGTTACTGTTTAACTGTCGACTATATTTCTTTACGCAGAGTGGCTGGCTGGGGCTTCTTTCTTGACCTTCGAGGTGACATCGATCATTGATCTCATGCCCTGGCACATGACGGTTCCAATTGCACCCAGGGGTTTTGGGTAACTACTGAATTTTGTGGCCGCTCCAGAAAGCCATTCGGAGATTTCGCTATCATAAAATGCAGAGACTGTAAGGATTTATAGCCTTAAGCGGTGATGATTTGACAGAGTTGAAAGCATTTCATGTGAAGCCAGAGGTAGGAGATAAGTGGGTTGTTGAAGATTCATGTGACACTGACATCCTTCCAAGAGCTTCCTTGAACAAAAGGGAATTCTATACCGACCAAATTCGTGTCTCTGTGGAAATAAAGACTTGCTTCGGCTCAATAGAGGCCGATGTGCAGGTTGAAGATGCATGGAAGAAGAGTTATGTTGTATATTCGCAGTACTCATGTAATTAGTATATATATTGCTTCAGTGCTCATGGAATTAGTGTATATATTGCAGCACGTGGAAAAAGCATATTCAGGATCCAACATCTTGGTTGTAACAATCACAGATGACGAATCTAGGCGGATAGAGCAACAGGGCGATGAGAAAACTAAGGAAGAAGCAATGGCGGTTCTGAGAAAAATGTTCGGCGATGGCATTCCTGAAGCAGAGAAAATTCTGATTCCAATTTGGTGGAATAACCGGTTTCAGCGAGGAAGTTACAGTAATTACCCAATTGACAATATAATATGTGCACAAAACATTAAGTTTGTTTGATCATTATGTTGTTGACAAACTGTTATTTGAGTGCAGACACCGGTCGGTCCCGTTTACTTCACAGGAGAACATACTAGCTTATACAGCCACAGAGTTGCAATCCAACATCGACTATGGACAGTCAAATGGCCAATTACCTTTCATTTCAAGTACACAAGTTTACACCATCAAATTCGTTTTTGTGTAATGGTGCGCATTTGGGTTTGAAAGCAGCTCTGTTTCAAATCTATGTCAGGTTCATCTTGGATGTAATTTCTCAATTTATTATTAAATATTTAATTTCTAGTCATAAAATTAAAATAAAATTTATTTATAAATTGTGTCTCCATGATAAATAAGGGTGAATCCAGATTAAGAATTTTGTTGCATGTACTTTAAAATTAATAAATAATTGACTTTATATATTATTATTTTTTAACACTAATAATGCTAATAATAACTTAAATAAAATTATACTTTAGTTATTCATCATACATCAAAATATTTCTATTAATTATTTTACATTCCAAAGTTCCACTTCTATTCATACTTTATAAGTTATAATTCATATAATCATTTATAAAATGGAAAATAAAATTAAATATTTTAATACAAATTGAGAAATTACATCTAAGATGAAGACCCGACATAGATAGCTTATACAGCCACAGAGTTGCAATCCAACATCGACTATGGACAGTCAAATGGCCAATTACCTTTCATTTCAAGTACACAAGTTTACACCATCAAATTCGTTTTTGTGTAATGGTGCGCATTTGGGTTTGAAAGCAGCTCTGTTTCAAATCTATGTCAGGTTCATCTTGGATGTAATTTCTCAATTTATTATTAAATATTTAATTTTGTTTTCCATTTTATAAATGATTGTATGAATTAAATAACTTATAAAGTATGAATAGAAATGGAACTTTGGAATGTAAAATAATTAATAGAAATATTTTGATGTATAATAATTAACTAAAGTATAATTTTATTTAAAGTTATTATTAGCATTATTAATGTTAAAAAAAATTAATATATAAGTCAATTATTTACTAATTTTAAAAATACATGCAACAAAATTCTTAATCATGTAGATTCACCCTTATTTTATCATGGAGATTTTTAATTTATAAATAAGTTTTGTTACAATTTTAAGACTACTTAATACTATATGACCAAAAAACCATAACTCATTTAATATAGTATATCGCTACAATTCATAACTATTCAAAGTTTTTTCCTTGATAAAATTTGAAATACAATTCAACCTCCTATCTTGTCTCAACACAACTCATTTTTGTTCTCCACATTTCTCATAACTACAAAGTGCCATGAACTTTTTTGAGGTTTGTTGGGAAGGTACTCTTGGCTCCACTATGCCATTCTCTACATTTGGGACTCTACCTTGTCTTTTCCTGAAGATTGTCTACCATCTTTCTCTTCAATTTTGCTTCCTTGGAGAAATCCATCATGCTCATTCTGCCTTAACAATATGCTCATTCTCCGTTAACATTTTTTCTCCATTCGTGCATCGTGCAAAATATAATTTAATATAAAATTCACCAATTTTGCATTAATATAAAATTCACCAATTTTGCATTAATATAAAATTCACCAATTTTTAAAGCAAAAGGCCACCTAGCCTCTTCCACTACTTCCAACACGAACTCCTCGTGGGTTATATTGTTTCTTTATTGGGAGAATATAATTTCATTATGTCAGAGGATGAATTTCAAATCATGGCTACCTTCCACGCACTGGGAAGGTACTCTTTCAATTGTTTTCACAACCATAAATGGTTAGTAAATTATTTTTTTTATTGTTAGAAAATAGCTTACATTCTACAAATGTGAA
Organism: Pinus albicaulis; assembly: GCA_034641835.2. NCBI lineage: Eukaryota > Viridiplantae > Streptophyta > Pinopsida > Pinales > Pinaceae > Pinus > Pinus albicaulis. The sequence goes on along the minus strand of CM076577.1, from coordinate 713,200,681 downwards.
TTTCAAATTAGAATAGTTACCAATGTTGGAAAAATAATAAGTCCTTAAAAAATAAATTTCTTATGTCATTTTTGAAACCTTTATTCATACACAACTCATTAGAATTAAAAATATGAGGCTCCCTAGTTGAATTTTCATCTAGATCCAGACTCTAGTTATTGAATTCTTTTTGCCTAAGAGTCATAAAAATATTATGCAATGCTTCCTCCATAGTTTGTTGATCACAATTTTCAGCTACTCCTTCCTTCAAATCCAATTTTGTGTATTGGATATGTTCCCTCAAGTCTCTTATTCTTCTTTCTAGGGAACTTCATTCTTCCTCCAAGTTACCAAAATTACCTTGAGTTATTCTTGCAAATTCCATGTAAGCTTCCTCCTTTTTCAACCATTCTTATTTATCTTCCTTCGTTTGAAGATGTCATTCCTCCAACTACTTTATTCCCTTATTATGATCTATGAGCATCAAACTTGGACATTGTCCTTTGGCTAATTTTCTACCATTGCCTCTTAAGGGATATTTCACACTCCCCCCCTCCTTTATGGCAGCTTTGAATACTTGTCTACCCACAAGACCTAAACATACAAAATACTTATTACTTTTAAAAACATGGAGCTCTTGAGCCTTTGCTAATTTTCTTGGCACAATATTTTTTCCTAAAGCTTCTTTGCTTTCCATATGGCATTCTATTAGTGTCTCATTAACATCCTCTATTTTTAGCTCCCTCTATTTCTTTGGACCTTGCACACAGTCCAAAAGACTCTTGAACAATGTCCCTTTAGTGCCTTCTTCCCCTCCAAGGTTTTTGTCTTGCTCTTGTTCAAGAAAATAAATTGATTCATCGAGAGGCTCAACTACTGTGAGCTCCTCTTCTCGCAATTGTACATTCAATATGTGCTTTATCTTCCTCCCAATATTTCTAGCTTCAAGGATTTCCTCTTAAAACCCTTATGTTTGATACGTAATTTGAATGTCCTCATCAAGTTCCATCTCTACCTTTGGTATTCTCGTTCTAGTCAAATTTTCACTAAACATAGTCTCTCCTTAATCTTAACAAATAAATTGATTCATCTAGAGGCTCAACTACCCTAAGCTCCTCTTCTTGCAATTGTACTTTCAATATGTGCTTTATTTTCCTCCCAATATTTCTAGCCTCAAGGATTTTCCTCTTATTAAAACCCTTATGTTTGATAGGTAATTTGAACGTCCTCATCAAGTTCCATCTCTACCTTTGGTATACTCGTTATAGTCAAATTTTCACTAAACATAGTCTCTCCTTAATCTTAACCATCTCATTATCAAATTCCACTTGGATTAATTCCTTCCCATGCCATTTCTCTTGGCATCCTTTTCTCCGTTGTTGTGGCTTCTCTTTGAGCCCCAATTATGGCCATTAGTAACCATCTCCATTCCTCCCTTGTTTTTAGCTTCCACTTGCCCACTTTGAGTTGCAGATAAGCCTTTGTAGCGAGTCTTCTCCATTTCTTGTTACCTAAACACCTCACCCACTCTGCCTCAGCCTCGGCTATTAGTACTCCCTTGGTCCCCTTCTGTGGAACTGATTTGAGCACTCCTTACTCCTCTTTGGTTACTACACCTTATTCACACCTCCTCTTGTCCCCCTTAACTCTCCAACCACAAGTAGGTTTTCTTATTTTGCAACCCTTCTTGCTGCAAGGGTTCTCTGCCACGTCCTCTAAGAATTATGCTATTATTTACAACTCTTGTTGGGTGTAGTTATGCCATCCACATCTACTGCTACCTAATACTATTAGCTTCCTTTCCTAAATTAAACAAATGCAATGACCAGTAATATACCATGGTTTCTCCTCAATATCTCTTCCAACTCTTCACTTGGTTGGGGTTTCTTCCTCTCCTTTTAGCTTCGCTCCTTGCTAGAAATTTATTCCTCTCTTCCACCTCCTCTTTCGAGCTGTCCTCTTAATTCCTACTCTGAGACTCATTCCTTTTGAGAGTCTTGTACTTTGTTCCTCCTCTTTGTTCGTAGTTGGAGTATTTGAATTGCATTTTTTTTTATAGTTGAAATGGATTCGGCACTATCAAACACTCTTAATACACCCAAAATACTGAAGTTTAATGACTGTGACCCAAATTTTCAAAAATCTTTGCAAATTTTTTTCATAATCTTACCACTAGCAATTGCACCTAATGTTGCAAAGGAAACACCTTATTCATTTTTACTTTTTACTCTTTCAAGGGATTTCCTTCCTTGTGGTTGGCCTAGACCTGATTGGTGAGAAAACCAGTTAACTCTGTGTTGTGGGACTTGAGGTGCTTCATCCAAGATTTAAAGACCCTTCAAGTTGAGCAGTCAGTGAATAAAAGCAGCTACAGGCCTAAACATGCCAGACTGTTATTTCTCAGACATATTAAGGAGTAGGAAAATATGAATTTTGTTTTTACTCCACTGATTTCTATTGAAATGGTTCCCACTAAGTTCATGCAAAAGCAGCAAGGTCATTAGTACATGGATACCGGATTTTTAACACTAAACGAGAGCACATGTTTTTGTTCCTAGAGTTAAAGTACGGATCACCTGGCCAAATCACCAAGCCTTTTGAGAAGTACGGATCACCTGTCAAGATTAGCACTACTCCAGCAATATTTTTCTATTCAATTTGTTATATTAGCACTACTCCTTATAACAATAACATTTGTCATCATCCCCACCTACCCTGCTCTATTATTTGGATTCTGCGGTAGAGAAATCTCTTGTAGTTGCTGATAAGAAGCTTGTGGTAGACAAATCCCCTCTTGCTGATAAGAAGCTTCCTCCTGCTGACTTTAAGAAATCACTACAGATATCTTGCTTAGCAATTATTAGATTTATTTAAGAATCTTACGGCGTTTCCTTTGCAACATTTGGTGATGGTGCAATTGCTAG
>CM076577.1:713150098-713197678 GCA_034641835.2 Pinus albicaulis | reverse complement strand
AATTTTTTTTTCTATCTTAAGTGTATTTCCCCAAATTCTGATAGCCATTTCCCAAAGTTAGAGAGTTATATATCTCTATGCATGGCTTGAATGTTTATTTCTATGTATTGATTAGCTTATAGTTACATTTCTCATGATTAATGGTTTGCCCTACCATGTTTATGTCAGCTATTAAACTAGTTATGCTTGAAATCCTTTGTTGTTCCCAAAATTGATGTCCATTTTATTCCATTTTTCCCAAAGATCCTTTCTACCTCGAATCAAATCGGCCCTTCAACAGCCTTGTATCACCATCTGATAGCTTTATTGACCTTTTCGACCCCATAGCCCAGTTGATCTGACATCTTTTTACCTATCTTATATCTTTGATCAGTTTCATCCCTCACAACCTAAAAAACCAAAACCAAAAACCTACTTCATAACTAGCCTAAAGAACACAATAAGCAAACACACAGATATCCCTTACACATAGAGAGAGAGCCCTCTCTGAGTCCAGGAAGGCTAGGTCCTTGGGCTCCAATTATTGGTTTGATGTTACATTGTCATTTAGCTTGCCAATCAGCCAAATCACGGGACCCTAACAGTTTCATTGTTGTTGTCTTTGTGCATATGAAATCAATGTCCATATAAAAAGAACCCATCTACCAGATTACATGGGTCACCAGCCTCTGTAACCGCCAGTCCTCTAGGAGTTCTCTTCAGATACATGGTTCATCAGTTAATTAATCCACCTGCAAATATCCTCTCTCATTTTGATGTTCTTTTCTCTCCTAGGGCAGAAAAATTCAATGGCTTCCCTTTTCTGTCAAATTAGCATATGTTTGCTGAGATCCAACTAAAAATATATATATAAGACCCTTGCCAGAACATCATCGTCATTGTCATTGACGATGATGCCCAACTATTTTCTGCACAACACTTAGATCTCAACAACGCCCTCATGGTCGAGAGTGGAGCCACGATTTTTCTTTTACTATGTTATTCCAAAAAAGAAAAAAATGACCTGTTTCCACTCTTTGTCATCATTGATCCTTCAACATTTATTATGGCGATGAGATTTGTTGCGACAGCGAGACAGAGACTTGTATTTCTTCCTGCTATCATAGGGCAACCTCGAGCTGGACTTGAAGTGTTTGTGTCTCAAATTTCTCTCTGCGGATTTCGACTTGGACCGCATGTGCTACGAGCTCTTAACTCATCCTCTGCCACCATAGCTCCTGCTCTATAAGCAAAGGATCTGACCATGAAATTTACATTCAACCAAGCAGGAATTTATCTTAGTCGAGACCTTCTAAAACGTTCAATTATGGAGCTTTCAACTGCAGAAAATTTCCCTCGACTTCAGCTACCACTTCAGCATCGATGTCGACATTGCCTATGCCATAAATGGGAATAATATCCATATCCTCGACCACGCTTTCATTTTTTGATCCAGATCCTTCTCTACACACCAAATGGATATCTTCACCTCAACATCACGCCGTCCTCAACGCCGAGCTCTCCGCTGGGAAGCTCAATGTGAAGATTTTTAATCTCCTTGAAGTTTTTCAACACCTCGCCGGGGGAATGATGTGAAACCTCGGCAAGAACTACCTTCTTCATCCCGATCCTGTTGCTACACTCCCACGCAATTGATTCTAATCCTAAGAAATCAAGGAGTCCACGCCAACTAGACAAGGTTCTCCTCTGTATAACCAGAACCTGCACCAAAAAATTTTGTTAGTCATGTCGTCGCTGAAAAAGGGCATGATTTCCATCTCCTTGGCATCGATGACATTCACCCAACTCAGAGAAACGTTGCTATTAATTATAGATCCACAGATCCACAACAGATCTACGCAGGTCCAACATCTTCACAAGCTGATCTACACAATCAATTTCCTCCTGCCCATTTGGTCTCCAACGATTTCCCCAGTGCTGTCAATGCCAACATTGCTTCCCATAAAAGGCCACTGCGATCTCTATGTCTTGCATGACCAATAATTCCCTTCGCAGTTTTGAATTAACCAGACAGCCACAACATAACCGCTATCATATTCAACAGCTAGGCATGTCACCACCATTCTTGGCCAGTGATTTCTAGCACACTGTCCTTCACATTTAACGCGTGCTTCATCGATTTTATATGGGCATATCATTGAAACCCATTTTGTGATCTCAAATCTGTGTAGCCCAAGCCTTCCTCACGGCTATCCCAGGATCGATTCACTCACCAAGGATTATGCCACCGAATTTTTGTTGATCTCATCAAGCCCTATAAACCCTTGGAAAAAAAAACGTCTATCTAAAGCCAAAACCTGAACCAAGGCTCCGATACCAGTTTTTAAGAATTTACCATAGGAATAATAAAAAATTTACTAAGAGAAATAAACATAAAGAACCCAACAACAAATCAAATAAACATAAACACATGTTTATCTGGGAAAACCCCAAATTCGGGGAAAAACCCAACCAATGAAATTTCATTAAACATTGGCCAAAACCCTGGTCAATCCGGCCAAGTGAGCCTTCACCGCTCACCTCCAGGCCTACCTTACAATGAAGTATTCTCAGCCTCTTATAGGCTCCATTGCATGCAATACCATGGGTGCACAAAACTATGTGCCCCAAAACCATTATTATTTACCCTAGTCAACTTTGACTCTATCCCGAGTCAAGTTTACCTAACAGACTTGAAGATTGTAACTGGTTTCAACACCAAATACACAAGATGGTCTATGTCAATGGTGATGTGTTTCTCACTGTAATTGTTATTTTCTTTATGTTTTCATTCTGTCCACTTTTCTCTGATAAAGAACATCAAATATAGATTAGGATTTACTTCTGAAGTACCCTAAATATCACTGATAAATATTTATCCTTTATGTTTTCTGTTGATTGTTAATTTGAAGGTATTTCAATAGAGTATAACTAGTGAAGTGTTGGTAAGCCCATATTACCTGAGCACAACTTGAGATTTTGTCTTTAAAATGTTCTTGAGAAGTCTGCTAATTAAAGTTGAGCTAGAGAAGTTTATGGTTAGCCCTGTCCTCTAGTTTCTCCTCCAATAGTTGCTTTGAAAAGTCCCCTTAAGAGTATGTTGAAAGAAGGTTACTTTAAAAGTACTTACCTGATCTCAAACTACTTTTTATGTCTATCATGAATGTTTTCCTTTGAGAATATGCTAAAATAAGGCTAAGTTAAAAGTCTTTACTTGATCTTAAGATATTCTTTGTTTTTAATGTTTTCTCTTGAAAGTACATCAAAATAAGGCTAGTTTCAAAGTACTTACCTGATCTTAGATTACGTTTGTGTTTTTCCCTTAAGTGCATGTCAAAATCAGGCTAGTTTAAAAGTACTTACCTAGTCTTAGACTGTTCTTTGTTTCTTCATGTGTTTTACTTCCTTCACTTCATTTCTTACTGTTTCATTCCATAGAATCAACTTAAAGAGATCCTTTGACATAGATGAATTTCCCCATGGACGACTCTTGAACCTTGTTGTTCAATTAAACCCTCTTATGACTCCATAGCCCAATGGATTGATGTTGCCTCTTGCTTGTCTTATCAGCTGAACCATTTTCAACCTAATTATACCTTTACCCCTCATAAGACTTCCTTCATTTTGATGAGGTTCATCCCAACCAAAAAAAACAAAACCCTTGTGCCTTATAACTAGCCTAATATCATATCATAAGCCTTCAAGATCATATCTTTGAAAACATATCTATAGAGAGATCCCTCTCTGAATCTAGGATGGCTAGATCCTCAGATTCCAAAGTGGTTTTTATGTAGGCTCTACATTGTTTTTCCTTGCCAATCTTGCAAACAATGGAGGCCCAACAGGAGGAACATCCCTTCTTTCATATTGTATGATGTACTTGCAGCTACTTGTAGCATTGATTTTGGCTACTTTAATGGTGGTTTGTGGGGGAAGCCACATGACTCTTGGTGTGCACCATTAACACCACATTGTACATTCATGTTCACATCTTATGGGATGACTCTGGCAACAAACAAGTGGCTGGTAAAGCACTTGTTATTACTTGTTTTGATGCAAGCAAGGAGTGCACTGCACTGGTTCCATTGGTGGAACTATGATTCACTCTCCAGTTGTCATTTGGCAGCTTTTTTGAATTGTCTTTTGCTCCCATATATTGCTGATATGTTTATTCTCATGGGAAGATTTGCTTGGAGAGTAGGATTGGAGTTTAGGATGCCCATTGGGAGTACGATTCTCCCCTTTTCACATATTGTATGTTTCAGGAGAAACAATGGGCACACCATGATTTCCACATCACTCCTTTTCCCTTCATGTAGGAGGAGCCATGGGGAGAAGATGTGTTGTTGGAGGAGGCACTTCATGGTTGATTCATTTTGTGGAGAGGCTTGGGCCAATCTTGGAGGCCATGACATTTCAGCCCAATATCAGCAACCCCCTCACACTTATCATAAATGGAGGGAGAAACCACTTGGATGGAAAAATCTAAACTCTCCATTCAGCCCCAATGCATTGCATAGATCCGGGGTTGAGGATTTCTTGGATGAGCTACCTAGGATGGCTCATTTCATTTGGATGATTGCATGGGTGAAGGAGTTACTCATTGGGAATAAGACTTCCCATGTTTCTCATCACTCATCACTCCTACCTTGAAGAGGCCATTGAACAAAAAGAAGATTCTTACTTACATCACTCTTTGCTCATGATGCACACTTATATTTGATACACTTGGAGGGATTCATGGAGGACATATTTATTGAATTTTATGATGAACCATGGTAGATTCTATTTATGAGGAGGCCACAAGAAGAAAGGGGGGAGAATTTTTCTCTACCTTGCAGTTGCTTGAGGAAAATCAACATTTTGAAGGGGGGGGACTGTGATATTCCCAAAATTTAGATTTTTATCTAAATTGAATATTATAGTTGATTTTATCCTAGATAGGTAAATAAAGGGGTAAGAAGGAAGAATAACACTGCTCATGTGAAAGGAGGAAGAATAAATCAGTTGATTTGAGAACCACATGGTGTGAACAGGATTGGATCATGTTTGATCTAGTCATTTTGACCAAGTCCACATGCATTGTCTAGATACAATGTATCTCCTTGATGGACTGCGCAGTTTTAGATAAGGATTGCTTGCATGAGTTGGGAGGCACATGTGGATGGGACCCATGGTGGAGAGGAGCACTTGCTATATATGAAGATGAGGAGATCCATTTCCATTCATGCTTGATTATTATTTTCTTTGGTCTATTGAGACTACGCTTCTCTTGTTGTTTAGCAAGGGTGCAGTGCTGCATAGCACAAGGGTGTTCCCAGTTTGGAATCCCTAACTCATCCTTAGGGAAGGAGAGGTTCTAGAGATACATTTCCTCATTATGTAATTTGGCCAAAGCTACCTCCTTCAGTCACAGCATTATTCCTGGAGCAGGATAACTTTGTGTTGCAGGGTGCAGCAACAAAGGATCTCTTGAGTCATTCCTTGGCTTGTTTTCCAGTGGAGGGCTTGGCTATCTATTGGAGGATCAGAGAGGAGGTCTACTAGGCTTATTTTCATATCATTGGCATCAGGCCAACCACACATCTTCCCTCACAGCTCAGTCTCTAGCTAGATCTGCGTTATTTTGCAGGCAGTTGATGGGAGGGTCATTTGAGCTCATCAGGAGGGGTTGTTTCTGAGTAAAGGGATCAGCCTTTTGCTTAGATACACTATCAGAGGATGGAATCATCATTTCAGATCTGATATAGCCTCATTTCATATTTTGATTCAGTTTCAGTGACAAGCTAATTGTCACATTGTACATTCTCCAGCATTTCTAGCAAACTCTCCTAGATTGGATAGAAATCTTGTATTGGAGCCCATTCTTCTATTCTTGGGCATTTCTTTGTATATTTCAGCCATATTACATGTATTCAAATCTACAGTAGCAACTACACTTATATATATTGTGCAGTCACTGCTCTCCAGCATTTTGTATAACTGTAGCATCTCATGTATTTCATGTTCTAGCCATTGGAGATTGATTCCCATTGCTTGAGTGGCTTGTCCCTCAAGATATTTCTGTATTTTGTTGCTGATATATTAATGAACATGATGGCTGCATTATATTCCTCTATTGACATGTTCATATTTGCAGAGTTTAATGATTATGTTCATATATTGTTGTAGCTCACTCTTTGAGCACTTTTCTGAGATACCGAGGGGTGGGAGATCTGTTTAACCTACCTTGAGGGATTTCTTTGAGCTCTAATCCTGGAAGTGAAATGTATGATGTGCTAAATAAGGGATCCAATTCCCCTTCCATCTTATTTTTGCATTATCTTCCTTATTCAGCGTCCCTTTGGACCATATTGCAGAAATTCCTGAAAAAGGGATATTACATAAGAAGAATTGGGATAGTCACCGTATCTATGCAGTTTGGGCTAAAAGAATATTTCCAAAAAGTTAAACAGGTAAATCTCCATTTCAGTTGGTTTATGGTAAAGAGACAATCTTTCCTACCAATTTAGCTTTCCCTGTTCTAAATTTTTTACAAGAAGTTAATGAAGAACCTGATGATTTCTCTAGAAGGATAAATCAGATTATTAAATTAAATGAAAACAGGGATAAAATTCACTATAAGCTAAGGAAATATCAGAGTAAGATGAAAAGTGTTTTTGATAGGAAGGAAAAAGAAAGAGATTTGAAGGAAGGAGATCTAGTATTAATATGGGATGCTAGGAGGGAGGAAAGAGGAAAACATGGGAAATTTGATAAACTCTGGTTTGGACCTTCTAGCATTATTGAAGTAAAGGATAAAAATACCTTCATTTTACAGAATTTGGAAGGCCAATTTTCTTCATTTCCTGTCAATGGAAGAATTCTGAAGCATTATATCTAGTATTGAAGATGTAGAAGAAGATTCAAAATCATCATTGTACATTACTAGTTTGTTTAAAATTCTCAGGTCTGTTTGTTTTCACAACAAAGACTCCATCAGCGCGAGGAGAAGGCAATTGGATCTTCTTGTTCTCTGCATCCCATGGGAGGAAGCGGTCCCCAGTTGGAGTCGATGTTGTAACATTATTTGGTCATAAGTTAGAACATTAGAAAAATTAAAATTAAAATTTTAAGTTTGGATATGAATAGAAAAAACAAAAAATAAAAATTGTTAGGACTTGTATAAATTTGATTATTCATATCAAGAAAATGATAGGAATAAATTTCCCTAAAAAATGAAGGCACAATCAAAAAAATGTTAGGAAAATCAATAAAAAATGTTTTCTTAGCTTTAATAAATAAATTTGCAAACACTGCTTGTCTAAATGTGCCATGAGTTGTTAATAAATAGTTAATTATCTATTAATTTATGATTAATTTTCTTCATTAAGCATTAATATTCATTTGTAATATATCGGCACATATTTTTTATCCTAAGTTACTAAAGGACAATAAATTTTGTCATTTTTCATTATCATTAGGCACTTCTCAACAGTTGATCTATTCCCCACCCAGATCAACGGCGGGGAAGTCTTTTCGGACCCCCCTTGCCCATTTCCCATTAACAGTGGGGGGGGTCTAAAAATTAGTTTCATGAATGGTGGACCCTCGCTACGTGTCACCTCCACATTAATTCTCCCTCATTTGTGGTTTTTACTCCCACCAACGGTCGAATGACCCCTCGTCTTGACCATTTCCCCACATCGAATGAAACGCTACCACCTCACATGTTTGCTGCCAACTGCGCTCCTCACTGTTATGCCCCATTGGCCCGTTATGATTCTTCTCCCCAGTCGTTGATTAGTTGTTTTCCATCATGCTCCTATATCGTTAGCATTTAACTTCTACGATCACACTATCAAATGGTTACCACAGATCCATTTATGTGTCTGTATAAATAAATCCTAGCTCGTTAGTTTACCACTTTTTCTATAATCATTTTACTATTGCATTGTAGGTATTCAGAGATATTTGTGCACTGTTTTCAAGCAGTTTTTATCACCTCCACAGAGGATTGGCATTCTAATTCCCTATGTTTCCTTTCCTTTTATTATTATTTCCTCTGATAAGATGGCCCCGAAAGGAAAGAGCAGGAAACCATTTTCTAATGAAAACCCTACTAATGTTGCCCCGGTCGACCTCAACCACATTCCCCTTGCCGATTCATATTATAAAATTTCTAACACAAAGTGCAAGCTCGAGTTACATGAATTTCACTTGTGGTTGAAGCAAAAATATATTGATCAGCAAGATGAGATTAAATTGTGGGAATCCCTTCTGCCCCTTTTCTCTTTTCCTCGGACTTATAGTTCCCCAAACCTAGTCATATGGTGTCAAACCAGATATAATCCTTGTTTGGTCAATTTAGTGTGTCCTAAATTGCTAGATTAATTTGTCAATCCGGGATTCGTAAGCTGACGAAGTGTGGCGCACTATATGTGCAAGATAACCTATCTCTTACTTTTTGTCGTTTTTGATTTTTTTTTTTTTATTTATCTTGGGGGTTTTTATCTTGGTTGGTTTCCTAATGTGAGATGGAAATTCTAAAGGACAAGTATGGATATAAATTTTCAAGGCAATTATGTCCTTTATAATGATTTCCCAAACTTCAAACTTCAAAAGGGTTTTAAAACATGCAATGACAAAATTAATTCCTAAATGAAAATGTGCCACTATACTAGTCAAACAAACAGTGAACTATTGATCATGAAACCCATTACCCTTGCTGCTGTCTAAATACAAAAGAAACTGTACTCAAAGAAATCCAAGAATTGCAAGCAAAGTAAAGCTTAAAATCAAATTACATCAACTCATATTCTGACCCCTCACCATTAGTCTCGCTATGGCTTTCGGAGGTAATCATAAACAACTTGAGCAATCTGATATCTAATTTGCAGAAACATAAACTAATATCAAATTACACACTCATACTTCAATCCCTCACCATTAGTCTCGCTATGGCTTTCGGAGGTAACTGATAATGACATGAGCAATTTAATATCTAACTTGCAGAAAAATAAACTAATATCAAACTACACACTCATAATTCAATCCCTCACCATTAGTCTCACTATGGCTTTCGGAGGTAACTGATAATGACATGAGTAATTTAATATCTAATCTAACTAATAAAGCAAATGCACAAAACTGAAATAAATAAAACAGTGCTGGAATTAAAAGCTAAGAAAAATAAATCAGCAGAAGGACAAGACTGATTCCATGTCATTAGTCATTGTAAAACTATGTGCAAATGCCCGGGCTGCCTACTGTAATCTGGAACGAAAACTAGGGCATAATGAACGTAAGGAAATAAAGCATGAAACTATACAGCAATAAACAAAACCTCGGCGTGTGCAGGGGCCCTCTGCACAATCCTTCTTCAGCTTCTTAAAATTGTAATCAAAACACCATCAAGGAACTTCTTTATTGAAAAACTTCACAAATCTACATCCCATTCCATCTTAAACTTTGTTACAAAAGACTTCTCTATTCCTTCCTCTCCTTCTCCTATTTTTCACTACTTTTTCATTACTTCCTCATTACCTATGATAGGAGAAAGCTTCTCCTATTTATACAAAATATGAGGAGTCATCTCATTAATGGGAGTCCATGAATCTCTCCCTCCATCTCTAGAGTTACAATCAAAATAGAAAATGATAAGACACATGTCTTTCTAGAGTTTCAACACAACTTGAGGAATGAGACACATATCCTCTTAGAGTTTCAATACAACAAGGAAGTGAGACACATATCCTCTTGATCCCATAATCTTCTCCAACAAAATTCGAATTTGGCCTTAGAGTGCCACATAAGGGTCTTCTAGAAGTCTCCTTTTGACCTACACATGTCACAAAACTCATAACACATATATAGATATATGAAACTATGTTAATTTTTTAGTTTCTAATCATAAATTCACTTAAAATACATAAAATAAATAACTTTGGAAAACAAGGATCCTAACCCATATATTTATGAAAATGGTTACTTGATGTAGGGTTTTAGGTGAGATGGCTATGAAATAAAAGCTAAATGGTTATGACATAATGGAAATATGTATGAATATGGAAAACACTTTTGAGGCTCAACATACCCCCCAACTGAAGTTGTTGCATGTCCTCATGCAACTATTGCAATGATTCATTTGTCCATGAGTTGATCTTTTATGAGTTTTGACTCATATAGATTCTTTCCAAACTTTTCTTCTTGATATTTTCTTTTTGGCAAAGTATAATACATTTGATTGCAACATTTTTTTAATGGTTGGTTCTTGTGTAACAACCAATTTTTTTGAGCAATGGTTCTTGTGTAACAATGCTTTATTTTCTTTGTTGCATCAAAGTTCATGAAAACATTTAGAATCAATTACTTCATCAATGAATTGATCATTTTCAGGGCATATAATCTTTTGGATCATGTTGCAACAATAGTTGGTTGGGAAGTATATGTGGGTGGAAATGAAATGAAAATGTGTGATAGTGTATGACATGTGGATATGAAATGATGTCCCTTCCCCCCCCCCCAACTAAAGATATGACAATGTGAAAAAGGAAGTGAGGAATTTTTCCAAAGTTACAATTTTAGCATTCTAATGAATTACATAACTAAAAATTAAAAAACAGCATACCTTCACTTACCTTAAATGTGGATGAGTTGTGTATGTGTGGTGGCTGCAAAATTCTGATCATATTCTTCTTCAAGTGGCTGAACAAGAGGAGTCATGGATAAAGAGATGAGATGACGTTTTATTGCTTCTACTAAAACTTGCTGAATCTGCTCCAAAATGCTGAAAATAATAGTCTTCATGTCTTCAAAACTCATTGGCATAATTCCTACTATGTGAAAATATGTTCTGATGTCGAACATAGTAGGAAATTGTTGACTTAGTGGCCATTAATGGATGCCACTAGTCAACACGAGAACTCTCACCATTGATGACAATGAGAGTCAAGATGCTCAAACACATCTTGCTAGGTACGAATGATTTTGCCGATGTCGAGTCACCTAGAAGATCTGACGAACAAGGGACATTAATGTATTCCCATTGTTTGTCAACATGAGAACTTTCCATTAAGGCATGCAAGCCTCAAGGTGTTTTTACAAAGAACTTAGACTCAAAGGACTATGGACTCAATAATTTGCATTGAAGCAGGGCTTATTTGCGGAATGAAAATGACAAGAAATGGAAGATAAAAATGGAAGATGGCAATGGGGAGTAGAAATGGAAATGGGAAATAAGCATGTGAATGAGCCTCTTGCTTTTATTTGTGGTTATGAATGGAAAAAAAACAAATGGAAAGTGGATATGAATGTAAATGGAAAATATGAAGTGAAATGAGGTGAATGGTTTATTATGAGGTATGGATGCGATGGAGACAATAATATCTGAAAGTTTTCCAAATGTTTGGATCTGATTTTACATCAGCATATTTCCTCTTTGTTGCTGATTATCCTCTTATGAAACAAATTGGTCTCTTAGAGAGACACCATTCTCTTGTAGTCATTTGTCTTTCCTCCTGGATCCTGCAAAAAAACTAATACTTCTTCTGGAATGGAATGTAAAATTATCAAAGGAGAGAGGTGATAAATCTCTCTAGTTATGATATTTACACACAAAACTAAGAATTTGTATTAATAAAACAAGTTCTCAAATGAAAAATCAAAAGAATTTATACCTGTTTTGGAATTAGTGCCTCAAGTTGAATGTTGCTTCTTTTCAGCAATTTATTTCATTATTTACCATTTCAAACTCTAATGATGGATTTCTCATTGTGTAGATCTTGTTGAGACCTTTCCAATGATACTTGAATCATCAAAATCTAATTTTGTATGAGAAAGTTACGCTGATTTGAACAATGAGGTTTTTTTTTTTTCTGCTGCGGAATTGGAGAACAGCTGCGGAATTGGACTTTAGCTGCAGAATGTCGACGGTTTCTGTAGCTAAAAATATTGAATAAAAAGTTAGCCATTCATCTTTCATCATCAGTCCAAAATTAATCAATACCTTCAGAAAAAGTGAACAAATAACTTATTCATTTCATTGATTCAAAAAAAAAAAAAAAATTCTTGACATGCGGCGACTTAGTGTGGCGACTTAATGATAACACACAACTTGACTTCCCTTTGACCAAGGTCTTTTTCATCGACTTGGATCAAATGAATAGGACACCATCCATGTACTGACATTTTCCCAGCTACCCATGTGGCTCGTTTCCTCTCTTGACACCTATAACCTATAGAAGTAATAAAATGGCTGCGGAATTGCCAGTTAGCTGCGGAATCAGGCTGCATTCCGTAGCTAAAAGACAGCCAACCATTAGTTTAACACATATTTGGATACGTGTGTCGTGCATAGCTTTTTATCTCTTCCGCACTTTCCTGTGGAGTTTCTGCAACCTTAAAAGTAATTGATTCATATTTAAAACAGAGATTTTCAGTTGAAACAAAACCAACCAAAATGATATTGATCCATTTTCTAACTGAAAATGCCAGTGTTACTACACAGCCCCGGGCTTCCCATACAAACAGCAGATAAAGTTTTCGAATGGCCTCTGCGTCGAATGCCAAGAAGCTCCATGCCACGTCGATTGGTTGGTTGAGTATAAAATTAAGATTATTGTTAACAGGTGTTATTTCTATTGTCAAAGAGCCGTATCCAATTAGAACTGTTGTTAACAGGTGTTACGTCTATCAGCACAGAGCCGTATCCAATTAGAATTGCTATTAATCGGGAAGTGGCAGAGCAGGTGTTAGACGAGTGGCAAAAGGCAGTTAATTATCAGTATACCATTGGAAGCAGCCTAATTTAATCAACTGTCAATTCATTAATTGAAATTCCGTTTTTTTTCACGCAGCAAGCAAAAATGGGCTTCAAAGGACCGAGAAATTCTCCCATACCGCCTCGAATTTCATAAAACGATTTTTGAGTTATCTAATTTACCCTATTGGCGAAAAAACCCATGTTTTATTTTTTCCAAATTCACCTCCGTTTGGCCAAATCGTACTTTCAAAGTTTGACGTTTTTCTCTATTTTGCGTTTTTCTGGCTTCTGCTTCAGCAACAAAAAAAATCAATTTTTGGTGGAACAGGTTCAATTATTGTTATGAGCATTGAGTTCATGAGTGCTACTGAAGCATTTGATTTATATTTGAACTCTTATGCTGCAAAAAGAGGAAGAAGAAAGGAAGCAAATCGATCAACCATTGAAATGATGAAGAAGAAAAGCAGCTGAGCGAGCAAGATTCCTAATAGCAGATTATCAAAACGCTGCAGTGATTAGAAGCTGTTGCAATTATAAATGCTACTACCTAGGCTTCACTCTTTCAAACTAAGAAGTCGCTGCCAAAAACAATACGATCATTGCAAAGTGTTGAATCTGCCAGTAATGTTGTTGGGAATGTCTTCCAAAAGAACTTATGGTCAAATGATGATGCAAAACCTTTGCAATCAAATTATTATATGGACAATTCTCTAGAAACTCCTTTGGAAAACGTGGATCTCTTTTCGTTTAATTGCTAAATCTGTAGTTTTTTTAATCAAAAGGAATGTATTCTGCCAAGTGATAGATTCCAGATCCCGTTTTGGTAACATAGATTCGGTAATGGAGATTTAAGCATTTTTGAAGTAGTGACTGCCCATGAAAGTCCATCCCTGTTAGCTAAAGCATTTGGTTTGTTCATCTAATTTTGGTGGTCCGTGCAGAGACTTTTTTTAAAATGGATTCTTTCTTCTCATGAATTTTGCAGGTTTGTTTCAGGCCAAAGCTTGAACAGGAATGCAGATTTTCTACTGAGGCCACATTGAAAGCTAGGATTGAAGATAGCCATAGATTGTTTTTCTCTTCTTCTTCTTTTTTTCTGAAATTGTAAATTTTTATAAGAAGGATTAATGATTTTCAATTTCAGGCAGCAAAGAATTTAAGAAAAACATGCTAAAAACAGGACTTGAATGAGGTTTTAAACTGATTTTTTATCATTCTAGGCTGGGTGACTAGCATAGGATCCATGTCGGGACAATTCTGGAGATGCCCATGTGGTCAGTGTCTTCATTGGATGCTTGTAACCTGCTAAACCTTGAAATCAGCTGCGGAATTCACAATTAGCTGCGGAATCAGGACACATTCCGCAGCTAGGTTGCAGGATCTTATTAAAACATGATACAGTGTTTTGAGGACCACTACAGACCATACCCAGTCAATCTTGGACAGCTGAACCTATCAAAGCAGTTGGGTTTCATTTATTTTATTTTTATTTTTTAAATCAAATGAAATGATGAAAACATTTTTTTTTTTTTTCACATCACAATTCTTTTTCTGATCCTCTAGATCACACAAAGTGCAGGAGGAGAGCATACTCAAGAATTATTAAATTTTTTTTTACATAACAATCATTTTCCTGATCCTCCAGATCACACAAAGTGTAGGAGGAGAGCATACTCAAGAATTATTAATTTTTTTTTTTTTAGATGTAAGAAATAAGGCTACCTAGTTACACTTCCTCGGCAATGGCACCAAAATGTTTGGTCAATTTAGTGTGTCCTAAATTGCTACATTAATTTCTCAATCCGGGTTCGTAAGCTGACGAAGTGTGGCGCACTATATGTGCAAGATAACCTATCTCTTACTTTTTTGTCGTTTTTGGTTTTTTTTATTATTATCTTGGTTGGTTCCCTAATGTGAGATGGAAATTCTAAAAGACAAGTATGGATATAAATTTTCAAGGCAATGATTTCCTTTATAATGATTTCCCAAACTTCAAACTTCAAAAGGATTTTAAAACATGTAATGGAAAAATAAATTCCTAAAAGAAAATGAAATTGTGTCACTATTCTAGTCAAACAAATAGTGAACTATTGATCATGAAACTCATTACCCTTGCTGCTGTCTAAATACAAAAGAAACTATGCTCAAAGAAATCCAATAATTGCAAGCAAAGTAAAGCTAAAATCAAATTACATCAACTCATATTCTCCCTCACCATTAGTCCAGCTATGGCTTTCGGAGGTAACTGAAAATGACATGAGAAATTTAATATATCTAACTTGCAGAAAAGTAAACTAATATTAAACTACACACTCATACTTCAATCCCTCACCATTAGTCCAGCTATGGCTTTCGGAGGTAACTGAAAATGACATGAGAAATTTAATATATCTAACTTGCAGAAAAGTAAACTAATATCAAACTACACACTCATACTTCAATCCCTCACCATTAGTCTCGCTATGGCTTTCGGAGGTAACTGATAATGACATGAGTAATTTAATATCTAATCTAACTAATAAAGCAAATGCACAAAACTGAAATAAATAAAACAGTGCTGGAATTAAAAGCTAAGAAAAATAAATCAGCAGAAGGACAAGACCGATTCCATGTCATTATTCATTGTAAAACTATGTGCAAATGCCCGGGCTGCCTACTGTAATCTGGAACAAAAACTATGGTATAATGAACGTAAGGAAATAAAGCATGAAACTATACAGCAATAAACAAAACCTCGGCGTGTGCAGGGGCCCTCTGCACAATCCTTCTTCAACTCCTTAAAATTGTAATCAAAACACCATCAAGGAACTTCTTTATTAAGAAAAACTCACAAATCTACATCCCATTCCATCTTAAGCTTTGTTACAAAAGACTCTCTATTCATTTTCTCTCCTTCTCCTATTTCACTACTTTTTCATTACCCTTGATAGGAGAAAGTTTCTCCTATTTATACAAAATATGAGAAGTTATCTCATTAATGGGAGTCCATGAATCTCTCCCTCCATCTCTAGAGTTACAATCAAAATAGGAAATGATAAGACACATGTTTTTCTAGAATTTCAACACAACTAAGAAATGAGACACATATTCTCTTAGAGTTTCAATACAACAAGGAAATGAAACACATATCCTCTTGATCCCATAATCTTCTCCAACCAAATTCGAATTTGGCCTTAGAGTGCCACATAAGGGTCTTCTAAAAGTCTCATCTTTGACCTATACATGTCACAAAACTCATAACACATATTTAGATATATGAAACTATGTTAATTTTCTAGTTTCTAATCATAAATTCACATTAAATACATAAAATAAAAACTTTGGAAAACAAGGATCTAACCCATATATCTATAAGAAAGGGTTACTTAGTGTAGAGTTTTTAAGAGGAGTGGCTGAAATAAGAAAGCTAAATGGTTATGACATAATGGAAATATGTATGAATATGGGCTTTCTTTTGAGACTCAGGTCATCCCTGTAAGGCTTCAGACGACCTCCATTAACATATCCCGACAGGTATTCACCATTCAATGTGGCCAAGCGCACTGCTCCACCATCAGTGATTTCCTTGAAAACATAGGGGCCTAGCCAATGCATCTTCAATTTCTAAGGGTGGTGTGAAAAATTACTATCATACAATAATACTAAATCATCCTCCTTGAACACATTCTTCCTAATGTGCTTGTCATGCCACATTTTTTCATGCACCTTTTGGACCTATTGGTGATAATTGGCAATAAATGGGTCCTCTTCTAGAGCAACCAACTGTGACAACCATTCCTCTAGAATAGCTTCTTCAACCATATTGGTAAAATGCTGCAATTCCCATACTAGGAACAATGAATTCCATGCGAAACACAGCCTCCTTCCCATATACCATTCTAAAAGGTGTCCTCCCAGTCAATTTTTTGCAAGTAGTCCTGTATTCCAAGAACACTACAGGTACTTGCTCATCCCAATCATTTATGTTAGAATTTCATACCTTAGTGACCGTGGTATCTAACATCTTATTGAAAGCTTAAACTGCACCATTTTCCTGAGGATGATAAAGAGAGATCTTCTGATGATGCATGTTGAATTATTTAGTTAAAGATTTTGATAGTTTCATTTACAAAAGGTGTGCCTTGGTTGTTAATTAGGATCTTAGGGCAACCAAAACGGGTCACTATATTCTCAAAAATAAAGTGTGCAATAGTATTAGGATTACCATGTCTCACCGGTTTGGATTCATCCCACCTAGTTACATAATTTGTCACAGTGAAAATGTAGCATGCACCGCTCATCCTACCTTGAGGGTTAAGAGGTCCTACAAAATCAATAATCCATTTCTCAAAATCTTGCAGAGCCATCTGCGGATGAATGGAAATTTCATATCTGCGTGAAGGTTTCCCCATTATCTGACAAACATCATAGGAGAAATAGTGCACATAGGCATCATTGTGCAGCATGGGCCACCATAAAACAGTGCATAAGATGTTCTACGTAGTGGCCTTACCTACATAATTACCACCAGGAACTCCTCCATGAGCTTCATTAATAATTTCCCGCCTTTCATATCCTAAGACATACCTTCATAGGAATTCATTTGCGCCTAATTTGTACAATTGTCCAGAAATAATGGTAAATTTTGTTACGTGCACCATAATTTCTTTCTTCTGCTCTACTATATATTCTTCATGCGTGCAACTACTAGTCAGAAACTGAATTATTTTAGGAAAATTCTCATCAACCACTTTTATTACAGACAACTGTGCATCAGGTAATACATCATCTATGCTTGTGGGCTATTCGCTTGATTCAATGCCAGAAATATGGCATGGTACAACATTCGATTGTCCACAGCTTCTTTATAATTTCAAAATCATACTCTGGAATAAGAGCGCTTCCTTGGACCAATCCAGGAAGGCCAGGATGGGAGAAGTGATGATATTTTCCTTGAGTAGCTCAAAAATATTTTGGCACTCCTCATCCCAATAGAACTTTGCATCTTTCTTTAACATCTTTTCCATGGGCTCAATTATCAACGCATATCCTTGAATAAACTTCCTATAGTACCCAATATGTCCTAATATTGAGTGAAACTACTTGATATTCTCAGGTACTTCCAAATTTACTATGAGAGAAATCGTGGTAGGATCCACCATCAGTCCCTGCTGGCAGACAATGTGTCCCAACAAGATGCCAAAAGGTACACAAACATACAATTTTTTAGATTCAATGAGATCTGATACTTCCTACATGTATCCAACATTAAGCGCAGGTGGGACACATTCTTCATTAACAACCCGAAGATAGTCCAATCATCAAAATATACTTCCAAAAGCTTGTGTATGTATTCCTTAAAAGAAGCAATTACTACACGCGAGAAAATGGTAGGAGAATTATTCAATCTAAATGGCATAATTTTATATTGGAAAGATCCCCATCCAATAGCAAAAGTGGTCTTACTCCTACCTTCTGGTGCAATCCAGATCTGATGATACCCAAAGAACCCATTTGTAAAATAATGGGCTTCTTGGCATCCAACATTATACACAATTTCATCTCAGAATGGATTTGGGAATAGATCATGTACACAAGCATCATTCAATTTTTGCAGATCAACATAGATTTTGATTTCTCCCTTGGTCTTGTTATCCTACACCACCATTGGACTTACCCAATCAGATTCTTCCATGGGCTCAATGATGCCTATTGCCACCATTTTATCCAAATATTTTTTCACTTTCTGCTTATACTTGGGATTCAACCTATATGGGTGTTGCTTTACTGGCCAGGCATAAGGTTCAATGTGATCTTCATTAATCCTAGACCCCCAATGATTCATTTCAACTCTGAGAACTTCTTAGGGAATATATCTTGATGTTCTGTCAACAAATCAACAACCTTGCCTACTATATCACCATCCTAGTAGTCTCCAATATTTGCTAACTTGGGTTGTTTGTCAATTCCAATATTTACCAGTCTTAACCATAATGGATTTTCACATCCATCGAAGTGATTGAGGGCCCAGCCACTATGCGTTGGCCTTCAGATTCAGGAATCATGAAATTCCTAGGATCCTCAACATTTTCTTCAACTGTCATGTGTCTGCAATTCAAAATTGTGTTCATCTGCGCATCCAAAGTTGGTGGTGCGCATTCAATTACAGGCTTAGTAGAATCAAAGATGAATTCTTGAATATTATATAAAGCCTAGCCAATATTTTCAAATCCACTTTCAAAGCTAAATGTAAGAATAAAACTATATATCAACAAAGACCAGTCACTAGTGCCTCTGTGCAACTATGTTTCCAAGTACCATTCAGTTGATACCTTTCCCAATGTATGAATAAACATATGAACCAACTCAGACCTCGGTTCTACACTCCATACTTGATTCCACTTGGCCAGATGTCTGCGCAGATCCTCCTTGCGAGAGTATAAGTCCTCTTCTTTAATATTTGGTTGTTCAAATATCAGTCGCGTCATCTGCACGAATTCCTCCCAATATCCCATATTCTCGTTATGTGTTTCCCACCATATTTCTAGAGTAGTGTGTAAGCCAATATCCAAAGCAAGGAACCTCTTTGTTGCTGGCACAGTCATTTCCACTTCCCCAAGGAACATGTTTACATCAATTGAGCCATCATAATGTGGGAAATCACGTACCTTCGAGGTTATGCAACGCAAAGCGTGGGTGACACGATTACATCACGAGGTAGACACTTCATGTAGTCAGTTCTACCAATTCTCTAGCTCTTCATCAGAGTCTTAAAAACAAGATCTATCCTTCTCCCATTTAATATTTCCATCTTTTTTCGGATTAATCTAGTCTTATTCGCAAAAAGTTAGCTTGTAAATTTGATAAAAAATTTCCTCAGCATGCACTGGTTCAGTATGCCTTTGAAATTATCTAGGATCCAGAGGAATGATGACCCTAACTCCATTGTTCTCAAATTCCATCCTTCTTTTATTCAGGTTTAGAACACCATCCATGTGAATGGCCTAATCCAATCCTAGCAGTGCAGGGTAGGGATTAGTATCATCTACAATCTGTATGACCTCAAAATACGCCAATACCTTAATTCCTTCTATATCAACCACAACCTTTGAAAACCTCCCTAAGGGAATGATCTTCTATTGGTTATCCATGTGCAGTTGGATAGTGGACCATTCTAGGTTTGGTTCTCCTAAGCATTGCCAGGTTTGTTTAGGTAGAACATTAGCATTTGATCCCAAATATAGAATGAACTGGTCCATTTCATAAGCAATGATCTGCACAGTCAGATGCATCTCCCTACCTATTCTCTTCTTGTTCTTATATATTTTTTTGAATACGTGTTTTTCTACCAGAGGCTGTTCTTTTTCTACGCAATTTTCTATTAATTATTGCAAATTTTCAACAACCTTTTTGTTGCATAAAAAAATTATGCATGCTTGTAATAATTTCTTAATATCTTCTCCTCATATATCTCCTTTCAGTGTTCTACCACTTTTTGAAGCATCTCATTCTTTGAATTCTTTCCTTTCTTCAGTAAAGGTTTATTTTATGTGCTAAAGACTAAGGCCTTATTTGATTTCAGGTGATTTTTGGATCCATAAATCAGTTGCAGGTTGTTTTCCTTTGTCTTCATTGGTAGCTACACCACTCTTGGTAACTACATTCACTCAAGGATATTCTTCATGAGTCTCTTCATGAACCATTTGTAAATAATGCATTGGAGTATTCTATTCCTTCATTTTAGCAATCAAGACAAGACAATCTTCTATAACATGATCAATTTTTCTACAGTACCTATAGGATTGTCTTGCTAGATTCAGACAATCATGCACATAGTGTCCAACATCATTATAATTATAGAAAATCAGTTGTCCTCTTCCTCTACCAGCTGATCCACCTCCTTGGCCTCTTCCTTTGCCTTGGAATCCTCCGTGCTCAAAAGGGGATGCAGGTGATGTAGGCCCAACCTGCATTCTATAGATCTAAACTTTATCCAACATCATATCATAGGTCCGGAAATGTTGCTCATCATGCCCTAGTGACGAACATAACTTGCAAAATGGTTGTTTTAAGTTAGGCTGATATTTTCCAACCCTGAGGAAAGAATCTATATCATGTAACCCAGAAATATGACATATGGTACACCATATAGTTCTCTTTAATGGACTAGGACCTCCAACATTAAGGTAAGTGTTAAAAATAAGACACTTTTCTTTATGATGCCCAAAAAAATTTCACTTTATACACTAGAATTCTATGCAAACCTCCTTTCCTTTGTCTTGGCGTACACTATGACTTTCCGAGTGCATTGCTTCCAGCTACTTTTGAATCTATTGAGTTCCCAGTGCAATAGGTGTTGGTGTAGCTTCTAGCTTCATTACCACCTCTACATCCTCAGCTTGTGTAGAAATATTCCTTTAACGTAATGGCTGGTGAGTATCATCAATCAAAAATCCACCATCTGTGATGGTGTGCTTTAACCTTTGATCACCTTCCCATACAGATTCATTAGGTTCTTGGCGGATATCCTTATTCTATGTTACCAGCTATCCGTATGACTTAGGTTTCTTAAACTACTCTTTTAGGGTTGCTTTAATTGCTTCCAGAGTAGCATTAGGGTTTTCTTATGCATACCTAATGTATTAGTCCAATGTGCGATCTTCAAATGCAGTAGCCAGCTACGCTTTTCTAATATCAATATTGTTTACATGATGAGCCTGCCATACAATCTCAGTTACAAACCATAATTCATTCGTGTCCTCATTGCAAATGCCTTTGAAATTAGGTAAAATTCATGGATGAAGCCATATCTACTTCAGGAGGGGGTGGAGGTGGAGGTGGATATGGCCTGCGTAGAAGGGTAGGTGATCGAAAATGCGAGCTCAAAAGTGGAGTGGATGGAGTGGGAAGCAGATTCAAGGGTTTCTGATATGACTAGATTTCTTCTTTAGAGTCACTCGAGTTAGGAGTTTCGAGTTTAGGTTTCCTATCAAATCTAGTTTTCAGAGGGCTATACAGGACTTCTTTATAGTTTTCTCAGTAAATTCTTCCACTGCTCATAGCTGAACTGGAATTTAAGAAGTATGTTCACACAAACAAACCTTTTCACACAATAGCATTTTCAGTAATAATTTCAATGGGCACGGGAAATTACCTCTAGGACCTTTGAAAAAACTCCTTTCAGCTTTAGAATATTATATAAATTGGTCAACATAATATTCAGCTACAAATCCACCTAGAAGGCGATCGATCCAATTATCTACCACACGAGTGATCTTATTATCAAATTTCTCTACTTGCTGGATCAATTCAGGAGTCCATTCATTGAATTCGTCATCTTTTACGTAGTGATGGAACTCAACCAAACATGAAAACCACTCCTATAGTTCATGCGTAGAGGAATAGAAGAACATTTTGTGTACATCAGTATAAATATAATTATGTATCCACTGTTCGTCAGACAATTTAGTGCGTGTATTCTCTTGCAGCGGAAATTCAAGGATATTTCTATCTAGCTAGTCCTACAATTCGTTCCGTGATGGATGCCAGAACATCAAATATCCTTCAAAATGATGATCACAGTCCCAGAAATGGAACCATTTTTTGGCTTGACTGGTCCTGACTTGGGTTCAGATTTTATGGATAAACTAACAAACTTTCCAACTACTGGCCCTTTCAGAAATGATCTACTTGTGCAGACCAAAGTCTCACCCGGAGCAGTATGGGGGTGTGATGGAACTAGGTTTCTGTACCCTAAGAGAGAATTTAATGAAGTGGTCCTCGAAAAAACCTTAATTTACCTTTCACATGTGTGTGCAGGGAACTATAACATAATTACAGATCTTTTCACAATCATTCATAGAATAAAAAAGTATCATAGAAATAGGGTTCGCTTCAGCACATATAAAAAATCAAAACCATACGTTAATCTTATCCAAGGTAATAATTAACAGAAGTCAATATTCATGCATATACATATCAATTAGCTCTGTGCATTCATTACTAAATAACCAGATAATGTGATCTCATTAAATCATAAACATTAAGCATAAACAAAAACCAGGCGCATAACATAGAATTCGCCAAAACTGTTCCTTCTATTAATTCTTTAGATCTACCAATACATTATATTTCCTTCAAAACCATTATAGAAACCCTTACAATCTCTTCTACGCACATAGCCAGCAGAGTTCGCACACAAACAGAACTAGATCTCTGCACACACAGCCAGCAAGAGCCTTTTACCCAACCCAAATCCCTTACAGACGCAGATATTATTTTCATATCACTATCACATATCAAATCTATATATTACTTAGCTTAGAGAAATTATATCTTTTTATAATATGCCTAGCGCACAGATACTATGGTCTCAAACCATGGTTTGATATGCATAGCTTAAATTTAAGCTTTAAATGTATCCCAAACTTGGGGCAAAAATCCCTTTGACTACACTTGCGCAGCACGCACATACAAACATACAAAAAAGATCATTGGAACCTGTGCCTTAGAGGACTCAACTCCAAGACATATGCTCATTTAAATTATGTGTTTTTTCAGGCTAATATTGATTGTTTCACTTCCCTTTCATTTCATTTGTATAGTTAAGATTGAATTATTTTGAATTTAATATATTTGAATTAATTCTTTGATTACCATTAGAATAGATTTCATTTCATGAGTATTGTACTTTTCAATTCTTGCAAGCATGATAGATTATATTTCCTACTTTCCTAAATTAGATTTCATTTCATGTCATTAGCATAGATTTAATTTCTTTTCATTAGATTAAGTTTGATTTTTAATTCTGAAAGTGTGGTGTGATTTACTGCGTTCTAGAATAGATTTATTTTTATATCAATTGTCATTTTTTTTCATTTAATAGATTAATATTTTTCTTTCGAAATTGGAAATCGATCTCTAGCATATATGGTGCACGGGTGCCACACAAGTCAATGGATCCCCAGGTTGATAATTTATGAAAATGAATTTAATTAATTAAATTACCTTTAAAAAAACCTCTAGATGAGAAGATATCAGTGCCCAAGACATTTATTTAAAACTGTAAAAGAATTAATTTGTTGTGCCATTATTTTATAAACCCCATAATCTTGAATAAAATGCTTTAGTCTTCAATGTATGAACAAGGCCTTTAGAGTGGCCTTCTGATGTTGAATACAAATGAAATAAAAGAAAGCAAGAAGCGATGGTGGAAAATCTTAGATAACATGCTATTTCAAACATAATATTTTATCTTCAACTTTAGAGGAAATGATGATTAGCATGAAATGGAAATTATGAAAGAGGATCACATTTTTAAGGATTTTTAACTTTAATTAAACATAAACTCTAACTCACAGAACTATAAAATCAAAGCCCAATAGTTTCATTACTATTTTGTAAGAAAAAAACATTAACAAAAGATGTGACATAGAAAACCTATCATACCCAACAAATTATGGAATCACTGTGAAAAATTTATTCAAATGCACATGAAGAGTGAAGGTAGAAAATTTTGATTTCCTCCAATGTATAAAATTATGGAACCCTCACTTCTCATTTGAAAGTCGTTTTATACAAAATTTCAAATGGAAAGTTATAAAAATGTCACCCTCCTAAACTACTTCAGGACCAACTGTCCTCATATTCGATCATTAAATTAAAAAAAAAATTATAATGAAATAAAACATCATTCCTAACTTCATGAAATAAAATTGTTATAGTAATGAAAGAACTTTGTCATTGAATGACTTGTGATTCTAGAACTATAGAAGGTCCTTCTCCTATATCAGCTGATTGGGGTGACAACCATTCCCTGCACTTCTGCCAAGTATCTATGTTTGTATTTTGGATTTTAATAACTTAACATGTGCCATTCTGAAATTTGTGACCCTGCTATATCTAGTTTTGTCAATAAAAAAGGTCTTGATAATCCAAAAAACCTGAAAATATTTATGCAGATAAATTTACAATAGTAGCTCCTTTGTGTACTGCAGTTTTTTCATCTGTCGAGCCAATTTTTCTTTTAGCCTCAACCAAGAATGTTTCATAGGTATCCCAAGGTATCAAATTCCTCTGCTGATCCCAACATGATGGTAAACTTGCCCTGGTCCTTTTATCAAAAACAACATTAAACTTCTTCACAACTTCCTTCACTTCATTCAACTTTTTCTCTGCCATTTTCCTCATGGTGTTAGGAGATAGAACTGAATGGGATGATGGCTGGTATGTTTGAGGTCCATGACAGTGACAACAGGAGGAAAAGGTGAATGAAAATGGGGAAAATGTGTTTTTATAGGTTAAATGGAAAAATGAAAGGGTGGGGGAAAGAAATAAATGTTTCCATGGGAATTTTTTAACTCTCAAGGATGAATTTAATGGATGCTATGCCATAAAAGGTGATAGGTACTAGTGGAGGTAAGGGTGACGTGGTGGGAGGAATGGTGGGGGAAGGCTCACTTGCTGACGTAACTGTGCTCGCTTGCTGACGTAACAAAAAGGGCAGTCTCTTGTATGAGACACTTTTGGAGGAGTGCCTCCACAGTTGATCTAGGTCATTGACATGGATTCAACAGTCCCACCAAAATGTCTTTGCAAAGGCAGTGCTCGAGTTAAATGCCAAACAAATTTTGTTGTCGGGTTTTCCCCATTGTGTGAGACCCGTCGCAGAGGTTCATCTCCACTGTCGAACTTGTCCATTATTTTTTTTCTTCCATTTTTAGTTACATGGTGCCATTGCTTCATATTTATTGTTTCACTATTTTATTACAAGCACTTAAATTTGACTATTAGTCCTTAATCCATGATTAAAGAACTAAACACTTAAAAAAAAAAAAACATCAAATGCTTTCTCCTTATATATATATATATATATATATATATTTCAATGAAATAATGTATAAACATTCATCAGAAAATATAAAACAAGTTACAATAAGGACCACCAAATTTTTCCACCAAGCCTCCAAAACAAATTGTTCGCCAAGTTTGGAGAGTTCTAGACTAACTAAAAATTTAGCCCTACAACCCTTAACCTTGAGTTTCAATATATTTTGGTCAATTGGTTCATTTAAAATGTACCATGAAACATTCGAAATGTATCTTGAAGGCCAATCCATCTGAGCGATTTTCGTGAGGATATAAGTATACATGGTGTGATAGAATTGACTCTTACAGTAATGGTTCATAGATGCTTATTTATAATACTACCTATAAATTTATCTTTTAGCAGTGATATTTGGCATATTTTTGACATCCGTTGACATCAGTGAAAATAATTTATAGAAAGGTAAAGATTTAATCCTTCAAAAGAAGATAGGATTTCAGATAAGAAACCGCCAAGAAGAGTTGACTTTAGAGGAAGAAGATATTTCTCAAAAGGAAGAGGTAGAGGTAGAGACTACTAGGATATATGCTACAAATGTTTTCAACAAGGCCATATGCCATGGTAATTCCCATATAATACCATAGTAAGACAGAGGAATATACACATGGAAAACGCTAAATAAGGGAATGTAAATACAATGGAAACTGAAGAAGTTGCTAAAGTAGGAGAATCCCTATTATTGAATAGAGTTCTGATTAACTTAGAAAAGGAAACTAAGAAACCAAGTCATAGGATATTTTTGTACAAGACCATGTGAAATTCATGAGGTAATTTTTGTAATTTTGTAATATTTTGTTACCATCTCTATCAGGTGATCCTTTTCCCAAAAGAGGATGGTGGATGGAGGATGTGCATTGAATCAAGGGCCATCAACAAAATCATAATCAGGTATAGATTTCCTCCTCCATGAACTGATGATTTAATTGATTGTTAGAGTGGTGCTATAAATTTTTTAAATATTGAATTAATGAGTGGTTAGCACCAAATTCTAATGATAGAAGGGGAAACATGGAAAGAACCTTTACGACCAATGATGGATAGTATGAGAGGTTAGTGATGACTTTTGGTCTTATTAATGCACCCAACACTTTTATGAGAGTAATGAATGAATTCAGGAAGAATTTTATGGGTAAGTTTGTTGCTAATTATCTGGATTACATTTTAGTTTATAACCAAACAAAATGAGAGAATATAAGACATCTCAAATTTGTTTTGAAGACCTTGTAGCAAGAAAAAATGTTGATTAATTTGAAGAAATGTACCCTTATGAAAAGGGAATTGGTATTTGACCTTTCTTATTTGTTAAAATAGTTTGAAGATGGACCCTTAAAAGGTTAGAGAAATAATTGATTGGTATACCCCGTGATATGTGCTTGAGGTCAGGATTTTTCATGGTCTTGCATGTTTCTTTAGAAAATTCATTAAAATTTTTAGCAAAAACTATCAAAGAAAACAATCAACCATTCATGTGGATTGTAGTAGTAGATACAAAATTAAAGTTGTTGAAGGAAAAGGTCATGGAGAACACTATTTTAGATATTTCATACTTCAATAACTTTTTTCAGGATGAAATATATACAAGTGGAAGGATTATCAATCACTTACTTCAACAAGGAATTAATTGAAGAAAAATAGAAGTATTCTTCTTATAATTAAAAAATTTCATGCTATAGTTCAGGCTTTGAAGAAATGGAGACACTACCTTATTCCAAAGGAATTTATTTTGTACACTAGTATCCATGATCTATAGTTCATTAACAAGCAACCAAAATTAGATCAAAGTCATGTGAAATGGGCTGAATTCCTACAAAATTTTATTTTCGTGATTAAGCATTTGAATGATTCATTAAACAAGGTAACTAATTTTTTAAAAAGAATCAAATTAATCTTGTGACAATTCCAAGGGGGATTGATGAGATAACATAAATTTACAAGGATGATAAAATTTTTAATGAGGTATAAGAAAAAGGTGAAAACCCAACTAGCATGAACAGAACATAATAGTCAAGCTATATGATCCAAGAAGGCTTATTGTTCAAGGAAACTGGAGTTTGCATACAAAATGTTCCATGAGAGATAATTCGATAAAGGAGAAACAAAATGGAGAATTGTCATGAGCCTTTGTGATTATCAAACTTTTTTCCTTAATTTGTATTTTATTTTATCGGTATTCAAGTTGAAGTAAATAATGTTGTTGATAAATGTAGAGCGTGCTAGTATTCCAAGGGAAGAAGGAAAATACAAGATTGTACCAAACACTACCCATTCCAAGTAGACATTGGGATTCTTTTATCATGTCTTTTTTTTTTAGTTTACCTCAAAAAAAAGAGGAAATGATTTTATGTTTGTGGTTGTGGATAAGCTTTCTAAAATGCCTGATTTAATACCTTTCAGAAAAACCACCTACACGAGGAGTGTTGAAAAAACAGTTTTTGAAGATGTAAAAATAGATGGTCTTCCTAGAACCATTGTTTTACTACAAGATAAAATATTTGTAGGTCATTTCTGGAGATCCTTGTGGAAGAAAATATGCACCAATTTAGATTTCAATTCATCTTAACATCCAAAAAAAAATGTGAAAACAAAGGTGGTGAATAGAAGCTTGAGAAACATCTTAAGATGTTTAGAAAGTGAACACCCCAAGCAATGGGAATAATTTCTTACTCAAGATAA
This sequence comes from Pinus albicaulis, assembly GCA_034641835.2. NCBI lineage: Eukaryota > Viridiplantae > Streptophyta > Pinopsida > Pinales > Pinaceae > Pinus > Pinus albicaulis. The sequence continues at coordinate 713,169,419 of CM076577.1, read as the reverse complement.
TTTTTTTATAATTAATCTCCCAATATAAGTAATATAATTAGTTCATTCCAAATAGTGTATAAGTTAATTCACTTGAGAGGGGTTTATAAGTTGAGGAATTCAGGAAACTAAGAAATTAGTAGTGTTGAAGGTGAATATTTTGCAGCAAGTATGTAGGAGCTGCACGAGAGGGTCAAATGGTAGCTACAAGGAACCAACAACAAGGAAAAACAACAAGAAGGTACGAGAAACAAACATTGCGCTTTGACGTCCATGAGTTAGTAATGGCTCATCTCATAAACGAAAGGCTTCCTAGAGAGACATACAATAAATTGAAACTTCAGAATATTAACCCACGGAAAATCCTAGGGAAGTTTTCCTCCAAGGTTTATAAACTAGAAATTCTATAAGATATTGTGATTTCATCAATTTTCAATGAAGAATGTATATCTCCCTTTAAGGTCACAATTAATGTGCCTGTAAATGACAAAGGCTATACCTACCGTTGGGTGGACCAATTGTAAAATAAAGTTCACAAGGAGGTTGAATTAGTGTTGGAAAAGATGATGACTAAGAAGATTAGAGGGAAATAATATTTTTGGTACTTGGTCATATGAAAATAATAAATCAATAGAAGATGTTAGATAGATGAAAACCATGGATATTTTCAAGTTTGGCATAGACGGTAAAGACCTGGTCAAGAAATATTTTCCTACGTAGGAGTATAATGCAAGAACATTGTAGAAAAGAAGAAAAATTCATTTCACCAAAGGGAATGGTTCCCTTTTGCATTTTTCTCCCATGATATTTAGTTTAGGATAAGCTATAGATGTTATGACGAAGTGTCCTTCAGGGATAACTGTAAAAATCATATTAGGAGGAGTGGCACTAATTGATATTTAGTTTAGGATAAGCTATGTTATTTAAGATGTTATGACGAAGTGTCCTTCAGGGACAAATGTAAAAATCATATTAGGAGTGGCACTAATTTCTATAAGTAGGAGAACTGCAGGAATATGAGAGGACTATTAGTTTCAACATCCATTTTATAATAGAAGATATTTTTATAGAGAACAAATAAACAAACAGAGGAGAAAAAACAGAAAAATAAACTTCTTCCTCCGCATTCTCGGGCGTGTATAATGAAATTGAAAACTAGTATAATTTCTCGATTCAAGTAATCTAATGTCGACGTGCATTACGTTATTTATGCACTATGCATTGTGTATTTAATATTTTCGTTCTTCATTGACATTGAGTGAAGATGAAAAATAATTGAATGCATTATATCAACTTCTTGTGTGTATTAAATACTAATAGAATAAGGATCCCCTCTAAAAGGACCAAGTGATTGTAGAATGTAAAACTAGTCATTGAGTCAAGTTATGGTTCGCGGATATAAATATTGGTTATACCCAATCACAATTTTAGTTCACACCAATGAACAAGAGGTAAAAATTAAAGTGTTCTTCTCACTTGCATAACGTTCTACATCAAAGTCATGGAAGAGGATCAGAGTGGTTTTGATTCATAGAAGTTTTTGTTTCTGGACCTTCCCCTTTCATTAACTCGTAATAGACCAAGGGGACACTGATATGAACCAAGGCCATCAATAAATTCCAGTATTATCATGTAATCCTAAATCAGTGTCGCAGTTAAGAAGGATCCCATGGTGGAAGTTTCATTACCAGATCCCCCTGTTAACCCACAATAGACCTAGGGAGGCCAAATTGAATCTCGACCATTGATCAAGTAGAACCCATGAGTAGAGCCTATGATCATACAGTAAAAAATAGGGCCGATTATAGTAGTCGGTAGTGTCATTAACTGACGAACTCAAAAAACATAAAGTTTCTTGTTGGTTTCGACCATCACTCCGCCACCACCATCTGACTGTCAAACGTAACAGAGGGTGCCAGGTGCTCTCATTAGTAAACATCGCTGATAGAAACAAATATCCCTGTCATTTGTCATCACTATAAGCATCACATTGTGAGAAGACATGATCTGCAACCTCTAACGAGCAGTGGGAGGTCTCGTAAACTAACAAGACCAGTTAACAAAAATATTATTTATATGTTTTAGTTTTGTGTTGGTGTGGAAAATGAAAGTGAAAGGATGACTGGAACTTTGAAAAATCAGTGAAGGAGGAACCACATTAAAATAGAAACTCAAATACGCATTACTTACTGTATATTTAAGTCATTGATTTAATATAAGAGATAAAATAATGAAAAATGAATGTCAAGAAATAAGGAACCATGATTCGTGTTTATCCAAAACCAAGCTAAAATTTATAAGAGAGTTATGGCCTTTTCCACCAATAAAGGTGGTGGATGGAACTCCTAGTCCTCTACTTGACTTTTCAGTTAGATTTTCTTTTTAGTATCAACTATTCCATTAATTTTAATTTTAATTTATGAGCAATACTTTAGAAATAAAAATATAGTTAAAAATATAGTTAAAAATATGGTTTCATTTGCTAACTATAAGTACGATAGCATAAAATGACAAATATGAACAAGACGATTGAGAAGATATAAAATTGAAGGTTATAAATGATAAAAATGAAATAAACACATATAAATAAGGTGTACCACCATATGCAAGTCAAACCTCAATTGAAAATTAGTATATATGCTAGGTTGTGGCTTCCCTCCATGCCTTTCAATCCATGCCTTTCAAAGCACACTGGTAGATAACTAATAGATGGGAATAAAAAGAGCTACATGCATTAAATGAAATAATGTTGCACAAAAGATTCAAATCTAAAGTATAAACTCATGAAGTATTTCTTCTATGTTTTGAAAATCAAAAACTTACTTAACAATGACCATTTTCTAGATTTTACAGGAAAAAAATAAACTAAAAACCTAAAATACCTCCTTTCTGATTATTATGGTCTATCCTAAGAGTATAAATAAATGAAAATTACCATACACTCAACTCATATTGTGGAGAGGATAAAAGAGATAGATTTAAAAAAATAGAAAAATACCTTGCTTTTTTGCTACTACATTAGGTTTGTTGCCCATGTTTTTATTGGGCATCTCAAGATCTATTATTTTCAATAGATAGATGCTCATCCATTTCACGGAACTAGGAAACAAAACCCATTTCATAGATTTCATCGAGGTGGCTTTAATTTATGAGAAAAATGATTAATTGTGAGATTTATTACTATTGTAATTGAGTTTGACATTGTACTTATTTCATAAAATTTCTAAAAATTAAAAAAATACTGAAAAAATAACTTAGGGAATGTATTTATTAGGAAAAATGTGACAAAGAGGTGACATAAGAAACTTTAAATTCATTTCCTAAAGCCAAAATGGGTGGTAAGCCAAAGCAAAATAACGTCATAATGAAGGACTGAGATGTGGAACAAGGTGCTTGACATGTTTATGGTTGCGTTGAGAGGTTATATCCAATATAGTATGGTAGAGATGTTATAATGTAATGTAATGTCTTGTAGACATTTTGTCTAGGTCAAAATAAAATAAAAATAAAATAATTAATAATTATAATTAACAATGAAAAAATTATAATTATAATTAATTTTAATGAATAATTAAACCAACGTAGATCCATATTAAGTCTAGATCTACCATGCATCAAGAGGGATCAAATAAATTTCACTTGAAAATCGTTTTGTATCTCAAGATATGTGATCCCTCTTGGAACTTGTTACATCCGAAGTTTACATGGATCTAGGTTGGTCTATATCCAATGCCCTATGGATGTCAAGGGAAAAGTAATTATGCTACCAATTAAGGTGGTGGGAGGGGTCATGGATAAAATCATTCATTATAGGCGCCAACCTTTTGTTTACAAGTGGTGGTGGAGGAGGATGCTAGTAGATTTTTTTCCATCATCTAGCTCACATTACAAGAGTAAGTGGCCTTAACAGAGGAGGCAACATGAATATGAAGGTGGATGATGTTACACATCGAACTATTTGTGGATCTAGGAGGTTGGGAACTATATAAAAGTTTCACCCATACCAAAAAAAAATGATAGCTCCAGGAAATGGATGTTTTCTAGAAGATGAAATCAATTGTGGATAAATTATTACAAAAGAAAGGTGAAGCACAACTGAAAATCCATGACTAGTTGGAGGGAATTTAGAGTCAACTTATCATTTTAGATCAAAAGCTGAATATCCATGCTAAACATCATGCCAAAATATTATTTTCATAAATCAAGGCTACTATTAGAGATCAAGATCCCATCTAGGTGGAATAATCCACCACTAATTGACATACTAACTTTTATTAAGTGGGATATTCTAGATCTGATTTATGGGTACTCTATTTTTAGTTATGTCTCTTATTTCTGTTGCTACGAGTTTCCTATTCATATATGGCATGGAAGTAGAAAGGAGGTATGGATTATAGCCCAATTTTGTAATATAAATATATTTTTGTCAATCAGACATGGTTCATACAAGTGAAAGGAACCATTATTGTATTGTTGGTCTGGTTTAATTAGTGGCAGGATAGTAGCAACAACAAAATAAACCATGGATATAATTTTCAATTTCGAAATTAATACACGTAGACTAACTTAACCCATATATATAAATATGAATACATTAATTTTATATAATATTTAATAATAGTAATTAAATATTGGTGATATAGTTAATACTTGTATTTATTCACGAATGTGGTGTCTAATGGAGGCTAATGTGGAGGCCTCCCACCAAGCTAGATTCCCTCATGCTCTTATCGCTTTTTTCCTTATGTGCATCGTTGATTTGACAACAAAGAGGAGCAAGTAGGTTTTAAGATAGATGATTATTGTCTTTAATCTCATGATGGATGTTATTACATTGAGCTTGGAGGCCTTAAAAGTCTTATAAAACTACGAACTCTCCTTACCATCCATCTCCAAAAAAATACCTTACAGATGTATTTATTAGGAGAAATATGACAAAATGATAACACAAGAAACTTCAAATATATTTTACAAGGGTAAATAGTTAGAAATTAATGGAGAAAGTTCAGTTAGGATAGGATTGAGATTCTAATTCTAGATCTCAAATCCTAATATTCAGGAAGTGGTTCAAACCACCTGATTGTGAGAAAGCCTATATATACTAGGTTTTTCTCTTGATTCATGTATCAGATTGTGTGAGTGTGTTTGTACACTCTCGAGGTTCTCAACTAGAGAGCCATTTCATTAATTTTATCATGGTATCAAAGCACAGGATGAGAGGCCTATGTGTTGTTCTACCTCCGCAGTGATTGAGGCTCTTTTGTGCAAGAGAAATTGCTAAATGTCGTGTTCGTGAAACTGAGTTGTTGAGAGGTTTTATGTTGGTATGTTGAGTTATGGGGTGTGGCACGGTGACTGTGTGCATGCTGTGTAAGCTAAGCGGAGGATGAATGCCTCAGAGCATGTGCCAGATGCCAGAAGAATTCAAACGACACATTCGTCCGCCAACGTGTCTGTTCCTCAAAGTAGATGTTGAATAAGGATAGGGGATTTTCCAAAGATCTGAATCTGAATACTTGCGTCACTGTTTGCAGAGTATCAGAATTGGATGCCTGTGCCCTGCTTTGTGTAAACCTATTATTGTGAAGAATCCCTGCCACCGAATGTCCATTGTCCGAGCCTGTGTGTGTGATCTGCACGATGAAAGAAGTGAAGTGGCCATGCTGAGTCTGGGTGGAAGGTATTTCTGTGCGTGTAGGTTCAAATAATTCTGATCTGCAGTCGCTTTTTAGCCCAGATCTAATAAACAATCGGCCTATGAAAAACTAACGCTGATCAATTTTCACAAAATAGTTGAAATAGAAGGAGCTAGAGTGACAACTAGATAATCTTTTTTGCGAATACGGTTCGCTGATCAAAGGATATTTGGCGTAAAAGAGGAATTATGCCATCGGGGCCTCCCTTTGGCCTAATCAACTTTCAATCCAAGATTTGATGGTAACTCTTCATTCAATATGTAATGGAGTTGGAGTGTTGTGGCTTGGCACTGTTATAGATGGCGTTTTTTTTTAAACTAGTGCACGAGGGAATTTATGAGATTAAATAAAAAATCCCGAGAGCTGAGATCATGAATTCTGCTTTACTAAATAGGTCCCCAAAGCAGAGAACGGTTTATGCATTCTTGTGTGACATCTTGGCGAGTTGTCAACATTGTTATTCTCCAGCATCTCTGCCTAAAATATTTCAGAGCCTTGCACTGTTTTTTTTTGAAGAGCAGTGAAATCCACAAGTGCATGGATAGATGTGAGTAGTGTAAGTCATGGGGTTGTGCTACCAATTCAACATGAAAGTTGTGTCATATAATATCAGGAGCTGTGAATTTAGATTCCGCTGTAAATTCTTTTCCTGGCTGTCAATTTCCTATCAAAATCAATTATGTTTGTTGCTGAGGCAGATAATTGGCTGCGTGGATAGTAGTCCCTATTGATGTGTTATCTACAGAGCTCAGAGGACGAGATTGCATGTTAATTCTTGTGTGATTTGCTTCTGTGGTCTAGCAGATTCACTTTGAAATTTTATTGATTGAGAAACAATCCATCTTATAGAAATATGTGTCTCATTAGAAAATTTTAATTACATGCATTAGAATTAGATATTGATAGCCTTGCTAGCTTGTTCAGAGGTCGTCTATTGCTCATCATAAGAGCTGAGGGCACTAAGCCTTGCATGGCATAGAAGCCATAGTCTACAAGGTTCTACTATTGAAGAGCTACAAAATAGAGGATTCTCACCTACGTGGTAACAAGGTTGTTGGAGCTCGTAAGAGGACCAAGTGGAGTCGACATCTGGAAGCAAGATAAAACCAGATAAGCTAGACCTTTTAACAAAATGTCTATATTTTTAGATATTTTTGATTCTGATGATGATGATGATGATATTCTCATGTTGGCATTTGGAGGCATTAGCATGAGTAGTATTTTTAAGTCAGATATTTTTTCAGAAAAACAATGTGGTTCTATTGATGACCACGAGAAACAAGAGGCACAATCTATTGTGCAAGATCCTGATATTAAATAGTCATGAGTTGATCTTTAGGAAGGATGTAAAGAGGAACAAAGTGTTGAAGATCAATTCGACGAGCCACATGAAGCTGATGGCGAAGACATGGCAGAAGAAGATAGAGCTGGAGAGAATTTAAAATGTGATAATCTCATCAATATTTATGTGTGTGCAGATGACAAGATTGCTGAAATTTACATGCGTGACACCAAAAATGGTGAGAGAAAGTAGTTTCCTATTAAGCCTGTCATAACTTTCAAAAGGGCGAGGATAAGCATTCAAGCTTTCCATCACTGGGGAATAAATGAGGGGAAGATACTTCACTATCTTATGACAAAGAAAGTGAATATGAAGCCTCATCCACAAATGAACAAATATGGTCTCACAAGCATAAAGACCAAGATGAAAACTCTGTTACCAAGTTTTTTATGTCTTTTTACCATTATAAGCCTAGCTGAGACTAGACCAGTAGGCGTATGTTACCATATTTTATTTTTCTGTACCCTTTCTCCATTAAGGGGGAGTGTTAGAAATTAATGGAGAAAGTTTAGTTAGGATAGGATTGAGATTCTAATTCTAGATCTCAGATCGTAATATTCAGGGAGTGGTTCAAACCACTCGATTGTGAGAAAGCCTATATGTACTAGGCTATTCTCTTGATTCATGTATCAGATTGTGTGAGTGTGTTTATTACTCTAAATGGAGTAATAAACCATAGAAAAATTATGTCATAATGAAGGAAAAACATGTGGAACAAGGTGATTGGCTTATTTTTTGTTTATATCCAATGACATATGGACATCGAGGGTAGATAATGTTTACTACCAGCCGAGGTGGTGTGAGGGGTTATGACCAAATTCATTTATAACAAGTGCCAACCTCTCGTTCATGAGTGGTGGCAGAAGAAAATTATATAGAATTATTCTCCATCATCTCAATCACATTACAAGTGTAATTGGTTGTAGTAGAGGAGGCATATTGATGGTGAAGGAGAATCATGTTAAACATCGAATTATCACTAGAGCTAGGAGGTTGGGTGTTGGATACATATTTCACCCATAGAAAAAGAACTCAATATGTTTGTGTAGAAATTTATATAACTGATATGTTATACATCCGAGATTCTCCTGATCACACATTATTTGACTTCATGCACAAGACAGAATCTCTTCTACCATTGATCATTAATTGCGGAAATAAAATCAATTGCATGTGCACATTAAAACCATAAACATTCACACATATGAACACAGTGTTTTATGGGAAAGCTTGAAGCTAAAAACACCCAACTATATGTATATTAGATGTCATAGAGATCATGTAACAATCATCATACAAAGCTCCTCACAAGCTCTCAGTAAAATCTCCAATTGCTACACATTAATCAGGTCTGATTTAGCAAATCTCATGCTCCAATCTCTGCCACCTGCTAGACTGCCTCTATTGTGAAATCACTACTAAATAATGGCTATAAATGAACTTGAATTGGTCTAGCCTTGCTCACGCAATCCTCATTGGCATCTCCAACCACTGTCTATTGCAAATCATGCAACACTATAGTCACAACTAATAGTCACACTGCTCTTTCACCTACCTCTTCACTGTTCTCCACTGAAACTGTTCATGCTCTGTAGTTAACCGATGTATTCTTTAGTTGATTAATGAGTTAATAATTAGTGAATTAATTAATAATTAATTCACACCACTCTCACTAGTGTATCAATCAGTTAGACTAGATACAACTATCTCAACTATGTTTAACTCAGTTAAACTGAGCACAACTCCACCAACTACTTGAATAACTCCACCAAACTCTGTCACATGAGTTCTAACTGAAGTCTCCATGCAATAGCTCCACTTAAACCTTAGGAATAGCATAATTCCTTCCGTCAACTCCTGTGCCACATCTATGCACTTAATTGAAGTGCTCCAAGAGAATAAGATAATGTTTATAGTCCAAATATTATTAACGGCTAATAATATTCGACATATCTATTCTTAGACTGGAAATCTAAAAATAAATTCCACCCAATATGTCTAAAAATAGAAGTCCATCTATTTTTCCAACTTTACCAACCATCCACAAATATCATCCTGCAACTCATAGAATATGATCGACATGTCTAAAAATAGACATAGTCTAAAAATAGACTTGCGCCAAAAATAGCCTGCGGGCCCACTTAGTGAAGGTGAATCTTTCCACTAAGCTCATCATCTTGTTGCAATCTCAACACTCCCTCTCAACAAGATAGGGATTATCTGCCACCCCGATCCTACCCCTTTGGTATTCAAATTTTCTCCTGGTGAGCACCTTCGTCAGGATATCAGCATCTTGATCCTCCATGGGAATGTAAGAAAGTAACATGATCTTCTGCTGCACACAATCTCTGATATGATGATACCGGATGTCAATGAGTTTAGATCTATCATGAAATACTGGATTAACCGAGATTTTGATGCAACTCTGATTATCACAATATATCATAGTAGGATTTAAGTGTGAACCGAACAACCCGACCAGGATCTTCCTCATCCATATAGCCTTGCATGAAGCCAAACTCGCTTCCATATACTTGGCCTCCGCTGAACTGAGTGACACGGATCTCTACTTCCTGCTGTACCAAGAAACTGCTGGTGACCTGATACAGAAAATCCCTCCAGAAGTTCTCTTTCTGTCCGTTGGGCTCCATGCCTAATCTGCATCCGTGAAGCCACACAACTTCACCTCATCCGACTGTCTATACCATAATCCATATCCCAATGTGCCTCTGAGATATCTCAATACATGCTTGCCTGCCTTCCAAAAGAGCTTGGTAGGCTTAACCATAGCTTGTGAAAGCTGGTTAACAGTGTAGCATACGTCAAGTCGTGTATTGACTAGATACATAAGCGACCCCACCAACTTTCGGTAAACAGTGGCATCCACTACCTCTGCCGATGTAGCATCATATTTCCTCCATCCACCAGGAAGAGGAGTGTCGTTAGGCTTGCAGCCATGCATGTTGAACTTCTCCAGTATCTCTCAAGCATACTTGCCTTAGGAAACAAACAATCCATCACTACACTTCCAAATTTCCAATCCCAAGAAATAATGAACGAGGCCCAAGTCCTTCATCTCAAACTGCTTTGCAAGATTAGCCTTGCATGAGTGTATCAACAGTTCATCACCCGTCAGAATCAAATCATATACATAAAGTATAATGATCAGCAACTTACCCTCCACCACAATCTAGTATAGGTTCGGATTTGCCTCACTCTTGGTGAATCCAAGTCCGATGAAATAACTGTCTATCCATGTGTACCAAGCACGAGGTGCTTGTTTCAACCCATACAACGCTCTTTTGAGCCTGCACACATGCGACTCACTGCTGAAGATCTCGAAACCTTCAGGCTGCTCTATGTAAACCTCCTCCTTAATAACTCCATTAAGGAACATGGTCTTCACATCCATCTGATGAATGTGCCACCCCCTCTGCGCTGAGAGAGCCAGAATCGTCCGTATGCAAGAATACCTTGTGACAGGTGCAAAGGTTTCCTCATAATCGATCCCCTCAATCTGTGAGACACCTTAGGAAATAAATCTTCCCTTGTACTTCTCCACACTCTCGTCAGCTTCTTGCTTCACTTTGTAGATCCATCTCGCACCTACCACTGATTTCCCTTCCGACTTTGGGACAATCTCCCATGCACTGTTTCTGACAATCAAATCATACTCTTCCACCATGGCATCTGCCCATGCATGGTCCTCCACAGTTTCCTTGAAAGAGGATGGCTCTGTCATGATACACTTGCTCATAAGAGCCATGTATCCAATATACTGGTCAGGTGACTGTCTTTGTCTGCACTGTGATGTAGGTGCTCCTACAATCTTCTCTGCATCCTGAATCAGTCGCTCAGCTTCTGTAGTGCGCTTCTGCCCTCTGATGGTTGGCGCTGCTTGAGTGGTCTCTTCCACTCCATGAACCTCCTCTTGTGGTTGATCCACATCCTGAGGCTCATACTTAGGAACTAATAGCTCCTCATTTTCATGCAAGTGTGGCTCCCTCTCAAGCGAACACTTCATGGCTTTATCCTCATGAAAATTGATATCCCGTCGCAAAACAGTATATCGGCTGTTTGGAAAATACACATGATAGTTTTGGGGTGTATCAGTGTACTCCACAAATATCCCAACCTCTACAGTCAGCTCCAACTTCTTCCTGGCATCCTTTGTCACATGAATGTAAACAGGTGAACCAAAAATCCTCAAATGAGAAATATCAGGCCTCTTACCAGAAAACGCCTCCTCGGGTGTACTCATGCCAAGTATCCTGTGAGGAAAACAGTTTTGCACATAAACCACAGTATTGCATGCCTCAGCCCACAAGTGTATGAGAAGGCCCTAATCATGCAACATCGCCCATGCAGCACCCACGATCATTCTGTTCTTTTGCTCCATGACCCCATTATGTTGTGGGTTATGAGGCACTATGAGCTCTCTTTGAATTCCTTTTGTGCTGCAAAATTCCTTGAATTCGCTAGAGATGAGTTCACCACCATTGTCGCTCCTAAGAGCCTTCACCTGCTTCCCCAATTCTTTCTCCACTAGTGCCTTGAACTCACACAACCTTGAGTATGTCTCACTCTTCTTCTGCATGAAGAATATCTAGCACTTCCGAGAAAAATCATCAACAAATATCACATAGTAACTGTGATTTTCTGTCGAAGATACTGAGAAAGGTCCACACACGTTTGTGTGAATTATATCAAGGATTTACATGGCATGACTATCCTTCTCGTGAAAGGTGGCTTTAAAATTTTTTCCCAAAGTACATCCCTTGCACTAATCTGACTGCACAAGTGTACCTTTGGGAAGCCCGGTAGAAATCTGCTGCAAAATTTTCAAAGCACCATGGTGAAGATGGCCCAATCTCTTGTACCATAGCTCGCCCTCATCCCTGCTCACCACTCCTTCTGGCTTGCCTGCCATTGCTGCGTGGCCATCTACTTGTAATTGATAATGGTTCTTAACTCGAATCCTTATCCTCCAGGTTTCACCAGTTGCCTTACTGTGCAGGAAAGCCTTTCCCTCGCTAAAGAAAACATCATATCCCTTGTCTTCCAACATAGCCACAGAGATAAGATTCTTCTTCAATCCTGGAAAATGCATCACTTCCTTCAATACTAAGGGCTTACCAGACTCCCTCTCAAAGGAAATGGTGCCGATACTGGTCACACTGTATCTACCATCATCGCCCATCTCGATGTGCACTCCAAGATCTTTCTCATCCAGATCAGTAAACAAATCTTTGTCTCTGGTCATGTGAAAAGACGCACCATTGTCAATAAACCACACTGAACCCATCATACTTGAGACCAAGCATGTGATCAGTGAAAAATATAGCTCAAACTGCGAGGCCAAGGCCTCTCTAGCTGCAGATCTAGCAGCCTAATTATTTTTCTTCTTCTGTGGACAATTAGTGGCATAATGTCCATGTTGGTGACAGTGAAAGCACTTCACCTTGGACATGTCCTGCTTCTTGCCTTTCACACCAGATTGAGAAGCATTCTTCTTTCTCTTCCCCTTCCTTTCTTTGGTAGCCAAAGTGAAATTTTCTTCATATATACTCTTTGATGAAGATCTGTCCTTGATACTCTGCCTTATCTCCTCTTCGACAAGATCCAACCAAAGTCGCTCCCATCCTGGCAATTTCTCCCGACCATTGACAGAGTCCTGATAGGAATGCAAACTCTTCAGAAGCCCAAGGAGAGCCAAGCTCACCAAGTCCTCATCATCTACAGTAACCCCCACACTTCCCAGCTCATCCCTGCACTGGAAAAACTTCGTGAGGTACTTGGGTATACTATTTCCTTTCTCCATTTTTATGTTCCTGAGTTTATGCTTGAGTGCCAACTTCCTCTGGTCGCTCTTGCTTTGGAATAAATTTGTCAAAGCTTTCCACATCAAGAATGGAGAAGCTTTACCATGAAGGCTGGACACTATGTGATCCTTCACACCTTCCAACAGAATCCTTCGACATTTTCTATCTTTTTTTTCCATGCATCAAGTGCAGTAGCATCACTAGAAGCAGGTTTTGGAATTTCTACATCTATTAACTCCTTCAACCCATTGTCATCCAACACTGCCTCCATCCTGTCCTTCCATGAAATATAATCCGAGCTGCCCTCAAGGGCATACTCTAATCACAATCTGTTGAAAGACATCTCAACTTCAACACCAAGAAACACTGCTGCAAATTTGAATTCCACCAGCACAAAACTCAACCGCTTCAATGTTTTGCAACTGCTCCAATGATCAATATCGCTTTGATACCATGTAGAAATTTATATAACTGATATGTTATACATCCGCGATTCTCCTGATCACACACTATTTGACTTCATGCACAATATAAAATCTCTTCTACCATTGATCATTAATTGTGTAAATAAAATCAATTGCATGCACAGATTAAAACCATAAACATTCACACATATGAACATAGTATTTTATAGGAAAGCTTAAAGCTAAAAACCCCAAACTATCTATATATTATATGTCATAGAGATCATGTAAAAATAATCATACAAAGCTCCTCACAAGCTCTCAGTGCAATCTCCAATTGCTACACACTAATCAGATCTAATCTAGCAAATCTCATGCTCCAATCTCTGCCACCTGCTAGCTTGCCTCTACTGCGCAATCACTGCTGAAGAATGGATCTAAATGAACTCGAATTGGTCCAGCCTTGCTCACACAATCCTCATTGGAATATCTAACCATTGTGTGTTGCAAATCATGCAACATTATTGTCAAACCAGGAGGTAACTCCTCAAATCAGAATGTGTATTAGCTGAAGAATGCATATGTATTTATACATGGAGGTGAGGCTATTGGGATTCATCTCCCAATGAATCTTGGCCTTACTTATTTCCTAATATTAAATAATATACAATATTACATGTGCACACCCATCCCATAGTATTAGGTGTCAACATTCCCCCCTTTAATCCGAAGGGATGTTGGTGAGTCCAAGCATCGATCTAAACTTTTCAAACTTTTCTCTTCCAAGTGTTTTGGTGAAGATGTCAGCAGTTTGCTCATTTGTGGAACAATGATGTAGATGGATGGTTTTGGCTTGAACATGATGTCAAATTAGATGGTACTTTGTATTGATGTGCTTTGTTCGATCATGGAACTTTGGGTTCTTGGCCAACTTTATTGCAGAAGTGTTGTCAATCATGAGTGGAGTGGAATACATTTTTTTCATCTGCAAATCTTCTAGGATTTTCCGGAGCCACACAATTTCCTTTTTTGCTTCAGCTGCTTCCACATATTCTTCCTCGGTCGTGGAATCTATTGGAACTGACTGTTTGCGTGATCTCCATGAGACGGCTCCTGATCCAAGACTCATTGTGTAACCTGTAGTAGACACCCCTGTTTCTTTGTCACCATCAAAGTCTGAATCAGAGTATCTGATCAAGCTGAAGTTGCCTACCTGTGTATATTTGAGTCCAAAGTCTTGAGTCCCCTTCAAGTACCTTAACATTCTTTTTGCAGCAGACCAATGTCCTTCACAAGGTTTTTTCATGAACCTTGAGAGGATTCCAACAGCAAATGAAATGTCAGGTCTGGTGGTGGTCAGGTAGATAAGACTTCCTACAAGCTGTCTATACTTAGTTGCATCCTCAAATTCCTTCCCTTCAATAGATGTGAGCTTCAAGTTTTATTCCATTGGAGTGGTTAAGGGATTACAGTCATCCATGCCAAATTTGTTCAAGAGATCTCCAATGTACTTATTTTGAGAAATAAATATGAATTTAGGATGTTGAATTACTTCAATACCCAAATAGTAATGAACATGACCCAAATCAGTCATTTCAAAACATTTCTTCAACTCTTGCTTCATGGATGCAATATAGCTCTCATTGTTTCATGTTATCAAAAGATCATCTACGTATACCACAAGATATACAACTTTTTTTCCAAATTTCTTAACAAACAAGGTTGCATCATCAAGATCAAAATGTTTGAAGTCAAGTTTCAGAAGATGCTCGGTTAATTTCTCATACCAGGCTCGTGGTGCTTGCTTGAGGCCATACAAGGATTTTATAATGTTGCAAACTTTGTTTTCTTGACCCTTTACAACAAATCCTTCTGGCTGGGACATATAAACTTTCTCCTTTAGATCTCCATTCAAGAAGGTTGTTTTTACATCCATCTGATGGAATTTCCATCCATTCTAAGTTGCTAAGGCAAAGAGAGTCCGGACGGTGGTCCATTTTGCTGTGGGAGAAAAAGTTTCTTCATAATCGATTCCTTCCTTTTGTGCAAAACCTTTTGCCACAAGCTTGGCCTTGTGCTTGTCAAGTGAGCCGTCTGCTTTGTACTTGTTCTTGTAGACCCACTTACAGCCAATTGGTTTCGTTCCCAAAGGTGGATCAACCAGCTTCCAAGTGCCATTCTTTATCAAAGCATCATACTCCTTCTGCATCGCTTCTTTCCATTCATCATGAGAAGCGGCTTCTTTGAAGGAAGTTGGTTCATGATCTATAGACAAAGTCAATTCATAGTTATAAGCAATATCCATATCAACAGGAGAATTAGAATTATCTACATCACCTTCGATTTGTTGAGTGGAACTTCTTGTTCCTGTTTTTCCAAACTCATCAGGATGAACATTCTCCAGTGTCTTTGCCAGCCATTTGGGAGGACCTTTCTGAGATGGCCCAGGCTGGTCATTTGACTAAGTTGGGATTGATTCAAGATTCAATCTCCCAATTCTGTCAATCACATCATCCAATGTGTCATCCGTGGTTGTTTCTTCATGTGGGGGAGAGAGTGCTTCAGGACATGATTCCATAGTTTGATTCAATATCAGAACCCCCCCTTCAAGATGTGGAATCACATTATCAAATTCTTGGAAAGACTTTGCATGTGTGAATCTATCCAGGCGATCAATTTGCCATTCAACAACCTTTTGACTCTTGGAAGATTAAATAAATATGACATCTCTTGCTATTACAAATTTATTATTTTCTTCATCATAGAGACGATATCCTTTGGAGGTATTGGAGTACCCCAAGAAGATACATTTTCTACTTCTAGCACCAAGTTTTTTCCTTTGACCCTTAGGTATCAAGGCATAACAGGTGGACCCAAACACCCTAAAATGCTTTACCGAAGGAATGTGGCCATGCCACATTTCAAAAGGAGTTTTGTTTCTAATTGAACTTGAAGGACACCTATTCTTTATGTAAACAACACATAGAACCACATCAGCCCAAAACATCAATTTCACATTCTTGAAGAATAACATGGAGAAAACCATATTTAAAATAGTTCTGTTCATTCTTTCAGCTACATCGTTCTGTTGTGGATTATATGGCACAGTTATTTGATGTTTGATTCCATGTTGACGAAGATAATTTTCAAATTCGTTTGAAGTGTATTCTTTTCCATTATCAGTACGTAGAGAGCCAATATGTGTTTGTGCATCATTTTCAATCCATGCATGAATATTCTTGAAAGTTTGAAAAGCATCAGACTTATTCTTCAATAAGTAAATCCAACACATTCTGGTGTAGTCATCAATAAATGTCATCATGTATTTATTTCCATTTGCAGAAGCAATAGGCATAGGGCCACATAAATCTGAATGAACAAGCTCAAGTTTTCTATGTGCTCTGGAGTGTGAATCATGCAATGGCTGTTTGCTATGCTTTCCTAGAATACAAGCATCACATTCCTTAGGTTTTCTAGGAATTGTAGGCAATCCATTAACACCATTTTTCTTCAACAAACGAAGGTTGTCATAGTTTAAGTGTCCAAATCTAGCATGCCATAAAAGACTTGATGGGAATGTACCTTCATCATGATGTGAACTAAATGCAAATTTTTGAGCATGAGCAGATGAACCTTTCAGCTTCAAGAGTCTCCCTTCTTCTATTCCCTCCATGACAAGTGAGTGATCTGATGCTTTTTTGACCTCTGCCTTGCCATCAAACAAGTGAATTGAGTGTCCTTGCTGCCGGATTTTGACCAGGGACAACAAGTTTCTCTTCAACTCAGGGAGGTATAGAACCTCATGTAGGATATGATCTGGAAGACCAGGCAACTTAAGCATGACTGTGCCAAGCCCTGATGGCTTGAGTTTGGATTTATTTGCGAAATATACTGCTCCATCAACTTTTTCAGTGAATTCTTCAAAAAAATATTTTCTAAATGTCATGTGACATGTTGCTCCTGAATCTAGCAACCAATCATCTCTCCATGAAGTAAATGAAACATCTAACAAGTCTTCAGTTACTCCATTGTTACAATGTGCTAGAACATAATGAGTAGATTCAAGTGCTTTACCTTTGTCTTTGTCATTAGTTTTACCTTTGTCTTGATTTCTTTGCTGCTCAATTTTCTCCCATGGTGTTCTACATTTGGATGCATCATGTCCATCTCTATTGAAACGTGTGCAATGAAGATTGGATTTGTCAGATTGTCTACCCCCCCTTTCTGTGAAGTTTCTTCTTCCTCTTCCTCTTTTGCCACCTCTTCCTCTGGATGAATCTGGAGCATGACTCTTTTCTCTATGTGCCAAGTATGCAGCCTCTTCGGAAGACGAAGGGACTGTCATCTTCCCGAAAGCTTTCTCTCTTTCTGCAAACTTTCTCTCAAGTGTATCAAAGGTGATATGCTCAAGGTTCCCACTTGCTTGCAAAGACTCAAGATAATGTGAGTAAGTCGGATATAATGCCTTAACATATGCTATGAGAGGTATGTCCATTTTTACACCAATGCTATCAATATCATGCATGATAGATCTAACTTCTGAAGCTAAGGCAAGGGGATCATCATTCTTCATTTCAAGACTGAATAGCTTAATCATCAATTGAACATTTTCTAATTCTGAATGTGAGTCATAGAGTTCTTTTAGCTTGCTCAAGGCATCATAGGCATTTGAGAATGATGAAATGTGGCGACTCACCTCTTCATTTACGGAAGCTGTAATCAAGGCATAGGCCTTGCAGTTCTTGTTTTCCCAAATGGCGAGCTCTTTGTCTGAAGTGGGCTTGGCTGGTGGATTTCCTTCTTGTCCTTCACAGATTCCTCTCTACAACTCATTAAAAATGAGTGTGTGTTTAATCTTCCGAGACCATTAAGGATAGTTCTCTTTGCCGGAGAGAACCACCCCAACAATAGAGATGAGAGAATGCATTAGTTTGCTGGAAAAAATTCTTCTGAAGAGGAAAAATTTCTGCTAGAAAAAATTTCAACTCTGGAAATTTGGTCAATTAAAGGGGACAAAAACTCGTTGCTGGAAGATACTCTGAATTTAAAAAGAAAAAAACTATTTGCTGCAAATACTGAATTCTGCACCAAAAAAAAATATGTATGTTTTTTTGTTTGAAGAGAGAAAATTTATATGGATGAGTGTATTGAAAATGTGAAGGGGCGGTATTATGAATATGGGAAGTGGTATTGTAAATAGAATGAAGGGCGGTATTGAATATGGGAGGGGGCGGTATTGAATATTAAAAAAAAATGGAAGGGGCGGTATATTATAAAATGGACATCGTATTATAAAATGGACAGAGTATTAATATGGAGGGCAGCGTTGTATATAAAATGGACAGAGGCAGTGTATTACATATGGAGGAGGGGTGGTATTCAATATGGAATGGAGGGGCGGTATTCAATATGGATGGTGTATTAAACATGGAGGATGGCGGTATTAAATATGGAGGAGGGGCGATATTCAATATGGAATGGAGGGGCGGTATTCAGTATGGATGGCGTGTTAAATATGGAGGATGGCGGTATTCAATATGGAGGAGGGGCGGTATATATGGGACAGTGTATCACCAACAACATATTATAATAGAGGGAGCGGTATTAAACTTGCAAAGCTGCGTTGTATTACATAACATAACATATGACAGAGCTGCATAGATGAATATGAGTCGATAGCGCTGGAGCTCCAGTCAGAGTTATGACAACGCTGTATCATATGAAAAGGGTGTGGGTGTATGCAGCATGTTAAAAAATGGAGGGCAGAATGATATTGACAGTGGTATTATAACGGTGTATGCGTTGGGGAAGAGGGTAGATATGGAGATGCGTTGAATAGAATTCTTTGGTGAGTTGGTTTGGGGAGAGGAGCGTGGATGGGTGAAGTGTGAGAGGAAGAGAGCTTTTTAAAAAAAAACTGGAATGGCAGTTGCAAGTGCTGAGTTGCAGAAACTGCAGAAATTGCAGGGGTTGCAAAATACTCAGATATTGTAGGAGCTGAACCTGCAGAAGTCAAATACTGTAGAATTTGCAGAAATAGAAAAAAAATGCAGAATTTCAGTATAGTAATAAGTAGGA